>JAPMUY010009748.1:0-62500 GCA_026901105.3 Galaxias olidus
CCACACACCTGTTAGAATACAACTAACCCTAACCCCCACACACCTGTTAGAATAGACTAACCCTAACCCCCACACACCTGTTAGAATAGACTAACCCTAACCCTAACCCCCACACACCTGTTAGAATAGACTAACCCTAACCCTAACCCCCACACACCTGTTAGAATAGACTAACCCTAACCCCCACACACCTGTTAGAATAGACTAACCCTAACCCCCACACACCTGTTAGAATAGACTAACCCTAACCTAACCCCCACACACCTGTTAGAATAGACTAACCCTAACCCTAACCCTAAACTAGGTTTGGCTGCTGTGGTCTCTTAGTTTAGACTTAGCCTGAAGTATGGGTTTTGTGGAGCAGAGGACACTTACTCTATAGCAACGTCTCTTCAACAGGATAGAGTCTTACTTACACTTACTCTCTATCCATCCAGAGTCTGTGGGCGTGACACTTACTCTCTATCCATCCAGAGTCTTTCTCTACGTCTCTCCATCCAGAGTCTGTGGGCGTGACACTTACTCTCTATCCATCCAGAGTCTGTGGGCGTGACACTTACTCTCTCAGGATAGAGTCTGTGGGCGTTACTCTCTCTATCCATCCAGAGTCTGTGGGCGTGACACTCTCTATCCATCCAGAGTCTGTGGGCGTGACACTTACTCTCTATCCATCCAGAGTCTGTGGGCGTGACACTTACTCTCTATCCATCCAGAGTCTGTGGGCGTGACACTTACTCTCTATCCATCCAGAGTCTGTGGGCGTGACACTTACTCTCTATCCATCCAGAGTCTGTGTGTCTGGATGACACTAACCTCCACTGACTGCTGTACAAATAGAATCATTTCATCTGTTACAATGATCCTATTCCTCCTCCTCTCCTATATCCAACCTCCTGGCCTCTCCTCCTACCCCTTTTTCTTCCTTCTCTCTTCCTCCTCTGCTCCCACCCTCCTCTCCTCATCCTGTACTCCTGCCCTCCACCTGCCCCCTCCTCTTCCTCCTCCCCTCCCTCCCATCCTCCTCCTGTCCTGCTGCCCTCCTCTCCTCTCCTCAAATATCCCACCTCCTGCTCGGTGCCTCCTGCGCTCCTCCTGCTCCTCCAGGGGCCGTAGTTCCTCTGGCTCTTCATCAGTGGTGCCTGAGTTAGTTGGCTGAAAGTCCCTTAGCTCTGTCTCCTTGTCAATGATCACCCACTCCTTGGAGTCAAAGTCCTCTTCCTCAGCCAATGGGACAGAGCGGATGAAGGCGTTGCTGTGTGCTTCCTGGTCCACAGAGGCAACAGAGCTGGCGTGCCCCGCCCCTCGGGCCCCGCCCTCCACGGAGAGCATCTGGGCGGGCTGGGAGGAGCAGGCGTGACGGGACGGAGAGCCCAGGATGTCCATACGAGACCTAACGCTGGACACACACACACAACCACCTCAGAGCCCATGGCTGTATAAACCAATAACACACAGGCATTCAATATGACTGGTTCTTTAACTTCATGCAACATGAGAAATCTCCCATAGTTTGAGCTGGTCACATGCCCTCCAGACAGCACCAACCAGGATCCCACCTCTGTCCATAGCCGTCCAGACGACCGTCAGCAGCGGACAGCCGGTCTGATTCAGGGCTGTTGACACGGCGATAGCGCAGAGAACGCATGTGACCGCTGGGAGACTCAGGAGCCCCGCCCCTACAAGGCGACATAGGACACACCTCCTCCTGAGCACCCTGGAGCACATGGACAGGAACAGAACAGGCTATGTTAGCAGTGAGCTAGCTAGCTTATGTAGACAGCTACTTAGTTAACTACCTTAAGAGAACATAACAGGCTCCATTAGTGGTGAGCTAGTTATCTTTTCAGCTGACTTTGGGTGTCAGGAACAGGTTACGTTAGGTATTGCTAGTTACTGGTCTGCACTGTATTAGAAGCCTATCATTTGTATTGTCCCGGTTGGTAGTAGATGAAAGATGAGAGATGGGAGTTGTCTACTTTTCCCAGACTAGTAGTTTGTTATTGGGATAGGGGTAGTTAGTAGATAACCTTACCCAGACTAGTAGTTTGTTATTGGGATAGGGGTAGTTAGTAGTTAACCTTACCCAGACTAGTAGTTTGTTATTGGGATAGGGGTAGTTAGTAGTTAACCTTACCCAGACTAGTAGTTTGTTATTGGGATAGGGGTAGTTTGTAGTTAACCTTACCCAGACTAGTAATTTGTTATTGGGATAGGGGTAGTTTGTAGTTAACCTTACCCAGACTAGTAGTTTGTTATTGGGATAGGGGTAGTTAGTAGTTAACTTTACCCAGACTGGTAGTTTGTTATTGGGATAGGGGTAGTTTGTAGTTAACTTTACCCAGACTAGTAATTTGTTATTGGGATAGGGGTAGTTTGTAGTTAACCTTACCCAGACTAGTAGTTTGTTATTGGGATAGGGGTAGTTAGTAGTTAACTTTACCCAGACTAGTAGTTTGTTATTGGGATAGGGGTAGTTAGTAGTTAACCTTACCCAGACTAGTAATTTGTTATTGGGATAGGGGTAGTTAGTTGTTAACTTTACCCAGACTGGTAGTTTGTTATTGGGATAGGGGTAGTTTGTAGTTAACCTTACCCAGACTAGTAGTTTGTTATTGTGCTAGGGGGGTAGTTAGTAGTCTATCTTGCCCAGGCTGGTAGTTTGTTATATAGCTAGGGGTAGTTAGTCATCTACCTTGCCCAGGCTGATCCTGAGTTTGTTGCGGTTGAAGTCGGTGTCTTCCCAGGTTTCTGCACCCTCAGCTGGCCCCTGGCCAATCGTCTCGCCTGCTGGCCGACCAGGCGGGGCTGGGGGCGGGGCGTTCTCTTGGTCACTAAGGTGCTCATCCTGAAGGACATCGTCAGTGTTCTCTCTGTGATGGTCGCCGGGAACCGGGGTCACAGCGGCCCTGACAGGCACAAACATGAACTACAATTGGAGCAATTTAACATTGAACGCTGCTTTGAAGAGCAGGAGTGTAAACATTCATCAAGCTTGTGAAAAGTGAGCAAGGGAAAGGGCAAGGTTAAAGCTATAATTTTTATTAATGCAGGAAGAGGTCTGTAAACTGTTAAAAATGTTAATGACAAAATATTCTGTCATTTAAAACCCTTTTGAAAAGGAAGTGTGTGCTTGAATCTTCCACTGAGACACAAAGCAGGACACCAAGGAGAGAGTCCCACACCGTGGCTGTAAGGCAGTGAGGGCCGTAGCTCTGTGTTTCACCTGGTCTGACTTTATACCAGAGCCCTGTGTTTCACCTGGTCTGACTTTATACCGCAGCCCTGGGCTTCACCTGGTCTGACTTTATACCAGAGCCCTGTGTTTCACCTGGTCTGACTTTATACCGCAGCCCTGTGTTTCACCTGGTCTGACTCTGTACCGCGGCCCTGGGCTTCACCTGGTCTGACTCTGTACCGGAGCCCTGGGCTTCACCTGGTCTGACTCTGTACAGGAGCCCTGGGCTTCACCTGGTCTGACTCTGTACCGCGGCCCTGGGCTTCACCTGGTCTGACTCTGTACCGCGGCCCTGGGCTTCACCTGGTCTGACTCTGTACCGGAGCCCTGGGCTTCACCTGGTCTGACTCTGTACAGGAGCCCTGGGCTTCACCTGGTCTGACTCTGTACCGGAGCCCTGGGCTTCACCTGGTCTGACTCTGTACCGGAGCCCTGGGTTTCACCTGGTCTGACTTTAAACCAGAGCCCTTGGTTTCAGCTGGTCTGACTCTATACCGCAGGCCTGGGTTTCACCTGGTCTGACTCTATAAGCTTCCGTATGCACCATGCTGGCTGTGTTCAGTCTGGATGTGGGTTAGGGTTCTGGTGAGGTTCTGGTGTACTCCTTACCCAACAATGGCTGCTGTGGGCCTGGTATTGTGTTGGGGCTGGGTGGAGGCGCTGGTGGACTGGGTGGAGTCGGTTCCTCCTTTCTCCCAGTCGAATGGTTCGTTCTCTGTGATGATTCGCTCCTTCATGCTGTTCTCAAACACTGACATCAGCAGCTGGAACAGGAAGCACAGTGTCAAGAAAACAGATACAACCGCATCGCTAACCAGCTACAGACACAACCGCATCGCTAACCAGCTACAGACACAACCACATGGATAACCAGCTACAAACCCAACCACATGGATAACCAGCTACAAACCCAACCACATGGATAACCAACTACAAACCCAACCACATGGATAACCAGCTACAAACCCAACCACATGGATAACCAACTACAAACCCAACCACATGGATAACCAACTACAAACCCAACCACATGGATAACCAGCTACAAACCCAACCACATGGATAACCAGCTACAAACCCAACCACATGGATAACCAGCTACAAACCCAACCACATGGATAACCAGCTACACACCCAACCACATGGATAACCAACTACAAACCCAACCACATGGATAACCAACTACAAACCCAACTGCATGGAGAACCAGCTACACACCCAACTACATGGATAACCAGCTACCAACCACATGGATAACCAGCTACACACCCAACTGCATGGATAACCAGCTACAAGCCCAACCACATGGATAACCAACTACAAACCCAACTGCATGGAGAACCAGCTACACACCCAACCACATGGATAACCAGCTACACACCACATGGATAACCAGCTACAAACCCAACTGCATGGAGAACCAGCTACAAACCCAACTGCATGGAGAACCAGCTACAAACCCAACCACATGGATAACCAGCTACACACCCAACCACATGGATAACCAGCTACAAACCCAACTGCATGGAGAACCAGCTACAAACCCAACCACATGGATAACCAGCTACACACCACATGGATAACCAGCTACACACCACATGGATAACCAGCTACAAACCCAACCACATGGATAACCAGCTACAAACCCAACCACATGGATAACCAGCTACCAACCCAACTGCATGGAGAACCAGCTACAAACCCAACCACATGGATAACCAGCTACCAACCCAACTGCATGGAGAACCAGCTACAAACCCAACCACATGGATAACCAGCTACCAACCACATGGATAACCAGCTACAGACACAACCACATGGATAACCAGCTACCAACCACATGGATAACCAGCTACACACCACATGGATAACCAGCTACAAACCCAACTGCATGGAGAACCAACTACAGTCTCAGCCATATGGATAACCAGCTACATAGGGCTGACCCAAATGCTTCAAAGCTTCGATCGTTGCCATGGAAATCGATTTCCAAATCAGAATTCGAAGGTTGCGTTTTTGTTTTATCCCAAATAGCACATAAAAACAGTAGGCCTAATCCAACTTTCATTACGCATCTGCATTCATTATTAGTTATTATTTGACAAGAACATTTAACCTTAGCCTCTGTTCTCATGTAATCTAACCATTACCAGCACTGAAACTGGGAGTTTGATCATGAGACAGGCTTACAACTAGGCTAGCAGATGTTGGCACAGGCTACAGTCTTTCTAGTATTTATTAATTTGTGTACAGGCCTATGAGCAAGTTCATTTTTTATTTGGTTACATAATAGGCCTATATTTCATTTGATTATTGCCAGGGCTCCCAACTTTTCCGAAAACCTCTACATGATCATGAGAGACGAACTTTGTGCTGTTGCTTGGGGTCATCACCGCACGCGTCCGACATTTATTCGTCTGTGTACTTAAAGAAACGTGACTATTTACAGCCATTTCCCAAGTTTCATAACTTCTAATTCTTCAACCAGTACAAAATGAACATTGGAATATAACTTTCTCAAATGTTCCTATTGGATCGCTGCTTTGCTCTGACTGCAGTCACCCATTGCTTGCTGATTTGCTGAAGTAAAAAATGGAGCACTGTCCAATTTTATTTTTCAATTTTTTTCCGCTTGCAGGCGTTACGTATAGATGCCATGCAAAGTGTCATTTTAGCGTTTTTCAATGGTCTGCAATAGCAGTTTACGCTTCCCAAAAGCAAATGTGTGAATGCGTAAGAAATATGAGGCATGAGAGCGTGTGAACAGGGTAATTTGTTGTCGGTGTTTGTTTCAATAAAAGTGTGAGGAATAGCCTGTTGTTGTTACAGAAGCCAGGTCTTATATAAAATATGTTGGTATAGGAGATACGTTTATTCTTTGTTATAGGCATATGAGCAAGGCCGTTTTTATTTGATCATATAATTGATCTGATTACATTGTTGCCCGTCGTCAAGATCCCGCTAACAATCCCCCTGCCCATCGAAGCTTCGAACCGTCGCGGTTTATCACTATAGAAGCTTCAAAGCCCCAAAAATGGTATTCGGGACAGCCTTACTACAGACACAACTGAATGGACAACCAGCTAGAGTACAACGATGTTAGCCGGTAGTAGTACCTGGTAGTCTGCCTTGGTGTAGTAATGTAATGTAGTGTAGTAGTACCTGGTCGTCTGCCTTGGTGTAGTAATGTAATGTAGTGTAGTAGTACCTGGTAGTAGTAATGTAATGTAGTGTAGTAGTACCTGGTCGTCTGCCTTGGTGTAGTAATGTAATGTAGTGTAGTAGTACCTGGTAGTCTGCCTTGGTGTAGTAATGTAATGTAGTGTAGTAGTACCTGGTCGTATAATATAACAGAGTAGTAGCTGGTAGTATAATATAACAGAGTAGTACCTGGTCGTATAATATAACAGAGTAGTAGCTGGTAGTATAATATAACAGAGTAGTACCTGGTCGTATAATATAACAGAGTAGTACCTGGTCGTATAATATAACAGAGTAGTACCTGGTAGTATAATATAACGTAGTAGTACCTGGTAGTATAATATAACAGAGTAGTACCTGGTAGTATAATATAACAGAGTAGTACCTGGTAGTATAATATAACAGAGTAGTACCTGGTAGTATAATACAACGTAGTAGTACCTGCTAGTATAATATAACAGAGTAGTACCTGGTCGTATAATATAACGTAGTAGTACCTGGTAGTATAATACAACGTAGTAGTACCTGGTAGTATAATATAACAGAGTAGTAACCTGGTCGTATAATATAACAGAGTAGTAACCTGGTAGTATAATATAACAGAGTAGTACCTGGTAGTATAATACAACGTAGTAGTACCTGGTAGTCTGGCTTGGTGTAGTAGTCCAGGCCCAGGACGTGGTCGAGGAACAGGCTGAACTCTGAGGGCATGTGTTTGAGCAGCAGCCTGTGGTCGTAGCGCTCCTTAATCTGGCCCACCTGCTCCTGGAACAGGCAGTCTAGAGAATTAGGCTTTTCCCAGGGCAGTCAGTCAAGGGAATGAGGCTTTTCCCAGAACAGTCAGTCTAGAGAATTAGGCTTTTTCCAGACACCCTACATTACACTGGGAGATGTTACCATGGAGCCTGGGAACTAACTAGCAGACAATACTTACCTTGTCTTTAATCTTTCTCCATGGCAACTGTCCTACCGCAAACTCCACCAGCATGTAGAATAAGGACCACAGGTCGTCATGACGACCCATTTCCTGGTGACAAGGAGACGCAGTGTGAATAGTTACCTTAAGCCTAACCCTAACCCTAAGCCTAACCCTAACCCTAACCCTCTTCAAGGAGAAGCAGGGTCAATAGTAACCCTAACCCTAACCCTAAGCCTAACCCTAACCCTCTTCAAGGAGAAGCAGGGTCAATAGTAACCCTAACCCTCTTCAAGGAGAAGCAGGGTCAATAGTAACCCTAATCCTCTTCAAGTAGAAGCAGGGTGAATAGTAACCCTAACCCTCATCAAGGAGAATACTAATAATAATAATTCATTTTTAGCGCTTTTCGTAAGACTGAAAGAGCTTTACACAAATTGGTTGCTATTGAATTACACAGAACGAACAACGAATGGACCGACAGCTATCGTCAAACACAAACACAACACGCAGTCTGAGTGATACCACGGCAGCCAATTTGCGCCAGACTTGCGCACCCAACATACAGTATTTTACAACAGATTTGCTCACACACAGGATACACAGACCTACTCTAGTTGAATTGGCAGTTGGTCAGGGCACTGGCAGGAGAATGGAGCATGTTTTTGATGGTTGGTCAGGGCACTGGCAGGAGAATGGAGCATGTTTTTGATGGTTGGTCAGGGCACTGGCAGGAGAATGGAGCATGTTTTTGATGGTGGGAGAAAACCGGAGTACCGAGGAAACCCACGCAAACACGGGAAGAACATGCAAACTCCACATAGAAAGGCCCTTGGCTGAGGTGGGGTTTGAACTCAGGACCTTCTTGCTGTGAGGTAACAGTGCCAAGCACTGAGCCACCGTGCTGCCTAACCCTGCTTCTCCCTAACCCTAACCCTCTTCAAGGAGAAGCAGGGTCAGTAGTAACCCTAACCCTCTTCATGGAGAAGCAGGGTCAATAGTAACCCTTACCCTCTTCAATGAGAAGCAGGGTCAATTGTAACCCTAACCAATTAGAAGCAGGGTGAATAGTAACCCTAACCAATGAGAAGCAGGGTGAATAGTAACCCTAACCAATGAGAAGCAGAGTGAATAGTAACCCTAACCAATGAGAAGCAGGGTGAATAGTAACCCTAACCAATAAGAAGCAGGATGAATAGTAATAGTAAAAAGAGATAAACGTGTTTCATTCTGTTGCAAATGAGTCGCTAAGCAACCCGGCATGATTACATTCTACTCTTGCCTTTATTACGCTCCTCACCACCAAAACCATCTACTGATCAACAGAAGGAACCATAACTAAAGGTAAATACTCATCAACAGAAGGAACCATAATTAAAGGTAAATACTCATCAACAGCAGGAACCATAATTAAAGGTAAATACTCATCAACCAAAGGAACCACAATTAAAGGTTTAATTCTGATCAACAGAAGGAACCATAATTAAAGGTATTTACTTTGTTTTTATGTGCGTTGACGGAAGCATAGCGAACTGTCCCTCGGAATCCTGCCACGGTTCTGGGCTGAAAACAGAGGTAAGGTGAAAGTATGAACCATTGACCCCTGGACACACATCCTGCATCAATACTATCCAATCTTACAATGAAACAAAGTTTCAAACATCCAAATTCAAATGTAAATGATTTTTTATTACTTAAAAAGTACCCTGAAATCATCAAAACAAAACACCAAAAATCCATGATACACGTTAAAGGATATAATTAGCTCTCAATTTAGTTAAGACAAAAAATAACACAAGGATCATTCTGTAGCAATTTAAGAGTTGAGCGTTCTGAAGACGGAGCCATTTGCCTCTGCATCCTGACTGTGTCTCTCTTTCTCTGTGCCCTGACTATATCTCTCTCTCTATATCCTGACTGTGTCTCTTTCTCTGTGCCCTGTGTGTCTCTCTTTCTCTGTATCCTGACTGTGTCTCTCTTTCTCTGTATCCTGACTGTGTCTCTCTTTCTCTGTATCCTGACTGTGTCTCTCTTTCTCTGTATCCTGACTGTGTCTCTCTTTCTCTGTATCCTGACTGTGTCTCTCTTTCTCTATATCCTGACTGTGTCTCTCTTTCTCTGTATCCTGACTGTGTCTCTCTTTCTCTGTGCCCTGTGTGTCTCTCTCTTTCTCTGTGCCCTGTGTGTCTTTCTCTTTCTCTGTGGCCTGACTGTGTGTCTCTCTCTTTCTCTGTGGCCTGACTGTGTCTCTCTTTCTCTGTATCCTGACTGTGTCTCTCTTTCTCTGTATCCTGACTGTGTCTCTTTCTCTGTGCCCTGTGTGTCTCTCTCTTTCTCTGTGCCCTGTGTCTCTCTCTTTCTCTATATCCTGACTGTGTCTCTTTCTCTGTGCCCTGTGTGTCTCTCTCTTTCTCTGTGCCCTGTGTCTCTCTCTTTCTCTATATCCTGACTGTGTGTCTTTTTCTCTGTGCCCTGTGTGTCTCTCTCTTTCTCTAAATCCTGACTGTGTGTCTCTCTTAATCTGTGCCCTGTGTGTCTCTCTCTATTTCTGTGCCCTGTGTCTCTCTCTTTCTCTATATCCTGACTGTGTGTCTCTCTTAATCTGTGGCCTGTCTCTCTCTTTCTCTATATCCTGACTGTGTCTCTCTACATATCAACCTACTGTAAATCTCTCTCTCTCTCTCGCTTGAAGCATGATAGTACTGCACAGTCATCTATCTAGGCTACCCTATGGTAAGTGGTTAGCGGTGACATTCAAAATAGGGTTAGGGTGGGGTAGCCAATGGGTGAGCACTTAAGTGACTCCACCCCACCATAACCAAACAGGAGGCCTGGTGACATCACTCACTCTATCACTCTGTCACCATAACAACCATGGGGCAGACAGGCTGGTGCATGCACGGCAAAAATCATAAATCCAAAGGAACTGCAAGGAAAACAGACAAAGCAGGAAATGAAATCAACATATGGAAAACCAACAAAATTATAACAACCCACACACACTTAAATGGTAAAATCAACATAGTAGTAACTTAATGGAGATGATAAAATATACAATAATCAAACATACAGGTAAACAAAACTTCTCACATATAAAAATAAATCTAATGTTTTTTTTTTTTGTATTGTAAATTGATTTTGTCTCCCTATCTGTATCTTACTATGAGTTAAAATGAACAGGGCTAGTGTAAGCTTAGCAGTCTGCAGGTCCAAATGAACAGGGCTAGTGTAAGGGCAGCAGTCTGCTGGTCCAAATGAACAGGACTAGTGTAAGGGTGGCAGTCTGCTGGTCCAAATGAACAGGACTAGAGTAAGCATCGCAGTCTGCTGGTCCAAATGAACAGGACTAGTGTAAGGGCAGTAGTCTGCTGGTCCAAGTGGTAAGCATAGCAGTCTGCAGGTTCAAATGAACAGGACTGGAGTAAGGGTAGCAGTCTGCTGGTCCAAATGAACAGGACTGGAGTAAGGGCAGCAGTCTGCTGGTCCAAATGAACAGGACTAGTGTAAGGGCAGCAGTCTGCTGGTCCAAATGAACAGGGCTAGTGTAAGGGCAGCAGTCTGCTGGTCCAAATGAACAGGGCTAGTGTAAGGGCAGCAGTCTGCTGGTCCAAATGAATAGGGCTAGTGTAAGGGCAGCAGTCTGCTGGTCCAAATGAACAAGACTAGTGTAAGGGTAGCAGTCTGCTGGTCCAAATGAACAGGACTAGAGTAAGCGTCGCAGTCTGCTGGTCCAAATGAACAGGACTAGAGTAGCATCGCAGTCTGCTGGTCCAAATGAACAGGACTAGAGTAGCATCGCAGTCTGCTGGTCCAAATGAACAGGACTAGTGTAAGGGCAGTAGTCTGCTGGTCCAAATGGTAACCATAGCAGTCTGCTGGTCAAAATGAACAGGACTAGTGTAAGGGCAGCAATCTGCTGGTCCAAATGAACAGGACAAGTGTAAAGGTAGCAGACTGCTGGTCCAAATGAACAGGACTAGTGTAAGGGCAGCAGTCTGCTGGTCCAAATGAACAGGACTGGAGTAAGCGTAGCAGTCTGCTGGTCCAAATGAACAGGGACAGTGTAAGGGCAGCAGTCTGCTGATCCAAATGAACAGGACTAGTGTAAGGGCAGCAGTCTGCTGGTCCAAATGGTAGCGTAGCAGTCTGCTGGTCCAAATGAACAGGACTAGTGTAAGGGCAGCAGTCTGCTGGTCCAATGAACAGGACTAGTGTAAGGGCAGCAGTCCGCTGGTCCAAATGAACAGGGCTAGTGTAAGGGCAGCAGTCTGCTGGTCCAAATGAACAGGACTTGTGTAAGGGCAGCAGTCTGCTGGTCCAAAGAATCATCACTCAGAAGCAATATATGGGCTGGGATTAGGGCCACAGCACTGACGGATGTTAAAGGGGGGGAGGTATAATGGGAGATGTAAGGATTTGAAAGAGTAGACAAGGAAAGAGGGATGAGGATGAAAGCAGAGGATAGGATGAAAGGTCTGAGAGATGCTGAGAGGGAAAGGAACACAGTTGAGGGAGATAGACTGCTGGTTGCTATCACAAATCAATGAGCACTTACTGACTCATCTGGGCAGGAGAGGGAGGGAGGAGTGAAGGGGCAGGAGAGAAGGATGGAGGAAGGAGTTTAGGCGGAGGAGGGAGGTAGGAGGAGATGGGGAGCAGTGAGGCGAATGGCAGCCCAGCCTGCGGGTATCACCCACTGATGCATGAAGCAGGAACATCGAATATTTAGGATCTCAGGATGCTGCCACACTCTCAACTGCCCCCCCCTCTTTCTCTGTGTCTCTGTTTTCTCTCTCTCTCTCTCTCTCTCTGTCTCGCTCTCTCTCTCCCTGCCTCCATTCTCTCTCTCAGCTGTCCCTCTCAACTCTCCCTTTTAGATCTCTGATTCCCTCCCTTCTCCAGACAGAACGACAGAGGAGAGAGATCAGGGAGAGAGGATTAGGAATGGAGGGAGAGTAATCTGCTCTCTTAGTTACAGATTAGGAATGGAGGTAGGGTAATCTACTCTCTTAGTTACAGATTAGGAATGGAGGGAGGGTAATCTACTCTCTTAGTTACAGATTAGGAATGGAGGTAGGGTAATTTGCTCTCTTAGTTACAGATTTTGAATGGAGGGAGGGTAATCTACTCTCTTAGTTACAGTTTAGGAATGGAGGGAAGGTAATCTACTCTCTTAATTACAGATTAGGAATGGAGGGAGGGTAATCTACTCTCTTAGTTACAGATTAGGAATGGGGGGAGGGTAATCTACTCTCTTAGTTACAGATTAGGAATGGAGGGAGGGATCTGCTCTCTTAGTTACAGATTAGGAATGGAGGGAGGGTAATCTACTCTCTTAGTTACAGATTAGGAATGGAGGGAGGGTAATCTGCTCTCTTAGTTACAGATTAGGAATGGCGGGAGGGTAATTTACTCTCTTAGTTACAGATTAGGAATGGAGGAAGGGTAATCTACTCTCTTAGTTACAGATTAGGAATGAAGGGAGGGTAATCTACTCTCTTAGTTACAGATTATGAATGGAGGGAGGGTAATCTACTCTCTTAGTTACAGATTAGAAGTGGAGGGAGGGTAATCTACTCTCTTAGTAACAGATTAGGAATGGAGGGAGGGTAATCTACTCTCTTAGTTACAGATTAGGAATGGAGGGAGGGTAATCTATTCTCTTAGTTACAGATTAGGAATGGAGGGAGGGATCTGCTCTCTTAGTTACAGATTAGGAATGGAGGGAGGGTAATCTACTCTCTTAGTTACAGATTAGGAATGGCGGGAGGGTAATCTACTCTCTTAGTTACAGTTGGGTTTCTTTGCTCACACTTTGATCAGCTGGGAACTGAAGCACAAAGAGTGTCACTGGCTGTGTGTGAGTGAGTTGAACTATCAAAGGAGAAAACAGCTCAAAACAGTCACACACACACACACACACACACACACACACACACACACACACACACACACACACACACACACACACACACACACACACACACACACACACAGAGTTTAACTATCAAAACGCCTCCACTACACAGTTTAACTACAGTTATAAAGAACTATAAGAGAGTTATAAATACACATCTATAAATACCCATCTATAACATCATAAATAGAGTTATAAATGCACCTCTATAAATTAAACTATATAACCATCAGAGTTATAAATGAACCTCTATAAATTAAACTCTATAACCATCAGAGTTATAAACGAACCTCTATAAATTAAACTCTATAACCATCAGTTATAAATGCACCTCTATAAATTAAACTCTATAACCATCAGAGAGAAAGTCATCCACAGGCCACAGCATGAAATGGAGCAGATAGCTGACAGTGTCAGTAACATAGGCTACATTCTTACTAACTGCAACTGTTAATTCATAAACAAAACCTACCTGAAGAACAACTTATTTTAAGAGAACAAAAGTAAAGTGTAATATTCAGCAGTGTAATTAGCTAGCGTAGCAATGGAGAGCGCTATAGACGGGCAGCTAGGGTGACTCAGCATAACAGAGAGCATGCTGGGAGCTCATGGGCAGTGGACTGAGAGACAGCAAACTAGGGAACAAACTGCACTGCAATGCAGCAAAGCCCGCTGCTACAACACTCTGCTTCTAGCCAGCCGCTCAACAAGGGCATCTGCATACGGATTCACTTTTCATTACAGTCATTTAACAGACACATTTACCCATTCAACTACAGTACGCCAAGACACCACAACACGGAGCAACACAGAGAGGGATGAGGCTTACCGGCCGGACCTCGCCCGTAGTGTTGGTGTACTGTCTGGCCAATCCAAAGTCCAGCATGTAGCACTTCCTGTATGTGGACGGCAGCCGGCCCATCGCAAAGTTAGACTGGGGAAGAACAGACCGAGAGTCAGTACCACACAAACAAACCCAGAGTAAGTACCACACAAACAGGGTCAGAGTCAAAAACCACACAAACAGGGTCAGAGTCAGTACCACACAAACAGGGTCAGAGTCAATACTACACAAACAGGGTCAGAGTCAATACCACACAAACAGGGTCAGAGTCAGTAACACAAACAGACCCAGAGTCAGTACCACACAAACAGACCCAGAGTCAGTACCACACAAACAGGGTCAGAGTCAGTACCACACAAACAGGGTCAGAGTCAGTACCACACAAACAGACCCAGAGTCAGAACAACACAAACAGACCAAGAGTCAGTACCACACAAACAGGGTCAGAGTCAGTACCACACAAACAGACCCAGACTCAGTACCACACAAACAGGGTCAGAGTCAGTACCACACAAACAGGGTCAGAGTCAGTACCACACAGACAGACCCAGAGTCAGTACCACACAAACAGGGTCAGAGTCAGTACCACACAAACAGACCCAGAGTCAGTACCACACAAACAGGGTCAGAGTCAGTACCACACAAATAGACCCAGAGTCAGTACCACACATACAGGGTCAGAGTCAGGGTACAAAGGCACCCTGGGGTTAGGGTCAGGGTACAGAGGTGACTTACAGGGTTAGGGTCAGGGTACAGAGGTGACCTTACAGGGTTAGGGTCAGGGTACAGAGGTGACCTTACAGGGTTAGGGTCAGGGTACAGAGGTGACCTTACAGGGTGAGGGTGAGGATTCAGAGGTGACCTTACGGGTTTGATGTCGCGGTGCAGGAAGCCCACAGAGTGGATGGCCTCAATGGACTCCAGGATCTGTTTGCCCAGACGCAGTGTGGTGCTCATGGTGAACGTGCCTCTGGGCTGGCTCCTCCGCAGGTCGGCCAGGTTACGGCCCTACAACAACAACAACCTCACTGGACCAGAGAAAAACCCCTACAGCACCCCTACAGGCCTGGAGGAATCACTGCGACTAAACACTGTCCCTGTTGCACTTCCTCTGGCCAACCAAGAGCATTTCAATGAGCATTTCAAAGGGGAGGCGTTTATCTACAGCTCAGGTGTAAAGGGGAGGCATTTACCTGCAGCTCAGGTGTAAAGGGGAGGTGTTTACCTGCAGCTCAGGTGTAAAGGGGAGGTGCTTACCTGCAGCTCAGGTGTAAAGGGGAGGCGTTTACCTGCAGCTCAGGTGTAAAGGGGAGGTGCTTACCTGCAGCTCAGGTGTAAAGGGGAGGTGTTTACCTGCAGCTCAGGTGTAAAAGGGAGGTGTTCACCTGCAGCTCAGGTATAAAAGGGGAGATGTTTACCTGCAACTGCATCACCACGTAGTTGAACTTGTCATTTCTCCCACAGCCAATGAATTTACAGACATGGTTTTTACCTAAGACAGAACAGACACAGATAGAGATGAGGAAACCTTAAACACTAACAGTGAGAAACGGATGGCTCCATAAACAGGTCATTCTAAATTTACTTGATCCTTTAGAAAGACAGTGCATTGCACATTGTAGTAGATTTCTTTGTCCTTGTCAATTTCAATATCTCTCTCCAAGAAAGTTAAACTTGGGAGTCTGGTCTTTTGCATACATACTCCGAGTCCTAGCTTTTCATTCCTTTCAGACAGCTAACTTCTCTTGGCATTTGTGGTGCTTGTTACTGAACTAAATCCGATCCATGTGTATATTGATTGCTTTTCCAAAACTATATACATGGGGGGGGGGGGGGGTTCAATTCAGATGATGGGAGGTGGGGGGCTGGGTAGGCCTAGGCCTACAAGCATGTTCGGCAATAAACCACTCAAAATAGGTCCTGGAATGGCTTTAATTGGCTATTTATATGTTTACTGAAAAACTAATTAGCAAAAATTGGCAGCTAAATTGTGAGAACGTATTATTGTCCAGCGCACGATTACTTACTGGCATCAGTCTCTCTAGACATAGCTACTACCTTAGCAAAACAGTTTAAACTAAATCATAATCAAATAACAATGTAAAAAATATCTTTTTATGTTTGTCTATAATTAAAGACATGGGCTACCTTAATTGAACAACCAATAACTGAAGAAGTTTAAGTGTCAGTGTTTTTTTAAGTGAAAGTGTGCAGTATTGTTTTAAAGCTAATACCTTGTTATTTCTTAAGGTGTGCTAATTTGTTGTGTTGGGACAATTGCACATATACAATATACACTCGGCCTAAGTGTTCATCATATTTTAATTAATCTTTAAAATGTAATGCATCAATCATTTCCAATGTCAGATATTTGAAACTATATATTCGTTGAACAAGATGTCTGTCATGTCTGGGCAAACGTTTGAAAACAAGTGTTCACAAATGCAAATGTCCTGTTTAACACTAAACCAAAACTGTGCTTGAACTGTGTGCACTTCAGACTGTCTCACTGTGCGTGGGACAGTGGAATTATGAACGCAAATTTTACTAAACTAATCTAGCAATCCTTCCTATCCATCCAAAGAGAATCTCATTAGCCACAGTTCTTTTTTATGTTTAACACAAGTTGGGTAGTTGTGTCTTACTTGTAGAGCATGAATTGTATGTGAAACTAGCCAGCTTAGAGTTTCATCACATACCAATGTTGTATTTTAAACATCCTTTCGTAATTTAGCCTTTCGCAATCAAACAGCAGAATGTGAAACGATTTGAGAAAATGACTATTGCGTCATCGGCATCCTGAATTTTGTAAAACTACCTCCGTTTTCATAGAGAGCGTTTGCTGGTTCTAGGTTTGATTTCCACAACGATCTATGGGCATCTATGGGTGGTGTACAATAAATTACCCATTTAAATGCCGGTGGTCAGAAAAATACAGGAATTTCACTTACATTGATCCTATGACCCTAACTTGTTCAATCTACTTACTTAATTTAGCCCCCCCCCCCACCCCCCCCCCCCCCCCCCAATCGCACACTGGAGGGGGACTAATTCCATTGTAAAGGCTCCATTCCCCAAGGTGAGCTAGAGGATGACGTGGAGCAGTATACAGAGCTGCTTATTAATTCATGCATGGGAGCTATTCTTAAGCCCATCTCCCAGCAGAGTCAGAGTAGCTACTTCATGCTAGGTAACCTGCTGCAGCAATGCTCCATACTGTACCTCTGATCCTACATGACGTCTCTCCCTGTGCTGTAGCAGCCATTTTAGACTGACGCCAGGGTAAGGGTTCTCCTTGTGCTGAAACAATAACCCTAACACTAACACTAACCCTAACCCTGTAGCTGCTAGGTCAATAAACTATGGGGCTGAAAGCATGCCCACACACCCAACCCCTCTCTCTCTCTCTCTGACATATGACGTCATCTCCTGCTGTCACCCGCAGCTCTGAACCACCTGTTTTTCAAACACTCATAGAATCACTCAGGATAGCCTTTAAAACTGTGCTTTCTATAATAAACCTAACCAAGAAAAGTAATCAAAAGCTATTTCAATCATTAGTAGTCAAAATACCTTTGTCTCGCATGCACACCCTGTATTCTAGTATAAACCAACAACATAAATACAATGTATTCCTTCCACTCATGAACTTCATAAAGGATCCATTGAATAGTCTTTAGCGAGGAGAGATTGTGACCCTGAGCACCAAGTCCTGGCTGGGCTCACCCTGGAGTTTCTTCAGCACGGCCACCTCCATTTTGAGGACCTGTTTGGGCTGCTGTGCAGACTCCACCTTCAGCGCCACGTTCTCCCTGGTCAGCAGGTCCAGTGCCTCGTAGATCTCACCGAAGCCCCCGCCACCGATCTTCTTCAGCTGAACAGGAAACACATCCACAATGTCACACAAAGTCCTATCTCCTAGCTAACCCTAACCCTATCCTCTTCAGCTGAACAGGAAACACATCCACAATGTCACACAAAGTCCTATCTCCTAGCTAACCCTAACCCTATCCTCTTCAGCTGAACAGGAAACACATCCACAATGTCACACAAAGTCCTATCTCCTAGCTAACCCTAACCCTATCCTCTTCAGCTGAACAGGAAACACATCCACAATGTCACACAAAGTCCTATCTCCTAGCTAACCCTAACCCTATCCTCTTCAGCTGAACAGGAAACACATCCACAATGTCACACAAAGTCCTATCTCCTAGCTAACCCTAACCCTATCCTCTTCAGCTGAACAGGAAACACATCCACAATGTCACACAAAGTCCTATCTCCTAGCTAACCCTAACCCTATCCTCTTCAGCTGAACAAGACACACATCCACAATGTCACACAAAGTCCTATCTCCTAGCTAACCCTAACCCTATCCTCTTCAGCTGAACAGGACACACATCCACAATGTCACACAAAGTCCTATCTCCTAGCAAACCTAGATACACACACATAGATATAGCATAGCTACACACACGTAAATATAGCATTGCTACACACATATAGATAGTATAGCTACACACATATAGATATAGCATAGCTACACACACGCAGATATAGCACAGCTACACACATAGATAAAGAATAGCTACACACATATAGATATAGCACAGCTGCACACATATAAATATAGCATAGCTACACACATATAGATATAGCATAGCTACACACATATAGATATAGCATAGCTACACACATATAGATATAGCATAGCTACACACATATAGATATAGCATAGCTACACACATATAGATATAGCATAGCTACACATATATAGATATAGCATAGCTACACACATAGATATAGCATAGCTACACACATATAGATATAGCATAGCTACACACACATAGATATAGCACAACTACACACACATAGATATAGTATTGCTACACACATATAGATAAAGCACAGCTACACACATATAGATATAGCGCAGCTACACACACATAGATATAGCACAACTATACACACATAGATATAGTATTGCGACACACATATAGATAAAGCATAGCTACACACATATTAATATAGCATAGCTACAAATATATAGATATAGCATAGCTACACACATATGGATATAGCATAGCTACACACATATAGATATACCATAGCTACACACATAGATATAGCATAGCTACAGACATATAGATATAGCACAGCTACACTCATATAGATATAGCATAGCTACGAACATATAGATATAGCACAGACACATATAGATAAAGCACAGCTACACATATAGATATAGCATAGCTGAACATATAGATATAGCATTGCTACAAACATATAGATATAGCATAGCTACACACATATAGATATAGTTTAGCTACACACATATAGATATAGCATAGCTACACACATAGATATAGCATAGCTACACACATATAGATATAGCATAGCTACACACATATAGATATAGCATAGCTACACACATAGATATAGCATAGCTACACATATAGATATAGCATAGCTACACACATATAAACATAGCATAGCTGAACATATAGATATAGCATAGCTACACACACATAAATATAGCACAACTACACACCCATAGATATAGTATTGTTACACACATATAGATAAAGCACAGCTACACACATATAGATATAGCGTAGCTACACACACATAGACATAGCACAACTACACACACATAGATATAGTATTTCTACACACATATAGATATAGCATAGCTACACACACAAAGATATAGCACAGCTACACATATAAATATGGCATAGCTACACATATATAGATATAGCACAGCTACACACATATAGATATAGCATAGCTACACACATATAGATATAGCACAGTTACACACATATAGATGTAGCATAGCTACACACATATAGATATAGCACAGTTACACACATATAGATGTAGCATAGCTACACATATAAATATAGCTACACACATATAGATATATAGCACAGTTACACACATATAGATGTAGCATAGCTACACACATATAGATATAGCATAGCTACACACATAGATATAGCATAGCTACACACATATAGATATAGCACAGCTACACACATATAGATATAGCATAGCTACACATATAGATATAGCATAGCCACACACATATAGATATAGCATAGCTACACACATATAGATATAACATAGCTACACACACATAGATATAGCACAACTGCACACACATAGATATAGTATTGCTACACACATATAGATAAAGCACAGCTACAAACATATAGATGTAGCATAGCTACACACATAGACATAGCATAGCTACACACATAGATATAACATAGCTACACACACATAGATATAGCACAACAACACACAAATAGATATAGCACAACTACACACACAGATATAGTATTGCTACACACATATAGATAAAGCACAGCTACAAACATATAGATGTAGCATAGCTACACACATAGACGTAGCATAGCTACACACATATAGATATAGCATAGCTACACACATATAGATATAGCATAGCTAGCTGCACACACATAGATAAAGCATAGCTACACACACATAGATAAAGCATAGCTACACATATATATAGAAATAGCATAGCTACACACATATAGATATAGCATAGCTACACACATATGGATATAGCATAGCTACACACATATAGATATAGCATAGCTACAAACATATAGATATAGCATAGCTACACACATAGATATAGCATAGCTACGAACATATAGATATAGCACAGCTACACACACATAGATATAGTATTGCTACACACATATAGATAAAGCACAGCTACACACATATAGATATAGCATACCTACACACATAGATATAGCATAGCTACACACACGTAGATATAGCAAATCTACACACATATAGATTTAGCATAGCTACACACACATAGATATAGCACAGCTACACACATATAAATATAGCATAGCTACACACATATAGATATAGCACAGCTACACACATATAGATATAGCATAGCTACACACATATAGATATAACATAGCTACACACACATAGATATAGCACAACTTCACACACATTGATATAGTATTGCTACACACATATACAGTAGATAAAGCACAGCTACACACATATAGATATAGCACAGCTACACACACATAGATATAGCACAACTACACACACATAGACATAGTATTGCTACACACATATAGATAAAGCACAGCTACAAACATATAGATGTAGCACAGTACACACACATATATAGCACACACACATAGACGTATTGCATAGCTACACACACACATATAGATATAGCATAGCTACACACATATAGATATAGCATAGCTACACATATAGATATAGCATAGCTACACATATAGATATAGCATAGCCACACATATAGATATAGCATAGCCATTGCTATTGATATTTATAAATGATTGTCTCTACTCACTACTTTCCACCGGTCCTTGACCATGCAGTGAGGCGGCAAGATGTCGGCCTGTTCTGCGGTCCCGTTCATGTTGGCGTTGTCGTGGAGACCGGGCACTAGGCACTGCATCTGCCAGCTGGAGAGCACGCGTGCAGCTCCCAACTTAAACGAGCCATTGATCTGTACAGGGGTAAAGGTTAAGGGGCAAAGGTTAGGGGGCGAGATCTCGGCAAAAGCACAGACAAGATCTGAGAAGAAGAAGAAGAAGCCATTCTTGTTGTTAGCTCAGACAGGGAATGGTATTTGAAGAGTTTGTATCAGCAAATACCATGGTAGTTTAGAAAAGACGGGGTGGTTCATTTTAGCTGAGCCACGGGACAGGACATGACCTTGTTTGGGTGTAAGAGAGGACTGTGCAGTCTGTTACAGAGACACAGCCTCCTCTAGAGCCCAGTGCCCTCTGACCTCTAGTGCCCTCTGACCTACAGACAGCCTCCTCTAGAGCCCAGTGCCCTCTGACCTACAGCCTCCTCTAAAGCCTAGTGCCCTTTGATCTACAGCCACCTCTAGAGCCCAGTGCCCTCTGACCTCTAGTGCCCTCTGACCTACAGCCTCCTCTAGAGCCCAGTGCCCTCTGACCTACAGACAGTCTCCTCTAGAGCCCAGTGCCCTCTGACCTACAGACTGCCTCCTCTAGAGCCCAGTGCCCTCTGACCTACAGCCTCCTCTAGAGCCCACTGCCCTCTGACCTACAGCCTCCTCTAGAGCCCAATGCCCTCTGACCAACAGACAACCTCCTCTAGAGCTCAGTGCCCTCTGACTGACCTACAGCCTCCTCTAGAGCCCAGTGCCCACTGACCTACAGCCTCCTCTAGAGCCCAGTGCCCTCTGACCTACAGCCTCCTCTAGAGCTCAGTGCCCTCTGACCTACAGACAGCCTCCTCTAGAGCCTAGTGCCCTCTGACCTACAGCCTCCTCTAGAGCCCAATGCCCTCTGACCTACAGTCTCCTCTAGAGCCCAGTGCCCTCTGACCTACAGACAGCCTCCTCTAGAGCCCAGTGCCCTTTGTCCTACAGCCTCCTCTAGAGCCCAATGCCCTCTGACCTACAGACAGTTCCTCTAAAGCCTAGTGCCCTCTGACCTACAGCCTCCTTTAGAGCACTGTCTCTGTGTCTGTGCTTCTGTCTCTGTGCTTCTGTCTCTGTGTCTCTCTGTCTCTGTGTCTCTGTGCTTCTGTCTCTGTGTTTCTGTCTCTGTGCTTCTGTCTCTGTCTCTCTGTCTCTGTGCTTCTGTCTCAGTCTCTGTGTGCTCCTGCCTCTCTGTACTACTGCACCAGCCTCTCCCAGCGTCCTAACTGAATTTGAGTTACAAACATGCATTGGACTGCAGTGAAATGTTAAGTGGTGCTTGAACACATGAATGGTATTATTACACACATAACATGTGACATGATATTTAGGACGATAGCCTAAGACTCTTCTCTGCAGCTCGCTCGGAACCATCTGATCGCCATTGAGACGGTTAGGGCTCCACTAATGAACCTACACTCTCTGAACTACAAGAAGGATGGAGGTTTGACCAGGGTTCAACACTTGATGTCTTAACAAGGGTTAAGCTGGTGACCTCTTCTGAAGGAGTGTTAGATCTTAGGGTTAGGGTTAAACTTATTAACCAGAGAGATGCTTGTTCAGTACCATACCATGCTACAAAGCATGCAGTGCCAAGGATCATTACTTCAGCATGCGCAGCTCAGCTCAGTTCAGTTCAGCTCAGTTCAGCTTCGCTTAGTCATCATGCCTGGCCGGCTTTTGCTGTCGCCATTGCAATTCACTGAGTGAGTGTGTTTGTGTGTTCACTGAGTGTTTGTGTGTGTGTGTGTGTGTGTGTGTGTGTGTGTGTGTACACTGAGTGTGTGTGAGTGTGAGTGTGTGTACACTGAGTGAGTGTGTGAGTGTGTGTGTACACTGAGTGTGTGTGTGTGTGTGTGTGTGTGTGTGTGTGTGTATACACACTGTGTGTGTGTGTGTGTGTCCTCCTCTCCCTGTAGCTATTCTGTCCTCTTTAAGGAGTGACAGTGCAATGTCATAGAACAGAGGAGAGAGGTAGAGCCAGAGGAAGAGGTAGGAGGGGGATGAAGGAGTGGGGATAAGAGAGGAGAGGAAGAGGAAGTCTGGCTCTCCACTTGTCCTGGTCTGGTCACTCTGGACTCCACAGGAAGTGGTCAGGGGAGATGAGGGGAGGGAGTTTGGACTGTCAACATTATACAGGGAGTGGGGGGAGGGGGGGCAGGCATAGGGAAAGCGGGGTGGGGCTTAACACACAGACTGACCTATGGCCAGGCAGCAGGGAGAGCGGGGTGGGGCT
Source organism: Galaxias olidus (assembly GCA_026901105.3). Taxonomy (NCBI): domain Eukaryota; kingdom Metazoa; phylum Chordata; class Actinopteri; order Galaxiiformes; family Galaxiidae; genus Galaxias; species Galaxias olidus. The sequence goes on from JAPMUY010009748.1 coordinate 23,845, forward strand.
TAACACAGACTGACCAATGGCCAGGCATCAGGGAGAGCGGGGTGGGGCTTAACACACAGACTGACCAATAGCCAGGCACAGACTACAGGGTGGGGGACAAAACAGCTGGTTATGATATTTATAATAATGTAACAGCTGGTTTTGATATTTAATAATGATATGACAGCTGGTTTTGATATTTGATAATGACATAACAGCTGGTGTTGATGTTAAAAATCACATAGCAGCTGGTGTTGATGTTTAAAAATCACAAAGCAGCTGGTGATCCTGCAGAACACTGAGCTCCTCTCTCGAGGCCACCTATTGGAGCATCCAGACTGTCACTCAGCCTGCGAGGTGTGAGAGGGCATGGGTCAGGGGTTAAAGGTCAGCAGAGCACGGTGCACGCCCGTCTGTTCACACCGCAGTACCGACTGAGCTAAGCCTGATGGGTTAGGCACCTGGGTCAGTACTGAATGTGTCTGTGTCAGTACTGAGTGTGTTTGGGTCTTTACTGAGTGTGTTTTGGTCAGTACTGAGTGTGTTTGGGTCAGTACTGAGTGGGTCTGGGTCAGTACTGAGTGTGTTTGGGTCAGTACTGAGTGGGTCTGGGTCAGTACTGAGTGTGTTTGGGTCAGTACTTTGTGGGTTTGGGTCATTACTGAGTGGGTTTGGGTCATTACTGAGTGGGTCTGGGTCAGTACTGAGTGTGTTTGGGTCAGTACTAAGTGTGTTTGGGTCAGTATTGAGTGGGTCTGGGTCAGTACTGAGTGTGTTTGGGTCAGTACTGAGTGGGTTTGGGTCAGTACTGTGTGTGTTTGGGTCAGTCCTGTGTGGGTTTGGGTCAGTACTGAGTGTGTCTGGGTCAGTACTGAGTGGGTCTGGGTCAGTACTGAGTGGGTTTGGGTCAGTACTGAGTGTGTCTGGGTCAGTACTGTGTGTGTCTGGGTCAGTACTGAGTGTGTTTGGCTCAGTACTGAGTGGGTTTAGGTCAGTACTGAGTGTGTCTGGGTCAGTACTGAGTGTGTTTGGGTCAGTACTGTGTGGGTTTGGGTCAGTACTGCGGTGGAACAACTCAGCAAAGCTCAGCAGACAGGCAGGCATTCTGAGTGCTGAATGGACCTGTCAACCTCTTCGACTGAGTGAGCTCATTGTCTTTTCTTATTTTGCAGAAAGCCAAGGGTTTGCATTCAAGTTTCCCGGATCTTGGAAGGTCAATTCTAAAATCCCCTGCAGTCCCCGGGAAGCTGCTGCAGCCGGCTGGTTCAGGCTGGAGGGTGCATGTGCAGCAAGAGAAACCTCTCACCATGGTCACTATCTCCTTGACAACCTTACGTCTGAGTACAAATCCTGAGCTGGCCAAATCTAGTCGATGCCAGAACCTTCCTCTGACAGCCTACAAGCCAAGAAGAGAGGATTGTTATGATGGCCTGGGAGCCGGTCCACACAGCAGAGACATGGCTGCACTATGGGCTTATGAAAGAAAACTTACAAACACAATGAAAATAAAGACATGAACCCTAGCAGGAGCGCTGGCAGTCTAATGAATGATGCACATGACTCTCAGCGGAGGAGAGAGAGCTGGCTGAAGACACCAGGAACGATTGGGACATGGTCTCCAAACCCCTCCTACACACAAGTGAGTAACATGGCCATAGGAACTCTACGGACACAGCCCGCAGGTTTGAAGACGAGGGGATAAGGAGTGCACACACATATTAGTCAGGCTGTGGCCAGCCTCCAGTATTGGCAGATCATAGACTGGCATTTCTATATTGAACCCAAAGAGCACTAAAATGTAGGCAAATATGAAAGAAATAGGCATAATATAAGTAATCTTTTAAAACCAAAACATAAAATGCAGTTACTTTTTCTTGGTTTATATTATACAATGTGATCATCTGTAGGGGGAACTGCCTCATATTTTACATGTGGCACCCTTTTCACTATCAACAAAATATCAACAAAGACAGCAAATAATCAACTCAGGCCATGTTCACGATGCATGTCATAATTACTCAGTCTCCCTTTAAGACAAAAAACACAACTGCAATAATGAGAAATAATTTCCACAATATGACAGTAATATTAGGTCATTGCCCTGACACGCAATCAGTACATGACCACCACATACCTGACGCAGAGACGGCACGTTAACCTTTTCCGTCTTTTTGAAATCTTCATCTGGGATTCTACGGTGGCCCAAAACGTCCCGTGACTCAAAACTCACTGTCCCAACGGCGCAGTGCTCCCCTGTATCCTCAACAACCCGTTAGACTTAGCTCTGCACTTTGTTTCAGGTGAAGTGCCGTAAAATCCAGTGGACTCAACATTTATAATAGGCTTCCGCTGCAGCTCTGGATTAAACCAGTAACAGTAGAATCTGGCCGTATAAAATTTAAAGGCACTGTCAACGCCCCAAATTCTGTCTTTTGTAGTCAGACCTATTCCATTGTTGCAAAGCACTAGCCCTCTGTCCTGCCACCTTTTCAGTCTTCCGTACAGATGCTGCTACTCTGTTCGACTCTGCGGGCTGCCGGTCCATCCCTGAGTTTTTGTCCGCACTGCAGACCAGCCTCACGCTTTCCGTGAGACCTGCCTTTTCATGAAGCCTTTCGAACGACAGATGGCGCACTCGAAATTTCTATAAATTATTCTAGTTCTCAACTAGCGCTTGTCCTACCCACAATGCTCTTCCATACCTATCTAAATAGAGAAGGAAGGTGTCATTTATTACCTGGCTACATTAGCCCACTATCATTCATCATTTAGATTATGTAAAGCTATTGACATCAAGTACAGGAGAAAAACCTACATCCGACTACTATTCATCAAGTGTATCTAATAGCAACAAAATAGCATAGCGTTAAGGTTAGAAGTAAGATAGGCCTGGATCATGAATTTTAGGAATACGACTCACAGCCTTAAAAAAATAAATAGGGGATTAGGGCCCAAGCGAACTAAAACTATTGTAGGCTATCAATCAACATCGGGTGATAAAACATTTTAGTATTGTAAACAAATTCCACCGGCGACCAAGCATACATTGTCTGGCCTGCCCAAATCATCATAACATACAATAGGGTTTCTGTTGAGAAATTTACATAACATCATATAGCAAGGCGAAACATAGCGTGTAAACCCGTTCACTTTTTACCTAATTCTCTTTCGCCGAGGATTGGTGAAAGTCTGGCACACTGTGACAGGAAACATTGTCTTCTTCTCCAGGGTCAAACACATTCCCAGTGACGCGTTCCGCGCACCATATCTACCGCTGTATCGTCCAGCCTGCCTCCATTCTCAGCATCCCCAGCATCAGCATCTTCTCACTGTCGACGACACGCCCTCAAGCTCACTGAGCAACTTCTTCTGGGCCAACACGGAGTCGACTTTATTATACACTGCCCCCTACTGCTACGGAGTCCAGTGCTCAGCGGATACTCATTCGTAACCAAATGTTTTGTTAATATTAGCCTGATCCAAAAACCAATTTACAACAACGTTCATTAAATAACTGAACTAATATTTGCTGTTTTCGTACAAGCCAGATCATGACAGACATAACGATGGCATGGCTATATTTTTAAAAGCTAATGAGATCAACTCAACATGCAGAGCCTTCAAAAGATTCAGTACAAAGACAAATACTACAAAATCACCTGGACTGAATGTTTTAGACAGCATGTGTCTTTTTCTAAAACCATGATATTTCATGACATTCCCTTCAAATACATTGACACATTGATACATCAAATGAAGTATATTTAAAGACCATTTTTGTAATTTACAAAGAGCAAAATGATGTAAATCTTTTGTTTGAAAAAACATTATTTCATTTATAATGCCAAAAGAAGTGGCTTTTGCAGAATGCAAGTATAGAGAACAAAACTTATAACATGTTTCCCGTCAGTAATGAATGAATTGTAGAAAACAATACAAAACAATATACAATATATATTTAATGGTATATCCCTGTAGTTTATATTACACGATATGTTATAGCAATAGAAAATCTGTGTTTATATTCATTGAAAAATATAGTTATATAAGAATAGGTTTGTACATGTCCCTTTTTGTATCTATGTCTATGGAGTGAAGGTGAGGTTGCATGAAGATCTATATAGACTAAAAGGTGGTCTACATAGAGTTGAAGGTGGGGTTGCATGAAGATCCATATAGATTAAAAGGTGGTCTACATAGAGTTGAAGGTGGGGTTGGAGAAGTTCAGGTTGGACGGTTCGTCCAGATCTTGGTCCTCAGGGTAGTCTTCAGATCCCAGGTCAGCTTCGAACATCCTCTGAAGAAGACCTTCCACTGTCTTATAACCTGAAAGAGAACAACTACCATTAGGAAATTCATTACAATATGAATCCTATTGTCTAGAATAAATATGTATCAGTAGTATTGGAATATGATTCACGTATATTTGTGGGGAATAATTACAATAATAGAATAATACTAGATACGTAATATAACATTAGGATGTAATATTACATAATTCATAATAAAATTAATAATACATTTAATTTTTATTTAATCAACAGAATGTACAAAAAATTAAGAAAATATTATAGTGAAAGTGATCTATCCATACATTGGGACAACCACATACCCAGCATCTGATTTACAGACTATATGATTTATTAAAGCCTTGGGTACGAGAGAGAACTAAATATTAACGGTGCCACACATCCATAGACAGACATCCAGCTGTGACTTACGTTTGGAGGCAATGCTAAACATCATGCTGGGCTTGGTGCCTCCACCGGTGCCCTGATCAGCATCCTGTGTCTCCATGGAGTCCACCAAGTTACTGTCTGGGCCTTCCCTGAACAACACACAACCACAAAGTCAACTAGAGTCACCAGGCTATTCCCTGAACAACACACAACGACAAAGTCAACTAGAGTCACCAGGCTATTCCCTGAACAACACACAACCACAAAGTCAACTAGAGTCACCAGGCTATTCTCTGAACAACACACAATCACAAAGTCAACTAGTCACCAGGCTATTTTCTGAACAACACACAACCACAAAATCAACTACAGCCATTGCTACTTTCAAGGTCATTCTAAAAGGGGAAACGTGGAATCTAACTAAAGGAAATAGTTGTATCTAACATCACCGTTTCACCTGAAGTGATGAGGAGCCTGACTGAGTTTAGCTCAGTAGGTCATGCTAAAGCTAATGATTTTTATTTGTGTGTGTGTGAAAGAGATTGAACGGACTGATGGACGTTCAGATCCAGCTCTTCGATCTTCTTTTCCAGTGATGTCTGCAGTACGCTCTTGTCCACACTGTACTCCATGAAGAAGGCTTCCAGCACAAACGCTACAAAGATGCTGAACACATCCTCAGGGTTATTTACCTTAAGACTGCAAAGACACTGAAACATCAATCCAAGCTCAATGTTGATTACTTCCATCCTGAACACATACAAAATGAACTACAATGTTACTGAACAAAATGACTGCTTAATTGATTATAGTGTTAGTAAAGGCCAGTTTGAAGTTATTTAATTTGATCTCCATTCAGTTCAGGACATGCTATCTGGTAGAATATATGTTTGCATTTAAAACGTTTAACTGTTCTTACTTGATGATGATGATGACCACCACAATGTGGAACAGGACAAAGAAGATTCTGGCTGATACGTTAGTGACCTTTGTGAATCCGCTACTGATCAGTGTTGTGGGGTTAAGAAAGACAACAAATAGAATGAAAAAGTTAACAATAATCTGGGAGTATTTTCATAAATGTGAAAGTTCAGGTAACCAGCTCTATGGAAAGGATGCTAGTTGTTAGCTTCACCCAGCAAGGTCTAAGGTAAAAAAGGCTAGTTGTTAGCTTTACCCAGCAAGGTCTATGGTAAAAGATGCTAATTGTTAGCGTCACCCAGATAGATCTATGGTAAAAGATGCTAGTCGTTAGCTTCACCCAGCTAGGTCTATTGGTAAAGGATATCATGCCACTGGTTGACCACGGTGAGCTCCACCAAGAGGACGCAGGAGGACACTACATCGTTGAAGTTGTTCCTGCAGTAGTTGAGCTTAGCAAAGGCTGAATCTTTCAACAGGGGGTTTCCACAGTAGGCTTTTGCAAGGTTGGTGGAGTTTGCATCCAAAAAAATTATTTCACCCTTAAAAAGCTCCATGCCCACCATGGCAAATATGTAGTACACAACCTAGAAAACAAGGAGGGCGAAACAGTTCCTGAGGTAACCAATAGTACAAATGTACTGTAAACAGTTACTGAGGTAATCAATAGTACAAATGTACTGTAAACAGTTACTGAGGTAATCAATAGTACAAATGTACTGTAAACAGTTACTGAGGTAATCAATAGTACAAATGTACTGTAAACAGTTACTGAGGTAATCAATAGTACAAATGTACTGTAAACAGTTACTGAGGTAATCAATAGTACAAATGTACTGTAAACAGTTACTGAGGTAATCAATAGTACAAATGTACTGTAACAGCTATCAATGACGAGTTAAAACAGACTCCCAAGCAACTAAAGGCAACGAGATGTTTGCTTGGCTCACTGTGCTATGAACTGTCTTCCCTTCTTACCAGTATGGCCAGTGTTACCAGTATGAACTGTCTTCCTGCTATTAGCCTTCTTACCAGTATGGCCAGTGTTACCAGTATGAACTGTCTTCCTGCTATTAGCCTTCTTACCAGTATGGCCAGTGTTACCAGTATGAACTGTCTTTCTGCATTTAGCCTTCTTACCAGTATGGCCAATGTTACCAGTATGAACTGTCTTCCTGCTATTAGCCTTCTTACCAGTATGGCCAGTGTTACCAGTATGAACTGTCTTTCTGCATTTAGCCTTCTTACCAGTATGAGCTGTCTCACCAGTATGAACTGTCTTCCTGCTATTAGCCTTCTTACCAGTATGAGCTGTCTTACCAGTATGAGCTGTCCGAAGGTGAGGATCGTGGGGCCAATCTTGATGAGGGTGTTGATGATGGAGCGAAACCTAAAGAGAGAATGGAACAGTCACCAAACATCCATATAATGATTCAAGGATTTGTGTCTAGATATCTACTAACGAGCACCTAGTGTGTACAGAGGCCAGAGGCTTGTCTGACCAGACCAAACTGGACTACATAACAACCCTAATCCCTTTCGCTTCTGACCTCTCGATGCTGTCAACTACCCTGATGAGTCGTAGAATCCTCAAGATGAAAACGATGTCCAGAACTTGACGGCTGGAGTAGAACCCCGCTGTCACCATGGAGAGAACACACACCATCAGTCTCATACACTGTCACCACGGCGATGCCACACCACACCATCAGTCTCATACAACATACAGGCAGGGTCACTGTCACCATGGCGATGCCACACCACACCATCAGTCTCATACAACATACAGGCAGGGTCACTGTCACCATGGCGATGTCACACCACACCATCAGTCTCATACAACATACAAGCAGTGTCACTGTCACCATGGCGATGCCACACCACACCATCAGTCTCATACAACATATAGGCTGTTTCAACAACAATGTGGTTTTGACCCTGTGTGTCTCATCCTTAGCTGACAGCAGGTTGCCATGGCTGCAGGAGGACAAACCACTCACATGATTTGAGCGCTGCATTGATGATGGTGGCGACCAGCGCAGACACTATGATGACTGTGTCAAACCTGATCAGACAGAGAGGACATTCACCACTTAAGAAAATAGGGTACATAGTTAAAATTCTTCAGATTTTTTACCCTTTACTTTAGCATAGTAATATCATAAGACTAATAGTGTTATTATGTTATTATGTTTGCATTAAGAACTGAGGGAGAAGGTGTGTTCCAGAGACGGACCAGTTCCAGAACTGGTGTGTGGAGAAGAAGGCTCTGGGCTCAAATGTGTAGAGCTTCAGAAGGATCTCCAGCAGGTACAAGGCCAGGAAGCCCCACTCAGCGCTGGCAATCAGCGAATTCCCCTCATCCAGGCCGATGAACACCGCATTGACCAGAATGACCAGGTCATAGGCGTACACAAACATCCTGTAGGGGCGACAGACACACAGATACGGAACAGGGCATTGACCAGAATGACCAGGTCATAGGCGTACACAAACATCCTGTAGGGGCGACAGACACACAGATACGGAACAGGGCATTGACAAGGATGACCAGGTCATAGGTGGACACAAACATCCTCTAAGAGGCCACAGACACACAGAGGCTGTCTGGAAATGACTCACTACTCTTTTAGGGCACTATGAAGTGGTTAGCCATTTTGTCTCTGGTGTCCAAATTGAAATAAAAATTTGAGGAATACGTTTGAGGGCACTTATTGTTTCCCATAATAGACTGTGATATCTAGTGATGCTCACTACAATGTTAAACTATACCACAATGCATTGCATATTTTTTGTTGTAACGTTTAACTTCGGCTGACAACATTTGTTTATGTGCCTGACGGATACCCTTATATGACGAATGATTAGTGTCCGAATTCACATAACTTATTTGAGTAGGTTACAACTAATTAGGGACCTCGATGGATTATATATTATATAAAGGGAAATACAAATTAGGGAACAGTGAGTCATTCCAGACACAGCCAGAGACCGACAGGCAGCTGTACACTTCTAGGTAATAAACAATACATTCCAAAAGATAGGCTCTGATCATACACTCACACTCTCTCACACATACATATGTAAATAAACACACAACTCTCAATGCTGTGTTTTGTTTTGTTTAATGCTCCTATGCTCGATTTGAGCAAGGCCATATAATCAGTTTCAAGTCCTATAAAAGACTAAATGCATACATGTGCATGCGCGCACATGACAAAGGGTTTACTTTGGGGTCAAAGCCTGCTTTATAAATGTTAATGAATCACATTTTTATAACACCTATAACCAGCAGCTAACTCTGCTACCTGGAAACACCAGAGAACAGCAGCTAGCTCTGCTACCTGAAAACACCAGAGAACAGCAGCTAGCTCTGCTACCTGAAAACACCAGAGAACAGCAGCTAGCTCTGCTACCTGAAAACACCAGAGAACAGCAGCTAGCTCTGCTACCTGAAAACACCAGAGAACAGCAGCTAGCTCTGCTACCTGAAAACACCAGAGAACAGCAGCTAGCTCTGCTACCTGAAAACACCAGAGAACAGCAGCTAGCTCTGCTACCTGAAAACACCAGAGAACAACAGCTAGCTCTGCTACCTGAAAACACCAGAGAACAACAGCTAGCTCTGCTATCTGAAAACACCAGAGAACAACAGCTAGCTCTGCTATCTGAAAACACCAGAGAACAACAGCTAGCTCTGCTACCTGGAAACACCAGAGAACAGCAGCTAGCTCTGCTACCTGAAAACACCAGAGAATAACAGCTAGCTCTGCTATCTGAAAACACCAGAGAACACCAGCTAGTTCTGCTACCTGGAAACACCACAGAACAGCAGCTAGCTCTGCTACCTGGAAACACCCGAGAACAGCAGCTAGCTCTGCTATCTGAAAACACCAGAGAACAGCAGCTAGCTCTGCTACCTGGAAACACCACAGAACAGCAGCTAGCTCTGCTACCTGGAAACACCACAGAACAGCAGCTAGCTCTGCTACCTGGAAACACCAGAGAACAGCTGCTAAGTAACAGCAGAGACAATAGCTAGTTCTGCTGCTTACTAACAACAGAGACAACAGCTAGTTCTGCTGCTAAGTAAAAGCAGAGACAACAGCTAGTTCTGCTGCTAAGTAAAAGCAGAGACAACAGCTAGTTCTGCTGTTTAGTAACAGCAGAGAACAGCAGCTTATTGGTCAAACGGGAATGGGTCCAAATAGTACCTGGTTTCTTGATAGCTAGTAAAAACACTCTGTCCCAAACAGTGGCCATTAAATAGGACTGGACTAGGAACACTATATGGAGGTATATTTTTTGTGTTTAGGTTTATGGCATCACCATTCAGGTGAAGGTGTGTAGACATCTATATTTATGATGTATTTTTATCTTTCAGGTGAAGGTGTGTAGGTGCAGTGCAGACAGAGCTTACCTGTGCTGGACCAGGTGTCGTAGCAGGCGGCTGGGGGCGGAGTCATAGAAGGCGGGCAGCCAGGTGTGGAAGGGGTGTGGTCGGGACTTAACTGCTATGACGGGGATGTTGAGAAGGTCAGCAAGCTGAACAAACGCCATCTTACCTGGAACACAGGGGAACAAAACCAAGGCTCAATTAAACCACCAGAAGAGAGGGGAGGGAGCACTGGAAGACAGTCTGACGCTGAGGCAACAAGGAGGAACAGGGGCCACCCACTGACCTATACATCCTTTATTACTGTCATCTGATGTGCTCCAGAGCAGCTCCCGGTGGGCGTGGCTGATGTCCGGTTGGACCAATCGGAGCAGCTGGTTCCATGAGGCCCGAGTCACCACTGGCTCCTCTCCATCAACCCTCTCCTGCAGCACAGCAAAGGCTCGCACCATCTTGTGTCTTTTCGCCCTCACCAGCTGCCGTACCTCTTCCTGGTGTTCAGACAGATAGGAAGGTTAAAGAATGCTATTCAGTAATGTTTTAACTGAGGACTAACCAAGTTTTACCCAGCAGTATTTCCTGTAGTTGCATTTACCATGAGGTATTTCTTGTAGTTGTATTTACCTTGAGGTATTTCTTGTAGTTGTTGTATTTACCTTGAGGTATTTCTTGTATTAGTTGTATTTACCTTGAGGTATTTCCTGTAGTTGTTGTAGACCACTGCAAGGAAGACGGACATGAAGATGTAAGTGTTGACCAGGATATACAGAATGAAGAACACAGCAAACAGCTGATTGGAGTTGTACGCTGGCATCCTAGACAGACAGACAGACAGACAGACAGACTTAAATGTACACAGGTATTTAATACATTCTCAATTAAACATGATTTAAAGGGCCTTGTTATTATTCACATGCAAGGCCTAGCTGTAAATAACAACATTGGACAAAGCCTAAAGCACTATCCAGGTCTAGACGTCCAATGACAGGGTGCAGCTGGGAGATGCTTACATGACGTCAGGGCTGTTAGCGGTGGTCACCAGCACATACAGATCAAACACTATCTCCAGGTAGCTGGTGAAGTAGGGGCTCCCCTCCACCGTGGCCAGGCCCCTGGGGAGACACAGGACCCCTTCAGGACACACACATACGGACAGTATTCCTGCACAGATACGGACAATCTTCCTGTACAGATACAAACAGTATTCCTGTACAGATACAAACAGTATTCCTGCACAGATAATGACAGTATTCCTGCACAGATACGGACAGTATTCCTGCACACATACGGACAGTATTCCTGAACAGATACGGACAGTATTCCTGTATGACTATAGAAGGAACCTAGACAATATTCCGGTAGGACTATAGACAGTATTCCTGTATGACTATAGACAGTATTCCTGTATGACCATAAACAGTATTCCTGTATGACTATAGACAGTATTCCGGTAGGACTGTAGACAGTATTCCTGTAGGTCTATAGACAGTATTCCTGTATGACTATAGAGAGTATTCCGGTAGGACTATAGACAGTATTCCTATATGACCATAGACAGTATTCCTGTATGACTATAGACAGTATTCCGGTAGGACTATAGACAGTATTCCTGTATGACTATAGAGAGTATTCCGGTAGGACTATAGACAGTATTCCTATATGACGATAGACAGTTATCCTTTATGACTATAGACAGTATTCCTGTATGACTATAGACAGTATTCCTGTAGGACTATAGACAGTTATCCTTTATGACTATAGACAGTATTCCTGTATGACTATAGACAGTTATCCTTTATGACTATAGACAGTATTCCTGTATGACTATAGACAGTATTCCTGTAGGACTACAGACAGTATTCCTGTAGGACTACAGACAGTATTCCTGTATGACTATAGACAGTATTCCTGTATGACTATAGACGAACCTGGATAGATAGATCAGAAGTTATATTTTAACTACTATGTGTCAGCATTAGACTCTGGAATAAAGTTACTTTACACAATGTAAACAACCTTTATGACTGTCAGGATGTGAGGTGCAGTAACCATGTTCAGCTGATAGACCCATTACAACATTGCTGTACACACAGGAACCCACTACAACAGGAACCCACTACAACAGGAACCCACTACAACAGGAACCCACTACAACAGGAACCCACTACAACAGGAACCCACTACAACAGGAACCCACTACAACAGGAACCCACTACAACAGGAACCCATTACAACAGGAACCCACTACAACAGGAACCCATTACAACAGGAACCCATTACAACAGGAACCCATTACAACATGGCTGCTATGAACTGACCTCCTGCTGAACAGTTTGAGAGCCATGAGGGAGAAGATCAGCAGACTGAACATGAAGAGAAGGAAAACCACCAAGATCTGAGGAAGAGCATTCCGGATTGACCTGAAGGCCCGCCGCAGCTAAGAGATAGAGATAGAGACGCACGCACGCACGCACGCACGCACGCACGCACGCACACACACCTATTCAGCTCAGAAACTCATCAACCTTACAAACATTATTGTCCCACTACACATATTGTGGCACACTATATGCGCTGAGCAAATAACAAGCTTTAAATTAGAATTTGGATAATCAATGTCTAGAGGTGATTATGTAAATGCCTGCTACCTGCCGTCCCTCTGTGATGTTAACCAGGAGGAGGGGTCTGAGGGTTCTCGACCAGCGGACGCCATAGAGACCAAACGACTTCAGAGAGCCGTAGATAACCATGTCAACCAGGGTCAGCTGGAGAGGAAAGGGACATGCTGCAGTAACTGGTGGTCATCAAATCTTTAAATACATAGATATGTTGACACTTTTCCTTATTAGGCCCAGTCTGTATGATGTGAAATGTAGTTAAATATCTGTGGATGAGCAGCACTGTAAGCCTTCTTCCTGGTCTAAAAACCATGAAATAAAGGATGAACGGAGAGCTGTGTGTCAACAGGCTCTCACTCTGTGGGAGGGAGAATATTTTCACCAGGAAGCTGCAGCTTAAGAAATGCTGACGCAGGTAACTGTGAGGCTAAAGGTTGTTACAAAACAGCATGTTCACGTGAGCAGCCCTCAGCACTTTCACCCTAACCTGGCTACCTTCCATTTACTACAGGGGCTATTCTACACAAAGCTAACCTGGCTACCTTCCATTTACTACAGGGGCTATTCTACACAACGCTAACCTGGCTACCTTCCATTTACTACAGGGGCTATTCTACACAAAGCTAACCTGGCTACCTTCCATTTACTACAGGGGCTATTCTACACAACGCTAACCTGGCTACCTTTCTTTACTACAGGGGCTATTCTACACAACGCTAACCTGGCTACCTTCCATTTACTACAGGGGCTATTCTACACAACGCTAACCTGGCTACCTTTCATTTACTACAGGGGCTATTCTACACAACGCTAACCTGGCTACCTTCATTTACTACAGGGGCTATTCTACACAACGCTAACCTGGCTACCGTTCTATTACTACAGGGTCTATTCTACACAACGCTAACCTGGCTACCTTCCATTTACTACAGGGGCTATTCTACACAACGCTAACCTGGCTGCCTTCCATTTACTACAGGGGCTATTCTACACAACGCTAACCTGGCTACCTTCCTTTAAGAGAGGGGGGGGGGGGGGTTGTTGTACCTGGGTGGTGTGCACGTTGCTTATATAATATCAATGTAACATAAAAAGGCCCTGGGAGGGATGTCTCCAGTGAAGGTCTGGCACAGAGATTCCCTGTTTAACCAGAGGCCAGCGTTAAAGGGTGTGTCCTACTAGTATGACGGCCAGGATACACATGTTCTTTGGGTCTTTCCAGAAGCGGTGCCGGGGAATCACAGAAGCATAATGGACCAGGCGGGCAGAGAAAGCTGTCAGCAGAACCAGCTCCATCAGCATGGTGACCTGGAGAGACAACAGAACCCCTCACACCTCTATCAAATAGCAGAACCCCTCACAGCTCTATCAAACAGCAGAACCCCTCAAATCTCTATCAAACAGCAGAACCCCTCACATCTCTATCAAACAGCAGAACCCCTCACATCTCCATCTGGTGGGTGGGGTTAGGTACCCAGGCTATGTAAGGAGAGGATGGTGGGTGGGGTTAGGTACCCAGGCTATGTAAGGAGAGGATGGTGGGTGGGGTTAGGTACCCAGGCTATGAAAGGAGAGGATGGTGGGTGTTAGGTATCCAGGCTATGTAAGGAGAGGATGGTGGGTGGGGTTAGGTACCCAGGCTATGTAAGGAGAGGATGGTGGGTGTTAGGTACCCTGGCTATGTAAGGAGAGGATGGTGGGTGGGGTTAGGTACCCAGGCTATGTAAGGAGAGGATGGTGGGTGTTAGGTACCCAGGCTATGTAAGGAGAGGATGGTGGGTGGGGTTAGGTACCCAGGCTATTTAAGGAGAGGATGGTGGGTGTTAGGTATCCAGGCTATGTAAGGAGAGGATGGTGGGTGTTAGGTACCCAGGCTATGTAAGGAGAGGATGGTGGGTGTTAGGTATCCAGGCTACGTAAGGAGAGGATGGTGGGTGGGGTTAGGTACCCAGGCTATGTAAGGAGAGGATGGTGGGTGTTAGGTATCCAGGCTATGTAAGGAGAGAATGGTGGGTGGGGTTAGGTATCCAGGCTATGTAAGGAGAGGATGGTGGGTGTTAGGTACCCAGGCTATGTAAGGAGAGGATGGTGGGTGTTAGGTATCCAGGCTATGTAAGGAGAGGATGGTGGGTGGGGTTAGGTACCCAGGGTTAGGGGTTAGGTACCCAGGCTATGTAAGGAGAGGATGCTGGGTTGGGTTAGGTACCCAGGGTTAGGGGTTAGGTACCCAGGGTTAGGGGTCAGGATTAGTGTTACCCATAGAGGAAGCAGCAGAACAGCTGGGTCCTCAAACAGAGCCAGAGACAGCAGCAGCAGGATGAGGACATACACCAACACCTGCAGAGCCCAGTGGTTGTAGATCAGGTACAATCTGCACAACAGACCACAACACAAAAGGTATACTATTAAAGAATACTCAACAGGGCAACAGCAATACTACTATAGAGTACACAACGGGACACACAATCACAGGCCCTTTAGAGATAGTTTGAATAGTGCCATAGTAATAAAGTGTTCTCTGAACACACTGTGGTGATGTACAGGGTCAGCATAGGGGGCTCCATACCTCACTGCCTGGGGCGTGGTGTCAAAGAAGATGTTTCTGGAGTACTGGGCGTCGGACACATACACGGCAGCCAGGTTCAAATCCTGAGAGGTCACAACAGGAACACTTTACTCACAGTAGGACTGGGTCTACACACTAACACTATAACAGTGTATACTACACACTAACACTATAACAGTGTACACCACACACTAACACTATAACAGCGTAGGCCTACACACTAACACTATAACAGTGTATACTACACACTAACACTATAACAGTGTATACTACACACTAACACTATAACAGTGTAGGACTACACACTAACACTATAACAGTGTAGGACTACACACTAACACTAAAACAGTGTATACTACACACTAACACTATAACAGTGTAGACCTACACACTGACACTAAAACAGTGTATACTACACGCTAACACTATAACAGTGTACACTACACACTAACACTATAACAGTGTATACTACACACTAACACTATAACAGTGTATACTACACACTAACACTAAAACAGTGTATACTACACACTAACACTACAACAGTGTAGTAGTGTTGCACGGTGTACCGGTACTAGAAAGGTAGCAGCGATACACCATTTTATTAGTACCTGTACTTTAAGAATGACAATATTTTAATAAGAGCCGTATTTCCTATTCCTACGATGTGTGATAGCGGGGCTGTGTGTGTGTGTGTGTGTTCGTGTGCGTGTGTGGCGATCTGCTTCCACTCACGAGACCTTCAGGCACAGTAGGCGTGTCAACCGTAGTTTTTTCTCTCATATTGTGCACGCTGAACCTTTCATTGAGACAGACTGTGCGAGAGGCATGGCTGCAACTTAGTAAAAACACAAGTGCTCTTGTCGACCGTCCGAAGCTTATTGACAAAGCACGCGCATGCAGCGAAATATTTCGCTTACAAAGCAGATAGTGAGGGCAGGCCCACAAAACCTGAATGTGGCGTGCCCTGTAAAATATGTTTTAAAACGTCGCTCTTGGCTAAGCATCTCGCCGACAGACATGCGACTTGTTCAAAGAATGAGTGGTTCTGCAAATGTGATAGATAACATATTTATATACCCTCAAATATGAGTCGAACAAGTGTGGTTTATTTTGTGACAAGCGAGTTCGACGAGGCAATTAAGGGTAATGATAACTGTTTTATTTGGCTTCAGTTTTACCAAATGTACCAATCTGGCAAACATTGCAAGCTGCTAGGCTTATAATTTATACATTTATACTCAATCATTACTGCTAATGACAATCATCAAAATTAAATATGAAAGTATTGAAACATAAAGGGTATTGAATGTATTATAATGGATTATTGATATAAAACAATAAGTTCCTTGCTCGTTCATCTATCATTCTATTACTTTTCCTAATGTTTAAGGTTTTTGTTGTTTCAGTATCTGTATCGAGAAATTTAGGGCAGGCATCTTCATATCGAAGTCATAATTTTGGTATGTGACATATGTGTAGGACTACACACAAACACTATAAGAGTGCAGGACTACACACCTGATTAACAGCTTTGCCTTCAGTGTTCTGATGGGCAACTACTAATCCATAAATGTAAAAGATGAAACAATCTTAATAAAGCAGGCTTCTTTTCCAATGAAAATCTTAGTTCTCCTAAGTTTAACTCAAAGATACATTTAAACTAAACAAACATCATGTGACAGGTGTGATGTATTTTTGCATTTTCACAAGTTGTATTCACGTGCGTTGAACCGATTTAGACGAGTTCTTTAATCTGTTTGAAGCGCTAAAGTTTGTTAACTTCAAAACAATGACGACTGCAAAAAAATGTTTTATGTGAAATTGATACAAATGTCTTATCATTTTGAGTGACATCATACATTTAGCTTGTGTTTCTTGGGTAATAAATATAACGCTGTAACAAAATGACTGTCGGCAGAAAGACCTTGCGTCCGACTCACATCCTTTGTTTTTCCATAGCTATTTCCACCGTTGGATAGTCCTTTTCCGTTCTCCGGTGCCTCTTCTACGGCCGTTTCATTCTTTTTGAGCTCAATCATAGCGCCGGCACCATCTAAACTTCTACCTCGGAAATATTTTTCATCTGCATGGACCAACCTATTTTTCTAGTTTGCAGGATTTCCCGTGCTACAATTGGAAGTCGTCTCCAAAATGTTTTTTAAATCCCAACTTTCACTTGCCAGGTCGTGTGCCAGTTACAATATTTCAGAAACACCGAGGCGCGTTCCCGGTGAACTACAGGCATGCTGCAGGCGTTTCAGCCGAGCAGACGAGTAAAGTTTATCTGTTTGCTGATGCCATTATTTGATCCGCCGTCATGTGACTGAAGAAGGCTGCAGCGGAAATTGTCGAGAAGCCGTGCCGGGAAACTGGAGCTAGCTTATGCCTTCATCGGGTTGGTAGCTGTGCGCGAGGAATGTTTCCTACAGCAGTAAAAAATAAAATACAAGGGGGGGGGGGGGGGTGAACCTTCATGTCACATGGACGAGACCGGTGCCTTGTAAGGTTGAGACGTTAAAATCATAGGACATTATTATCAAAATGTATATAATCACAGCATGATCACTGGAACAAGCATTCTTAAATATGATAAAATGGTCCGTATTTCCATGTCTTTACAAAGAGACAATTAAAAACGGACTGAATATTACATATACAACTTATGCTATGTTATCTTGCATGACTTCCAAAGCCATTTTTGTCATTTGTGTTCTGAATAGATTTCTGCGGTTACAATGTTGCTTTCCGGTACAGTTCCTGTAGCATTGAGACAAGCAGACAGTGATTTATCAGCCTGTAGCTCTGTTCTTTCACCAGTGTTCCATTAACCCTGGTTTATACTTCTCCGTGAGCGCGATAGCGAATGTAAACGTTCATTCGGCGCTTACGTTCGCACAGTAGTTTGCCTACATACTTCAACGTAAATTTAACGGGCCCACTAGGTGGCAGTGTCGCACTCAGTAATCCAGAATGTACAGAAAACCGTAGAAGAAGCACAGCCACGTCACGGAATCCCGTTCATGTCCCGCGAAAGTATAAACAACGAAACGAAGGTTGCTCACTGCTTTTCATATTTTCTTATATCAAATCAAATCAAGTTAATTTATAGAGCACTTTAAAACAAGCAGAGCTGACCAAAGTGCAGTACATTCACATACAGTTTATCTAACAATACATATAACCAGGGTGCGATTTGTCAAATTTCCAGAGGGGGGGATCAAATTCCGGCGAGGAGGGGGGGGGGGGGGGGTAAATTGCAAGTGCTAAATTGGTCATTAAGACATTTTCTTCACCTTTCTAGGTTTCCATAATGTACCTTTTCATTGCTGTTAAAAATAAGAATATACACCTGGTCAGATATTTTATTATTCTCCTTGTTAACGTTTAACAAGCGACCACTGCCGATGCAAGTGTTACCATTGCAAAAGCACCTGCCACTATAGTCTGTGTGCACGTCTGACTGTCTCGCCGTGCGTGGGGACGGTGGAATTATGTAGCCTACACACATTTTACTAAACTAACCTTGCAATCCTTCCCCATCCAAAGAGGTCTTTTAGGTTTAACCCAAATTAGGTGGCTTGTTGGGTCTCACACGTAGAGCATGAACCGTATATGTGACTCGCTAGCTAGTTAAAAAATAAAGATAGCGCTAGGAATTTGGCATAGCCTATATATTTCTTACTGCAAATGCTAGCGAGATGAAATCAAAACAACCACTCCAACTACTATCTCTTAGTATCTTTCTTGGGGCTGTCTCAATGTTGCTCTCAGAAAAAGTTAGTTATCTCAAGGCAGGCTGGTGCGCTAAGGAGGTGGAATAGCCAGTGTTTCAGGCAATCCAATTTATACAATCGAACTTCCTTGTCCGCCTCCAGTTAAACAAAATCCATTCAATGTATTTCTTTTGTCATGTTTGTCGTGCTGAAACGGTTTGAGGGATTATGCATTATTCTTTGTGCAAAAATTAGACCGAATACATTTGCAATTTTAATTATACCTAAAAGGCCACGAATTAAATAACAATTGGTCGAAAATATCTTACAGGGGGGAAAAATGTATCCCCGCCAGGGATAGATATTTACAGTGCAGTACCAGGGACAGACAGACCAGAGCCAGGGAAATCCCGCCATCCCCCCGTCAAATCGCACACTGCATATAACAGTTGTAACATATACAGCCTATATGTAGCCTACAAGCTAAGACTTGCTAAGTGCATAGAAAACCACTATATGATTCGAAGGCTATTGAAAATCAGCCTATCTGCTCCAGTTCTTTGACATCTGCGTTTTAATTAGTTTGGATACAGCCAAAATATTGCGTGCGCTCCTACTTGCTTAAAGCCTGGTTTATACTTTTGCGAAGCAGCACGTAAACAGCTCTGCGTTGCTTCGAAGAGCAGGGGTTTCTGGGAAAGCGTAGCTCACCGAGGCCCGCCGACATGTTGACGGGGAGTCCTCCCAAATTCTAACAGCGCGTTGCGCAAAGCGTTTTCTTAGTGCTTCAAACAATCGCTGATTGGTTGAGCAGGGTAGGAAGCAAGTAGATGTATTTGGTAATACTTTTGGCTGTCTCCAAAACAAATGAAAACGTAGACGCCACAATGAAATGGAGCAGATAGGCTGGTTTTCAATAGCCTTCGAATCATATTAGTGGTTTTCTATTGGCACTTAGCTTGTACATATAGGCTAAATGTTACAACTGTTTTAAACTGTATGTGAATGTATTGAAAAGCACTTTGGTCAGCTCTGCATGTTTTAAACGTGCTCTATAAATTAACTTGATTTGATTTAATATAAGAAAATATGAAAAGCAGTGAGCAACCTTCGTCTAGTCGTTTATACTTTTGCGGGACATGAACGGGAGTTTCCGTGTCTGTGCTTCTTCTACGGTTTTCTGTACATTCTGGATTACTGAATACAACACTGCCACCTAGTGGGCCCGTTAAACTTACGTTGAAGTATGTAGGCAAACCACTGTGCGAACGGAATCGCCAAATGAACGTTCACGTTCGCTAACGCTCACGGAGAAGTATAAACCAGGCTTAAGGCTACACTGAAGCCTCAATGCGTGTGACCACCACTACAAGGCCGTTTACTAAACATTCTAAGGCCTTAACAATGCAACATTTTGTTTAATCACTAGTCACTGACTAGAATAAGGTTTGGTTACAAAACACCAAGAACAAGTTCAAAGGTTTCTTTTAATTGTAAAGGGACTAAATATGTACTGGTGCAATTTAAAAACAAAACAAAATAAAAACTAAGTGATTATGTGCATGAGCGATTCCCATTCAATGTTTATAATCTATATTTATTTTTATTTGATTTCCTATTTGCAAATGTATGTAGTTTGTCATTAAAACATAATGTAAATGTGTGTAGTTTGTCATTAAAACATAACGTAAATGTGTGTAGTTTGTCATTAAAACATTATCTAATTGCAGGTGTTTGCCCATACAGACTAAGCACAGAGGCAAATGTCAGAAAGAAAAGACTGCAAGAAGACCACCACAAACATGACTGTTTCCCCCAAATAGCTGGATAACTGCTTAGACAGAAAGCCTTTTTATATCAATTACAGCATGGTGGATATTGTTTGATTGTAAACCATAACATTCTTAGTCTCATCTTTATCAAGGTAAAATATTACACCCCTACAATCAATCATTATATTAATACACTTCACAAAATGTATGAAATCGACAATTCAGGTGAATAATTTAGGCAGTTTACAAAAAGTGAAATGCAGACATTTTACATGGTACACCACACCATGAGGCAGTGATGCTGTACACAAAAGATTTCCCAGCAGATCCATGAGATTTACTTAAATAAGGATGCAGCTTCGTCATAGAAGATGAGAACTCAGATGACTTGATCTTAAGGCACACTTGGTGGGGGATATGTGTACAGGATAGTCCTAGCTGTTGTAGAAATGACTAGCTCAGAGGCTAATGTTGGGGAATATGTGTAAAGGATAGTCCTAGCTGCTGTAGAAATGACTAGCTTGGAGGCTAACGTTAGGGAATATGTGTAGAGGATAGTCCTAGCTGCTGTAGAAATGACTAGCGCAGAGGCTAATGTTATGGAATATGTGTAGAGGATAGTCCTAGCTGCTGTAGAAATGACTAGCTCAGAGGCTAATGTTAGGGAATATGTGTAGAGGATAGTCCTAGCTGCTGTAGAAATGACTAGCTCAGAGGCTAATGTTAGGGAATATGTGTAGAGGATAGTCCTATCTGCTGTAGAAATGACTAGCTCAGAGGCTTATGTTAGGGAATATGTGTAGAGGATAGTCCTAGCTGCTGTAGAAATGACTAGCTCAGAGGCTAATGTTAGGGAATATGTGTAGAGGATAGTCCTAGCTGCTGTAGAAATGACTAGCTCAGAGGCTTATGTTAGGGAATATGTGTAGAGGATAGTCCTAGCTGCTGTAGAAATGACTAGCTCAGAGGCTTATGTTAGGGAATATGTGTAGAGGATAGTCCTAGCTGCTGTAGAAATGCCGTGTGAAGGACTAGCTTAGAGGCTAACATTAGTGAAATGCTGAGGAACAGGACAAGACTCATGTACAGTATTAAGATCTAGATCAACCACTGCACATAAGTATGGACCAGCTACTTTGGGTGGAAGGGTGATCATATAACAATGTATTAATTAATTAAGTAATTTGTGATCAAAACATAATTTTTAAAAAGGGAGTGTTATTCCTATGAATGCCTCACACAATAAGTCAAATGCAATTGCAACAAAAAAATTTAAACAGAAGCACCCATCCCGCATAGAGAAAAGTACCAAATATCGATCCACGGTGGTTAAAAGCATGCTTCCATGGTGTCGGAGGCTTGTGCACACTCCACTAGGGGAGCCCTCTAAGATAACACAGGGGGTGCCATTCTCCTACCACATATTCTGTCGGAGCTCCTTTCATCCACAATTCACCTGTTAGTCATTTGTTTCTGGGCCCCATGTTCATTTCTGCCCCGCCCCTAACCACATCCTGCTCTGTCATTGGCTTAGCTTTCAAGACCTATTCCAAGCTCCAGCCCTGATTATTCTGATTGGAGGGAAAATACTACAAAACAAAGTCAGAGCCCTCCTACCAGTTTATGTATCCTTAATTCTACTTCCAGCTGGCTAACAACATAAATGAAATACATGACCTGGAAAGGATGGGTGCTAATACTTTTGAGAAGTTGAACAATTGTAGGCACTTTTTTTACTTCCTCAATGATTGTTTGCTTGGCTCACTACATGCTGAAAGACAAGTGTACATAAACTCTCCACTAACACTCCTACAGTCTTTGACTCTCTATCCAAACCTAAACATGGCAGTGAAATCAGAGGGACCTTGTCGTATTTAAAATATATATATATTTTTTTTTTTGTCATTAAAAAAAATGAAAAAGGGTTAGGGCCAAGAGCAATAAATCAGAATCTTAAGTCCTAAGACAATAGTTTGGATCTCAAAGGGTGTTCCTTAACGCAGTAGTTTGGATCTCAAAGGGTGTTCCTTAACGCAGTAGTTTGAATCTCAAAGGGTGTTCCTTTGGGTCTGGAGGGTCGAGTCTTAACGCAGTAGTTTGGGTCTGGGGGGGTTAGCTCTGACAGAGGAAAAGGCCCCGATGTGAGTGATGAGGTTGGGCTCCAAGCTGTGAGCCCGTTCCCCTGGGAGGGACCGGGCCATGTGGTACAGAACCATGTCCTTGGCGTTACCCTTCACACAGAAGGAGCCGTCCAGGTACTGGGCCACCCTTTGGGAGGAGTTGCCGGGGTAGAGCATGGCCGGGGTGCAGCACTCGGTGGCTGGGGAGACAGAGTAGAGCTGTGGGCTGAGCCGACGGAGCTCCAGGAGGTAGTGTCTGCCCGCCAGCTCCACGGCAGCCATGGTGAACAGGCTGAGGAACAGCAGGCTGGGGGGGGACAGGGGGAAGGTAAGGGGGCTGCAGTGAGGCAAGAGGAGTAGCAGGACAGTGGCCCCCACCAGGCCCAGGCCCAGCCACTCCAGCAGACGGTAGGGCTCTGGGTTCCAGTAGCGCTGCAGCCTCTCTGGGTGGTACAGCTTGACGTAGAGGCTGTGAAGCGCCACGGCCCGGCGGGACAGAACATCCTTCAGCACGGGGATGAAGTCCGCTCGGGGCAGAGCGTCGTCCTCCAGAACCACCATGTTAGCGGGCCGGGCCAGCTCCCAGCCTTTCCTCAGGCAGAACACGTAGTCCCTCTTCTCCCTCTCAAAGGTGTTGACCTGCCCCACGTCCCGCCATCGTTCCCCTGCCGACCGACGCACCACTGGGAACTGGCTCTCCACCAGCACCGCGTCCTCGTTCCCCTGTGGACCGCTTTCCACGTCACACACCAGGACATTGGCGCAGAGCTCCCCCTGCTGGTGGTGGCAGTGCCTCAGGAGAGCGCTCAGACGCTGCATCACCTGCAGTAAGTAGTGGAAGTCATGCCCCTCCGGGCGACGGGCCGTCACCACAGTAACCAGGAGCTCCACCCCCATGGGGATGTCTGTGAGGCTGGACGATAAGGAAGAGGAGGAGCTACCCTGCCAGTAGCGGAGCGCCTCCTGCCCTGCCTCATAGCTGTCCCGGAGCACCTGCTCACTCTGGGAGTCCAGGTAGAGCGATCGCAGGAAGTAGTAGGAGTAGAGCAGGCGGTGACAGCACACAGGAAGCACCAGTCCAAAGGTCACCACACACAGAACCACGGCCTGGGTCAGCGGACTGGACCAGCGTGCGTGCCGCTTTGCTAGCGAACGCCATCGAGGCATCAATGCTGTGACGCTGAGGGCCTTCAAGGGATGTAATGACACTGGGCTAGACCTGCTGCTGTGTGTGACCAAACCCAGTCAAAAGCCTGATGCTAACACCTTGGTAGTAAGGTGCGGCCAGCGTGAGAGGTGTTGAATAATATCACCACAAAGGCTACCTGGAAGATGAAACTGGCCCAGTAACTGGATACAGCTGGTCAACTGTTACAATGAGAACAAAATCCCTTTATGTTGACATTCTATTCCTAACCCAAAATGGAAAAAGTTACAGGTAAACATCCACGTATTCCTCATTTAGAGTTTCCTCTGCTGGGCAACTGTACTCCCGTCATCAAGTGGGATCTGTAAAAAGATATCAGGTTACTGTCTTAACAGCTTAGGCCTGTAATAAAACATTTAATTCACACGCAATATTTAATGAGCAAACTGAATCAAAACATATTAAATCTAGTTAAGTGACAAAATGCTAGTGTCGACCAACGTTATAAATGTGATCAAGTTGCCGAATTACGCAACACATAGATACAGCCTACATTTTACACCTAGTGAGAAGAGATCCAGAACTATCATGTTTGTTTGGTATTGTTTATTACTGGAACATTAGCATGTTAAATCCGGACGTAGGCTAAACCTAATCGAACCTAAACATTTCCGCAAATGTTTCAGCTCTCAAAAACACAAAGTTCTCAAAACGGACAAAACGGTGTCACAATGAACGACTGAATCAAATGTTTTAAAAATAGATAACGCAATTAAGACAGGTTTTAAAATAATCCCCTACCTCAACTTTAACACTTCCAGTCACCGTATGGCTGCCATAGACGGGTATGAATCTCTTTAGTAAGGTAGTAACGTTTAAAAACGCGCAGTTGTAAACGGATTACCGTAATGGCACCAATAAAAGCAGAGGGCTGTTGTTTAAAAATGAACCGCTAGATGGAAGCTCGCACCACGAGCACCAAATGGTAGGCCCAGTCATAGTAGGCAGGACAAACCCAACAGCTACTGTGTAGTCAACGGCAGCTGTATTCACGCAGCGGTGAAGAAAACCGCGCTGTGTACCGTTTTGAAACTGTTTAAATCAACACAAATATAACGTTTTTGTTCATCTGAGTCTTTTAAGTTATTCCAGAGTAATACTTAGTTTCACAAAATAGAAGTGTTTATATCTATAGATCTTTTGCTAATTCGGAGTTGGCTTCCAAAGAACGTAGGCTGTGTTGTTATATGAAAAAATCAACTGAGTAGTTTAATAAAAAAAAAATTATTTAATATCCAACGATTGATGGACTGGTTTAAGAATATATTATCAATCACTGAAAATTCCAGCTTTCCTTATTTCTACTGTTAATAACAATTTTGTCATTTCAAAACACCCTTGCGTGATAGTCAATGCTGGGTTTGGTCATAATGCTCTATTTTCTTTCTCAAACAGGCACGAAAAAGACTAGCACTCCTTGTTTTCAAATGAATTTGCCTCGGTGTTCCCATTACTTTTGAAGGTAAAACTTCATTTTGAAGTAAACCCCTGTCCGGACATGACCTTACGAGGACTAACCAATCAGTAAATAAGTATATATTTAAAATACGTGTCATGCACTTTACTTGAATCACTCCTAACTTTAATCAAAAAGTTTCATCGTGGCCTTTCAACTGTGACTAGACTGAGGTCTCTTGAAAAGATTCAGCCCAAAAAAAGTAAACGTTTTTCGAAGGCAAAAAAGGATCTCTCTCAAAGTTTTCCGTGCCTTGCTGCCTTCAGCTTCATTTCGTCAGGACAGCGGTAAAACAGAAGTCATTCTTTACCATAGCTTTCTAGCAAGTTTCTGTTTCGATTTCAGTCGCGTTGATTGAAATCCATAAAGCGAGACATATTTTATAGATATATATAAAAATATATGTATAGTTATGTCAGTCAGTTTGGCTACTATAACATAGGCCTATAACACATTGATTTTTAACTTTAGCAATGCTGATTGATTGTAAATTTAAGTGATTCTCATCAGTAACGTTGTCTGTTCCAAGATAAAAGGCAACCTAGTTGTTGCATTCTTGAGCAGGGTAATTTTAAGATGGCCTATCAAGGCAATTAAGAATATATTAATGATCCTTGCGGATTTGAAAATCATCATCATCATCATCATCATCTTCATCCGCTTTGTCCGGGATCGGGTCGCGGAGGTAGCAGTTCCAGCAGGGCATCCCAAACTTCCCTTTCCCGGGCCACATTAACCAGCTCTGACTGGGGGATTCCAAGGCGTTCCCAGGCCAGTGTGGAGATATAATCCCTCCACCTGGTCCTAGGTCTACCCCGCGGCCTCCGCCCAGCTGGACGTGCCTGGAACACTTCCCTAGGGAGGCGGCCAGGTGGCATCCTTACTAGATGCCCGAACCACCTCAACTGGCTCCTTTCTACGCAAAGAAGCAGCGGCTCTACTCAGAGTCCCTCACGAATGGCTGAACTTCTCACCCTATCCCTAAGGGAGATGCCAGCCACCCTCCGGAGGAAACTCATTTCCGCGGCTTGAATCCGCGATGTCGTTCTTTCGGTCATGACCCACCCTTCATGACCATAGGTGAGAGTAGGAATGAAGATAGACCGGTAGATTGAGAGATTTGCCTTCTGGCTCAGCTCTCTCTTCGTCACAACGGTGCGATAAAGCGACTGCAACACCGCACCCGCTGCTCCAATTCTCCGGCCCATCTCTCGTTCCATTTTCCCCTCACTTGAGAACTAGACCCCGAGATACTTGAACTCCTTCACTTGGGGTAAAGACTCATTCCCTACTTGGAGTAGATAATCCATCGGTTTCCTGCTGAGAACCATGGCCTTTTCAAAAACTTTTCATATTTAAAATACTTCTGCTAATGAAGAACTATGCATGATAAGAGTTTGAGGTATCATATCAATTGCCGTGAGAAAATCTGGACCTTTCCTTTCATCTTTTGTTTTCCTGTTGTCCACTGAAGCATTGGTTTCCTTAAAGATTGCGTTGAGTGGTATGTCCAGTAGGTATTTGTGACCACGGTTGCGTACATGAAAAATCAGTGCCTCAAGAAAACAAGAAAACCTATTTGTTCGTCAGATGGTTTATCGTCTTGTTTAGGTTTTCAGAGCAGACTGCAGAAAATAGAAGATTGGCAACTCGTAAACAGCTAAAAATACAAGATCAATAGAATACAAGATGATCGTCATTATAAATGAAATATTTGCCTATAATATAGGAGTTTCTTGGGTAGAGAGTGGTGACTTGCAAGCACGAATGGGCGACAACTGTGCGGGAGGCAAGGAAAACGATAGTATTTCAACGAGAGAATATGTCTGTTTATTGCAGCTTTATAGGCTAAATAAGCAGATTATGTACAAATAATATTGAGCAATGATCTTGCAATCGGATCTATATTTTACGGAGATAGTTCTGACTGAAATGTATTTTCGACACGGTGATTATCTGGCACTGATTATGGTGTACAAATGCAATTGCAAGCAGTAGACTATCTGTCATTTGGAGCCGTAATTTTTGATGCCTAGGGCCGCGTCATATAAAAGCTAAGTTGTTTGATACGTTTGCAGTTTTCAGCATACACGTTTTTTTATATTTTTGCCTTAATTTAGGTAAACGACCATGTAACTGTAAAGGCAGTGAGTTTTTCAAAGTATCTGCAGCAACATATACATTATTTTTCCCAGACAAAGAAGTAAACTAATGTCATAGTTGGCCATAGGAGGTTTGAGCTTTTTGAAGACACCGCTTGTCCACACCGAAGTATCAACTCGCTATGCTAACACAGAGAGCAGCGGACATTGAATTCAATTTTACAATTTACATGTGATTTATTTACCAAACTCAATTCTCAAGGAGGCAGACCATTAAATTAGCTAAATAAAATGACAAATTGTCCCCAAAAATCGTGGTTAAAAAACAACCTGTGATGGACTCAGCCAATCGCCAATTAGTCAATAGCCAATATATTCGTCCAATCGCCTAAACTATAGTCAGCGTTATAGGGCAGTAGTGACAAGGTAATATTTATATTTACAAAGTAATATTTTGGTTAGATTAACACAAAATCTTATGACATACATTGAATCAAAACTTTTTTCCAATGTCAGGTAAACCATTCCTACAGTTTAAATGACCCACCATTGACAGCCTGGGTTGCTGTAGAGAAGGAGGGATTGGTGTGATTTGGCCACTGCACTTGTATGGAAGGGTTAGGTGAAGTGTGTTCGCATGTATGTGCCATACTCTTCTATTTGCTAGCTGGGGTTGCCACCTTAGTCCTGTAAAAAATCCTGAACACATACGAAGCTGAGCAACTGAGTAAACCAGACTTCTGCAGAATGAAACTCGGAACAGCTATTTTTACCTTAGTACGTGTTCCGTGTTTGACTGGGTTCCAGGTTTCAGGCTACTTAGTGCAGAAGTTGTAACGAACCGAAGGTGGACCCAGATGCAACACACAACTCCCAGGATTAGTTTGTAATATCCTTTTATTCCCACCACAGGACAATGGCCAAAAAGCCAAAGACAGACAATAAGAAATGCAGGGCAAAATCTCAGAGTCAGGTTCAGAAGGCTAGGTAGTTTACTGGGGAACAAGCGAGGAAGGAAAGTCCAATTCCGGCTGAGTCGGCAACGGCCGATCCAAACAGTGAATGCGGGGAAAGTCTGGCATGAGAACAGCAAAGAGCAATCTGGCAGTGAGTGTGTGGAAAACTGGACACTAAATAGTGGCAGAGTCAATGACAATCAGATGTGTGTGCAGGTAAGCAGCAGGTGTGTGTGATTGTCCTGATTGCAGCGGTGCAGAGTGAAGCAGGGGCGTGGCAGAGTCAATGAATGACCTGTAACTGGTGGTGGAGGCTGTGGCAGAAGTAAAGTTTAGTGAGTTAGCAAGCTTTGTGAAATACTCCCTGTATAGCTCCATGTGGACTGTCACTGTAATCCCTTTGCAAGTTGCTTAGGATAAAATAATTTGCTTAATGACGAATTAATGACTGAATGTTAATAAATAGTGGTAATCATACAAAAGTGGAAACATACTTTTAGTACTGTGTAGGCCATATTTGATGGTGAAATTGTTCCTTAACCTAACCTCAACTGAAAATTAAGACTCCAAAAGTCCGGCAGCAACGAGCGACCAACGAGAAATCTATATTTACTATATCTATGTAGCACCCCATCCCTATTACATGTTTTCTTCATGTAATCTCTGTTAGAGATGGGCCCTGAGTTAACATCAGATTAAGTTAGACCTAGATGTAAACGTATGTATTCCTATGTTACTGTGGCTGTTTTAAAGGTTATGGAAACTAATGAGAATTATTGTTATACTTGTCCTATTGGGTACACTCTATACCCAGTGAATATCTTTACAAATGCCTATATGATTACATATTAGTGTCAATAAACAAACCAAATTAATTGCAATCAACTGTATTATATAATATGCCAAGAATAAGTCATTTACATTTGTACTTTTCTCCAAACAAATTACAATCAATAACATTCACTTAGGTTATTATGCAAAAATAATTACTGACCATGTAAACTACACACCTAGTTACATTTTACCCAAAATGTATACTAACAAATATTATTAATCTTATAAAGGCACACTTATAGTAGCAGTTAATACAATTAACTAACAATTAACTAAAGTGTGGGCCCACCACACACACACACACACCACACACACACACACACACACACCCAGCGCGCGCTACGTTGCAGGCCTGACAGTTAGTTTGGAACGGTGTGGCTGAAAAAACAGTATCCCCTTCACTTGCTGAGCAAGCCTTAACCAATGGTTCTGTCCACGTGATGCTTTAGCTGCAGGAAAGGCGATCGTCTCCTACGCTGCCAGAGGACCTCTGAGCACCCAGTTGGTTCTGAGGGCTGTCTGGATGGTCCTCTGTTACTAACAGTCTAACTTCACCAAAGATGATCGTTTGGTGCTCAACGTAACGATTGCACAGTTGACTCCCTTCACACACGGACGTTCATACTGTAACATGCGGGCTAGCTTAACTTTCTTAAACTCTTAGCCTAGCCTCTAAACGCCAAGAATCAGATTCAAAAGCGATATATATATATCTGACAGAAAATAAAAGAAACATACACTACAATATAATTCTGTACTTCTTTCATCAACAAAAGCGTATCAACTTGCTTTTTATTTCGTTTTCACGTTATTATTAATTCGCTTGAGTGTAAATTCTCTCCACACCTCAGTCTCTCTTATCTTTTATTTTTAGACTTCCCCCACTCTTCCTTTAGACACCCAGAATACATACAATTCCCACCCCTGACCGTAGGTGGTTGGCTGAATTAACCTTCAATTAACTCACTGACCAATACCATTAATGGTAAGGTAACGATGTCAGAAACACTTAACTAACCTGGTTAGCTAGTTATCTCTTAAAGGCACAATACACTATATTTGACAGTGCTTAAATTTAAATAGTGGGATCAACGCTTATTTGCAGAGTTACACAAAACCTTAATTGTATATGGAAATGCCAACCTTTTAGTGTTCTTTTATTATTATTTTAAAGGTATCTTTTTACCACCGGGTTACATCTATATCACACACACACACGCACGCACACACGTACACGACCACACACGCACACACACACACACACACACACACACACACACACACACACACACACACACACACACACACACACACACACCGACACACGCACACACACACACACACACACACACACACACACACACACACACACACACACACACACAACATGACCCTACGACACCCAGTGTTCTTCACCACAGTTTGACTAGTTCCTCAGTAATCTCAAAGAAGGATTCAGATATGATCAGAAAAGTACTGCACGTTTTCATGGTAAATAAGACCTAGATCAACCAGTTATCAGTGCATAGCTGCCTGAGGAGCCTGACGCGCCTCAGGTGCGTGATAAGCTCTCTATGACGTCCTCCTTTAGAAAGACACACCCATCGTCACGTAGCACTCTGGTTAAACACCTTCCATTGACCTGCACTCTGGTTAAACACCTTCCATTGACCTGCACTCTGGTTAAACACCTTCCATTGACCTGCACTCTGGTTAAACACCTTCCATTGACCTGCACTCTGGTTAAACACCTTCCATTGACCTGCACTCTGGTTAAACACCTTCCATTGACCTGCACTCTGGTTAAACACCTTCCATTGACCTGCACTCTGGTTAAACACCTTCCATTGACCTCCACTCTGGTTAAACACCTTCCATTGACCTGCACTCTGGTTAAACACCTTCCATTGACCTGCACTCTGGTTAAACACCTTCCATTGACCTGCACTCTGGTTAAACACCTTCCATTGACCTGCACTCTGGTTAAACACCTTCCATTGACCTGCACTCTGGTTAAACACCTTCCATTGCCCTGCACTCTGGTTAAACACCTTCCATTGACCTGCACTCTGGTTAAACACCTTCCATTGACCTGCACTCTGGTTAAACACCTTCCATTGACCTACACTCTGGTTAAACACCTTCCATTGACCTACACTCTGACTCTGCTTAAACATCTTCCATTGACCTGCACTCTGCTTAAACACCTTCCATTGACTTGCACTCTGGTTAAACACCTTCCATTGACCTGCACTCTGGTTAAACACCTTCCATTGACCTGCTCTCTGGTTAAACACCTTCCATTGACCTGCACTCTGGTTAAACACCTTCCATTGACCTGCACTCTGGTTAAACACCTTCCATTGACCTGCACTCTGGTTAAACACCTTCCATTGACCTGCACTCTGGTTAAACACCTTCCATTGACCTGCACTCTGGTTAAACACCTTCCATTGACCTGCACTCTGACTCTGCTTAAACATCTTCCATTGACCTGCACTCTGGTTAAACACCTTCCATTGACCTGCACTCTGGTTAAACACCTTCCATTGACCTTCACTCTGGTTAAACACCTTCCATTGACCTGCACTCTGGTTAAACACCTTCCATTGACCTGCACTCTGGTTAAACACCCTCCATTGACCTGCACTCTGGTTAAACACCTTCCATTGACCTGCACTCTGGTTAAACACCTTCCATTGACCTGCACTCTGACTCTGCTTAAACATCTTCCATTGACCTGCACTCTGACTCTACTGAAACACCTTCCATTGACCTGCACTCTGCTTAAACACTTTCCATTGACCTACACTCTGACTCTGCTTAAACACTTTCCATTGACCTGCACTCTGACTCTGCTTAAACACCTTCCATTGACCTGCACTCTGCTTAAACACTTTCCATTGACCTACACTCTTACTCTGCTTAAACACTTTCCATTGA
Organism: Galaxias olidus; assembly: GCA_026901105.3. Lineage (NCBI taxonomy): Eukaryota > Metazoa > Chordata > Actinopteri > Galaxiiformes > Galaxiidae > Galaxias > Galaxias olidus. The sequence goes on from JAPMUY010009748.1 coordinate 56,110, forward strand.
CCTGCACTCTGACTCTGCTGAAACACCTTCCATTGACCTACCCTCTGCTTAAACATCTTCCATTGACCAGCTAGCGGAGGTCATTGTTTCATATGTTTTTATTTTGAATATATTTGCAGCCGGTAAAATGGTTACTGCTTCTTTCTGTTTGGGATTGGAAAGTTCAGTCAGATTACAACACACAAAAGTCACTGAACACCTGGCTGACCAACAAGTTATCATTAAACATTGCTAATGAGAGAAAGAGATTAGGATGATGTACGTCACAAACCAGTTCTGAAATGGGTGGCATGTTACTGGATGACTCTAGCTGTGCCTAAAGCACATACACGCCCACAACCGGGATGAAAACAGGGATTATATTGTGTCTGCATTTGACCTCTGATGTACAGGTGGAGATAAGAGAGAGAGAGAGAGAGAGAGAGAGAGAGAGAGAGAGAGAGAGAGAGAGAGAGACAGAGAGAGGAGAGAGAACAGAGAGAGAGGTGACAGAGAACAGAGATAGAGAGAGAGAGAACAGAGATAGAGAAAGGAGAGAGACAGAGAGAGAGAGAACAGAGAGAGAGAGGAGAGAGAGAGAACAGAGAGAGAGAGGAGAGAGAGAAACAAGGAGAGAGAGAGAGAGAAGAGAGAGAGAGGAGAGAGACAGAGAGAGAGAGAGAGAGAGAGAGAGAGAGAGGAAGAGAGAGAGAACAGAGAGAGAGAACAGAGAGAGAGAGAGAGAACAGAAGATGAAGAGAACAGGCTCATCAGCAGGACACACCCCTCCCTGATGATGTCACCACAAACAGCAACAGTATCAGGGTCACACATCTCCAATAAAACATTACAACACCCTAACCCTAACCCTACACACTATCCCAATGTCATGGCTCCAATAAAACATTACAACACCCTAACCCTCTCCCTACACACTATCCAAATGTCATGGCTCCAATTAAACATTACAACACCCTACCCCTAACCCTACACACTATCTAAATGGCATGGCTCCAATTAAACATTACAACACCCTACCCCTAACCCTACACACTATCCTTATGTCACGGCTCCAATTAAACATTACAACACACTACCCCTAACCCTACACACTATCTAAATGGCATGGCTCCAATTAAACATTACAACACCCTACCCCTAACCCTACACACTATCCAAATGTCATGGCTCCAATTAAACATTACAACACCCTAACCCTAACCCTACACACTATCCCAATGTCATGGCTCCAATAAAACATTACAACACCCTAACCCTCTCCCTACACACTATCCAAATGTCATGGCTCCAATTAAACATTACAACACCCTAACCCTGTCCCTACACACTATCCCAATGTCATGGCTCCAATTAAACATTACAGCACCCTACCCCTAACCCTACACACTATCCTTATGTCATGGTGGTATGTTTCACAGCTCAATTAAAACAATAATACTCACCCTAACCCTTTTCCTCCAAGCTACCATGACTTGACAGTATTTTTCATGCCTTTGTACAACACCTGAGGAAATTATCAGAATCCTCATCAGTAAAAAGCATGCAACAGGTTTGTAGATTTGAATCTAAATAAGATGTGGACTACCACTTTTTGAAAGACAAAGTAGATCTCATCCAATCGCTGGACCAATAACTCTAATCTGTTTCCTACACATTGGGGCCCTATCCATCTCAAGAGCTCCACACTGGGGCCCAGTCCATCTCAAGAGCTCCACACTGGGGCCCTGTCAATCTCAAGAGCTCCACACTGGGACCTTGTCCATCTCAAGAGCTCCACACTGGGGCCCAGTCCATCTCAAGACCTCCACACTGGGGCCCTATCTATCTCAAGAACTCCACACTGGGACAGTTCTTCTGAAACAAACAAAATGAGGGAACAACTAAAGAAGAGAAGCAGAGAAAAGACAGAGGAGGGAGGGAACTGAGAGGGAGGGAGGGGGGAGGGAGGGAACTAGGAGGACTGGAGAGAGAGAGACGGAGGTACCTGGGAGGGAGGGAGGGAGTTTTGCTGTGTAGTTTTCTATGGTTATCCAATGGAGGAATCCCTACACATCTAAACACAACGTGATCCCTTCAGAGATCTAAACACATGACCCCTACAGAGATCTAAACACAACATGACCTCTACAGAGATCTAAACACAACATGACCTCTACAGAGATCTGAACACATGACCCCTACAGAGATCTAAACACAACATGACCCCTACAGAGATCTAAACAAAACATGACCTCTACAGAGATCTAAACAGAACATGACCCCTACAGAGATCTGAACACAACATGACCTCTACAGAGATCTGAACACAACATGACCCCTACAGAGATCTGAACACATGGCCCCTACAGAGATCTGAACACAACATGACCCCTACAGAGATCTGAACACATGGCCGGTACAGAGATCTGAACACAAGATGACCTCTACAGAGATCTAAACAGAACATGACCTCCACAGAGATCTAAACACAACATGACCTCTACAGAGATCTAAACAGAACATGACCCCTACAGAGATCTGAACACAACGTGACCCCTACAGAGATCTGAACACAACATGACCCCTACAGAGATCTGAACACAACATGACCCCTACAGAGATCTGAACACATGGCCGGTACAGAGATCTGAACACATAACCCCTACAGAGATCTGAACACATGACCCCTACAGAGATCTGAACACATGGCCGGTACAGAGATCTGAACACAACATGACCCCTACAGAGATCTGAACACAACATGACCCCTACAGAGATCTGAACACAACATGACCCCTACAGAGATCTGAACACAACATGACCCCTACAGAGATCTGAACATAACATGACCCCTACAGAGATCTGAACACATGACCCCTACAGAGATCTGAACACAACATGACCCTACAGAGATCTGAACACATGGCCCCTACAGAGATCTAAACACAACATGACCCCTACAGAGATCTGAACACATGACCCCTACAGAGATCTAAACACAACATGACCCCTACAGAGATCTGAACACATCACCCCTACAGAGATCTGAACACAACATGACCCCTACAGAGATCTGGACACAACATGAGCCTACAGAGATCTGAACACAACATGACCCCTACAGAGATCTGAACACATGGCCGGTACAGAGATCTGAACACAACATGACCCCTACAGAGATCTAAACACATGGCCGGTACAGAGATCTAAACACAACATGACCCCTACAGAGATCTGAACACATGGCCGGTACAGAAATCTAACACTACATAAACATCAGCGTTAGGAACTCGACACCTCTTTGACAGGACTCTGTTGGCTCCAGTAACAGCCTGTAAGCGGAGTCCTCTGTGCGGGGTGTTAGTCCTCCGTGTCAGGTTACCACGGCAACGCCAACCACAAGAGTGGGGGAGGGTGGTAGCTGAGGGTGATGGGTAAAGCTGTCATGAGTGATTAGATTATTATAATATCTTTGAATGATGTGATCATGAGTGATTCGATTATTGAATTGTGAGAATGAAGTGATGACTGAATGTAAGGGGGGGACGTTTCTTGCGCTCTGTACAGCTACTTTTACAAGGTCCCTGAAATAAACTTACTATGACCCTGCTTCAAAACATCTTACACTAAACAGCAAAGGTATTATCTTATTATGGAGGTATCAAGTTAGTTGCCTGTCTAACTCACTCTTCTCATCTTCCCTTGTGTAGCTGCCTTCTTCACAAAGTTTTGGCTTTAGGTTAAGTAACAGTTAAACCCTGTTAAATAATGGTGAAGCTAGATTAAATAACGGTTAAACCCTGTTAAATAATGGTGAAGCTAGATTAAATAACGGTTAAACCCTGTTAAATAATGGTGAAGCTAGATTAACTAACGGTTAAACCCTGTTAAATAATGGTGAAGCTAGATTAAATAACGGTTAAACTGTTGCTTCTATCCCCTCGGCTCTCACTTCCCTACTCGCATCCACCCCCCAGCCTACACTGCACCCCTGCAATAAGACCCGCAAAGGCAGATTGTTGACGTGGAAACAACTTAGTGACATGGTGAGGCTGTCCCGTTGCTGTGGCGATAAGTCAACCATTTCAAACATTTATAGGTGCAGTTTCCAGGACAAGTTTAGACTAAACTCTGCACATCGTTCCCAACAAAACATAATGGCTGGCCAACTCGCTGATACTGTAAGAGGACGGGCCAGCCGGGTGTGTCCATTTCAGGCGGCGCAGCGCAGACAGACAGGTTTATCTAGTTTGGTGGATCCTTAAGAGGAGTGCAACACCTGTTCTCCCCATAGTACTCTGAGAAGTGTGTAAGGCAGCAGGACCAGAAACATGGCATCCAACACGCGCACCATGGGGAATCTCCCCAGCGGACTGGGGATCTGTACCACCATCCCAGACATCTTCTACCTGCCAGAGCTGGTGAGTGGATCCTTTCTAGTCCCCACTCTAAGGCTGCAGTGAAACTGTTGGAGCACTGCGCATGGGCTGCAGTTTTGTAAATGTGTTTTATTGTTAAATAAACACCAGAATAATCACTTTTGTGTGCCATTACAAATCCCAAATTACATTCAACATTATCAGTAGAGCTTTCATATAATGTAAATATCATATAGTTATATCTGCATGTTTGTATTTAATTTTATTGTTGACACTGAACGAAATCAAACCTTCAAAACCTAACATTAGATCAAATGAGGCATGTTTAGCAAAATAACAGTTATGACAAAAAGGTATAAAAAATACTATAAAAATCCTAAAACTGGTTCCTTGTTAAACGTCATGACTGTGGAGCAGCTTTCTTGGCCAGGTCTCCCTTGGAAAAGAGATTCTTTATCTCAATGGGACTTCCTGGTTAAATAAAGGCCATACCAGCGACAGCCTTTCTCAAATTAGAAAGTAAAGTTTAAAGGAAAGGTAATTGTGATGCTTGCTTAGGCTATTCCATCTAGCAACACTTCTATAATTAAGACATTTATGTCAACAGCTTTAATTATTTATAGTCTGAGTTAACAACTGAATTCTAGGAGTGTATCTGTCCCTGAAAAGTAGCATTTAGGAATTCCACCACACCCTAACTCTCAGTCAAGGTTATGCCTCTGCAAAGTCAAGCTGTCAGTCAGGTCTTTTGCGCCCTGCAGAGCAGGCCATTGTTACCACAGGGAGGGGGCAGAGCAGGCCATTTTTACCACAGGGAGGGGGCAGAGATGTAGTGCTCAAACATAGGGATGAGAGTTTCTGCTGGCCAATGAGGAGAGGGATGAGAGTTTCTGCTGGCCAACGAGGAGAGGGATGACAGTGTCTGCTGGCCAATTAGGAGAGGGATGACAGTGTCTGCTGGCCAATGAGGAGAGGGATGAGAGTGTCTAATGGCCAATAAGGAAAGGGATGACAGTGTCTGCTGGCCAATGAGGAGAGGGATGAGAGTGTCTGCTGGCCAATGAGGAGAGGGATGACAGTGTCTGCTGGCCAATGAGGAGAGGGATGACAGTGTCTGCTGGCCAATGAGGAGAGGGATGACAGTGTCTGCTGGCCAATGAGGAGAGGGGTGACAGTGTCTGCTGGCCAACAAGGAAAGGGATGACAGTGTCTGCTGGCCAATGAGGAGAAGGATGAGAGTGTCTGCTGGCCAATGAGGAGAGGGATAAGAGTGTCTGCTGGCCAATGAGGAGAGGGATAAGAGTGTCTGCTGGCCAATGAGGAGAGGGGTGACAGTGTCTGCTGGCCAATGAGGATAGGGATGAGAATGTCTGCTGGCCAATGAGGAGAGGGATAAGAGTGTCTGCTGGCCAATGAGGAGAGGGGTGACAGTGTCTGCTGGCCAATGAGGAGAGGGATGAGAGTGTCTGCTGGCCAATGAGGAGAGGGATGAGAGTGTCTGCTGGCCAATGAGGAGAGGGATGAGAGTGTCTGCTGGCCAATGAGGAGAGGGATGACAGTGAGCAGCTTTCAGAGTTCCACTTGCACCAGCTCCAATCACTACACATAAATATCACATTATCATTAGTAACATAACCATTGTTAGTCATATCCTCACCCGCACCACAGGACTGTGGTCTGTGTACAGCAGTCCTTTTCCCTTATAGTGTTGTGTTGTGTGTGTGTGTGTGTGTGTGTGTGTGTGTGTGTGTGTGTGTGTGTGTGTATTTCAGGTGTTTGGGGGTCTAGTGTGGATCCTGATTGCCTGTAACTTCGTGCAGCCGGCCAACCCTCTGGGCTGGGTGATGTTCGTGTCTGTCTTCTGCTTCCTCACGACCTTCATCTGGATGATGGTGTTCTCCTGCGGCTCTCACCAGAACTCTGGAAGCTGGGCGTCTGCTGTGAGTGACGAGCTATGGAGTAGGGATGGGCATTTTAGGCCATATCACTTCGAATATTCTATCAAAAATATTTTGGGTGATCGATTAACCGAA
>JAPMUY010009748.1:67500-85832 GCA_026901105.3 Galaxias olidus
ATACCATCATATAGTAGGCTATATGTACCATTATATAGTAGTCTAAATATACCATTATACTGTATAGTAGTCTATATGTACCATTATATAAAAGTCTACATATACTATTGTATAATTGTCTAAGTATACCACTATATAGTAGTCTAAGTATACCATTACATAGTAGTCTGTATAAACCATTATATAGTAGTCTACATGTACCATTATATAGTAGTCTATTAATACCATTATACAGTAGTCTATATATACCATTATTTAGTAGTTTATTATGAGTTTATTCAAATTGAACCAACAAAGCTCTGTAGTCATCAATAATATTGTACTTGATCATTTCATGGTTTCTCCCTCTTATTTGTTGGTTATTTTCTGTCATAGATTGAATTTATCCATTACAAGCATTACTATATAGTATTCTATATATACCATCATATAGTAGTCTAAATATATCATTATACAGTAGTATAAATATACCATTATATAGTAGTCTATATATACCATCATGCACAGTAGTAGTCTATATATACCATCATGCACAGTAGTAGTCTATATATACCATTATTTAGTAGTCTACATGTACCATTATATAGTAGTCTATATACTATGCCATCATATAGTAGTCTATATATACCATTATTTAGTAGTCTACATGTACCATTATATAGTAGTCTATATATACTATCATATAGTAGTCTATATATACCATTATATAGTAGTCTATATATACCAATATATAGTATAGTCTATATATACCATTATATAGTAGTCTATATCTACCATTATATAGTAGTCTATATCTACCATTATATAGTATAGTCTATATATACCATTATATAGTAGTCTATATATACCATTATATAGTAGTCTATATATACCATCATATAGTAGTCTATATCTACCATTATATAGTAGTCTATATCTACCATTATATAGTAGTCTATATATACCATTATATAGTAGTCTATATCTACCATTATATAGTAGTCTATATATACCATTATATAGTAGTCTATATCTACCATTATATAGTAGTCTATATCTACCATTATATAGTAGTCTATACATACCATCATATAGTAGTCTATATATACTATTATATAGTAGTCTATATATACTATTATATAGTAGTCTATATACACCATTATATAGTATAGTCTATATATACCATTATATGGTAGTCTACACTGTAAAAAAAATTTAAGTTGGCTCAACTTATAATTATGAGTAACCTGGCTGCCTTAAGATTTTGAGTAAGATGAGCAAAGAATATAGGTTCTGGCAAACTTCGTTATTTTAGTTTGATGCCCCTCAATTTAAGTTCATGCAACTCACTATGAAATGTCAATTTAACTAAATTGACATACACTAAACTGATTATTTAATGATATTGACATGTATTTGTAAGTTGAATAAATAAATTTTCTCGACACAGCACCTTAACGTAAACACGTCAGGTCAACATACTTCTTCTTTTTCACAATAGGAGGGAAACACACGTCTGAACTGTCCCCTTCGGGTACTTCAGATTGCTTTCCGAAGTTGAACAGCTTGCCAGGGTAGCACCATCCGGCATCCGCGGCGTCGACATGTTTGTGAAGTCACCTGATGTGCCGCCAGTTGAACCCAGGCGATTAAGGTGCGCGAGCTTCAGCCCGAGCGTCTTTGAGGCACAGATCTCACAACCACAATTGGTGGAAATTTCAGGGGTTGTGATTAATGATAACAATGTTCAGAGTAAGAGTTGCAAAAAATATGTTTTTCATATGCCTTATATAGTTTACTATGTATGTTTAATAGGGATTGTATCACTTTGAGATTACTCTTTCAAAGTAAAGCACAATCCAAATAAATTGTATTATCATTAATATTACATTTGATAACTTGCTGGGATATATGCAAATATATTACCTCAATGGCCTATCAGGATAGCAGTAACGATGACTTACTTCACGCGGTCAAGAGTCAGGTGACGTCATCAGTATGTTAATTCAATTGTTCTTGAGCAAACTTGAATGTCTAAGTTGCATTGACTAATATGTTTTGCATGATCAGTTGAGCAGGATCCAACTTGAAATAAGAAGTTGACTCAATGTTTTCTTAATTTTAGTACAACTAAGTTATTAAAACAAGTTGAACTAACTAATAGGCCAAATTATTTTTTACAGTGTATATATACGATTATATAGTAGTCTATATATACCATTATATAGTATAGTCTATATATACTATCATATAGTAGTCTATATGTACCATTATATAGTAGGATACTGTTACTATCAGGCTGATGTGCAGTGTGTTCCTATGAGTATGTTAAGATATGGGCTGCGAGTCATAGCTTTGTTGGTTCAACTTGAAAAAACTCATTCCTACTCTGGATCAATTCATCATGGATAAAACTCATTCTTACTCTGGATCAATTCATCATGGATAAAACTCATTCCTACTCTGGATAAATTCATCATGGATAAAACTCATTCCTACTGTGCATCAATTTATCGTAGATAAAACTCATTCCTACTCTGGATCAGTTCATCATGGATAAAAATTGTTTCTAATGTGACACGCGCCTCAGGTCAATAGTAGGCTGCGGGAAAAGGCAGAAGCCTGTATGGGTTTTCACACTCCTGTTCTAGGTATAGGAAGGGTTTTCACACTCCTTTTCTAGGTTTAGAAAGGGTTTTCACACTCCTGTTCTAGGTATAGGAAGGGTGGTCATAAACACATAGTAAGGAACAGAAAGGAGAAGTGAATGCAAACAGCCTTCAGTCATTGATTCTGTTCTGAATGAAGCAGGGACAGTGAATGAGCGGTCTAGGGGGCGTGTCTTCAGAGTTTCAAAGACAATGTGTCTGTTTTTACAATAGGGTGTTTTATTCTCATTCTCTAAACCCACAAAGAAGTGTTTCTTTGACTCGAAGTGCATCTTCCTGCTGTGGATTTGACTCCTGAACGTTCTGTGTGCGTAACACTGGCAGGAATACGTCGGCACGTTTCCAGTGACCCCACTGACTGCAGTCCGCAGTCAAATGTTTATCTGTCAATAATTCATTCAGAATAACAAATTTTTGTGTTTATATGTGAAGGGTATGGTCCAGGTGAAAATGAACAGCAGCAGGTTTGGTGTCTCAGTACAGTCAGCAGCTGTTAAAATAAAGTGGGTGTGGCCTGCAAGTGATGGTAACGTAGATTTTCTTTTCACAGAGTTTGTATTTTATTAATTTATTTTAAAAAAAGAAAAGCATTCTTACTTTAAAGCATGTTTTCACACCTGCCTAAAACGTTTGGACAGTACTGTATATGTATATACTTATCTACTGTATATGTATGTACTTATCTACTGGACAGTACTGTATATGTATATACTTATCTACTGTATATGTATGTACTTATCTACTGGATATGCATGTACTTATCTACTGGACAGTACTGTATATGTATATACTCATCTACTGTATATGTATATACAGCATGTCATGTTGACCATGCAGTAATGTATGTACTTATCTACTGGATAGTGCTGTATATGTATATACTCATCTACTGTATATATATGTACTTATCTACTGGACAGTACTGTATATGTATATACGTATCTACAGTATATGTATGTACTTATCTACTGTATATGTATGTACTTATCTACTGGAAAGTAAAGCATGTCATGTTGACCATGCAGTAATGTATGTACTTATCTACTGGATAGTGCTGTGTATGTATATACTCATCTACTGTGTATGTATGTACTTATCTACTGGACAGTAATGTATATGTATGTACTTATCTACTGTATATGTATGTACTTATCTACTGGACAGTACTGTATATGTATATACTCATTCTACTGTATATGTATGTACTTATATACTGGAAAGTACAGCATGTCATGTTGACCATGCAGTAATGTATGTACTTATCTACTGGATAGTGCTCTATCTGTATGTACTTATCTACTGGACAGTACTGTACATGTATATACTCATCTGCTGTATATGTATGTACTTATCTACTGGACAGTACTGTACATGTATATACTCATATGCTGTATATGTATGTACTTATCTACTGGACAGTACTGTATATGTATATACTTATCTACTGTGTATGTATGTACTTATCTACTGGACAGTACTGTATATGTATATACTCATCTACTGTATATGTATGCACTTATCTACTGGAAAGTACAGCATGTCATGTTGACCATGCAGTAATGTATGCACTTATCTACTGGATAGTGCTGTATATGTATGTACTTATCTACTGGACAGTTCTGTACATGTATATACTCATCTACTGTATAAGTATGTACTTATCTACTGGACAATACTGTACATGTATATACTCATCTACTGTATATGTATGTACTTATCTACTGGACAGTACTGTATATGTTTATACTTATCTACTGTATATGTATATACAGCATGTCATGTAGACCATGCAGTAATGTATGTACTTATCTACTGCATAGTGCTGAGATGCGCCTCTTGTCAATTTAAAACACAGCATGGAAAAAAGGAAAACGCCAAGCACAAAATGAACATCTGTTTGTAAAGTAAAGTTGAACCCAGATATAAAATTAGTGAAATGTCTGCTGGCTTAAGAGGCTAACATGGCTGGCTCAGCATAACAAAGGGAAACTCAATCGAATGAAACTAAGATGCATGGACTCAGGGAATGATCTGTAGTGTGTTACCATGAGTATGTTAACATATAGCCTGTATATGTATAATCTGGACTCAGGGAATGATCCAAGCATGGGAATGTAAATTAGTAAAAAAGTATTCTGAAATGTGATATTTTTGCACGTAGTTCTGTTCAGCTGAAATGCTGCATTGCTAGGCTTAAACTGAATTTAGACCACTATATTTAGACCACATGAAGATTAAGAAGTGACAGGAGGTTGGAGTTCAGATGTCACCTTCCCTGTCAGGAGTGTTTGCAGAGTCAGGAGACCCAGAGCCATGCCACTGCTCAAGAGGCCACTCAACCCAGCATTCCTGCTCCATCCCGGGGCTCGACCAGCGAAACGCTCTCTTATCCGCCACCTGGAGGTGGTGACAGCACGCTGTCTCACACACACACACACACACACACACACACACACACACATACACACCTCAGCACGCTGTCTCACACACACACACACACACACACACACACACACACACACACACACACACACACACACACACACACACACTGTCACACACACACACACACACACTGTCACACACACACACACACACTGTCTCACACACACACACACACACACACACACACACACACACACACACACACACACACACACACACATACATACACACCTCAGCACGCTGTCACACACACACACACACACACACACACACAAACACACGAACACACCTCAGCACGCTGTCTCACACACACACACACACACACACACACACACCACAGCACGCTGTCTCACACACACACACACACACACACACACACACACACACACACACACACACACACCTCAGCACGCTGTCACACACACACACACACACACCTCAGCACGCTGTCACACACACGCCCACGCACGCGCACGCTCACACACACACACACCCCTCCTCAGTAGACTGCCTCACACACAGAACCCCCTCCCCCTCCTCAGTAGACTGCCTCACACACAGAACCCCCCCTCCTCCTCCTCAGTAGACTGCCTCACAAACAGAACCCCCCTCCTCCTCCTCAGTAGACTGCCTCACACACAGAACCCCCCTCCTCCTCAGTAGACTGCCTCACACACAGAACCTCCCCTCCTCCTCCTCAGTAGACTGCCTCACACACAGAACCCCCCCCCCTCCTCCTCAGTAGACTGCCTCACACACAGAACCTCCCCTCCTCCTCCTCAGTAGACCGCCTCACACACAGAATCCCCCCCTCCTCAGTAGACTGCCTCACATACAGAACCCCCCCCCCCTCCTCAGTAGACTGCCTCACATACAGACCCCCCCCCCACCCCCATCTCTCTCTTTCATTTCACTACACCCTTCAGGTCCATAACCATTACTTCAATATCTCTATGCTCTCTCCTCCCTCCCTCTCTTTCCCCTTCCCCCTCTCTCTCCTCTTCTCTGTTCTCTCTGTATGTCCAGATAACGTTCTCTCTGTGTGTGTCCCCTTGGCAGAGCCTTGTATGGTGGTGTGGAGCGGAGGAGATGATAAGCAGGCCAGCCAGCTATGCAGTCCATGTTTAGAGGCCGTTGGCGGGAGCTCCATGTCTGCTGCTGTTAAATCTGAAGAGGTTATCACTCTTCTCTTCTCTTCTCTGCTGACCAGTCTCATCGCTGCTGTTCTCCTCCCAGCTGGCTCTGTACTCTGCCCTGAGGTAAGAAATGTTAAGTCTCATTTCTGCCATTTAGTCACCCAGTTTGTCATTCAGAGGTTTGGTCAGAGACAGGAGTGTTTGGACTCTGTGTGTGTGAGAGACAAACATATCAAATATTGGTAGGATGGTAGGAGAGACACTGCATGTTTGAGACACCGTGTGTAAAGTATGGGAAGAGACACTGCATGTATGTGACACCATGTGTAAAGTATGGGGAGAGACACTGCATGTATGTGACACCGTGTGTAAGTTGTTTCATATTCCATGTGAGTGTGTTGGATCTTTGCAGGTGGCATGCTTAAGACTGTAAACCCTTTCCTATCTTAGAGCAGGACAATGGTTTTCTAGCTTTGATACAGTGTCACCTTGTAGTTGTAACTGGCTATGTTTTGGCTGTTCGCTGTTTGACATTCCATTGTTGAGACAAAGAGAGTCAGTAGTTTGAATAACGTGTACAGCCATAATCGTCATAAACACATTACTACATGGACTGTAGTTTGAATAACGTGTACAGCCGTAATCGTCATAAACACATTACTACATGGACTGTAGTTTGAATAACGTGTACAGCCGTAATCGTCATAAACACATTACTTCATGGACTGTAGTTTGAATAACGTGTACAGCCGTAATCGTCATAAACACATCACTACATGGACTGTAGTTTGAATAACGTGTACAGCCTTAATCGTCATAAACACACTACATGGACTGTAGTTTGAATAACGTGTACAGCCGTAATCGTCATAAACACATTACTTCATGGACTGTAGTTTGAATAACGTGTGCAGCCGTAATCGTCATAAACACATTACTACATGGACTGTAGTTTGAATAACGTGTGCAGCCGTAATCGTCATAAACACATTACTACATGGACTGTAGTTTGAATAACGTGTGCAGCCGTAATCGTCATAAACACATTACTACATGGACTGTAGTTTGAATAACGTGTGCAGCCGTAATCGTCATAAACACATCACTACATGAACTGTAGTTTGAATAACGTGTACAGCCGTAATCGTCATAAACACATCACTACATGGACTGTAGTTTGAATAACGTGTACAGCCGTAATCGTCATAAACACATTACTACATGGACTGTAGTTTGAATAACGTGTACAGCCGTAATCGTCATAAACACACTACATGGACTGTAGTTTGAATAACGTGTACAGCCGTAATCGTCATAAACACATCACTACATGGACTGTAGTTTGAATAACGTGTACAGCCGTAATCGTCATAAACACATCACTACATGGACTGTAGTTTGAATAACGTGTACAGCCGTAATCGTCATAAACACATCACTACATGGACTGTAGTTTGAATAACGTGTACAGCCGTAATCGTCATAAACACATCACTACATGGACTGTAGTTTGAATAACGTGTACAGCCGTAATCGTCATAAACACATCACTACATGGACTGTAGTTTGAATAACGTGTACAGCCGTAATCGTCATAAACACATCACTACATGGACTGTAGTTTGAATAACGTGTACAGCCGTAATCGTCATAAACACATCACTACATGGACTGTAGTTTGAATAACGTGTACAGCCGTAATCGTCATAAACACATCACTACATGGACTGTAGTTTCAATAACGTGTACAGCCGTAATCGTCATAAACACATCACTACATGGACTGTAGTTTCAATAACGTGTACAGCCGTAATCGTCATAAACACATCACTACATGGACTGTAGTTTGAATAACGTGTACACAGTCATAAACACATCACTACATGGACTGTAGTTTGAATAACGTGTACAGCCGTAATCGTCATAAACACATCACTACATGGACTGTAGTTTGAATAACGTGTACAGCCGTAATCGTCATAAACACATCACTACATGGACTGTAGTTTGAATAACGTGTACAGCCGTAATCGTCATAAACACATCACTACATGGACTGTAGTTTGAATAACGTGTACAGCCGTAATCGTCATAAACACATCACTACATGGACTGTAGTTTGAATAACGTGTACAGCCGTAATCGTCATAAACACATCACTACATGGACTGTAGTTTGAATAACGTGTACAGCCGTAATCGTCATAAACACATCACTACATGGACTGTAGTTTGAATAACGTGTACAGCCGTAATCGTCATAAACACATCACTACATGGACTGTAGTTTGAATAACGTGTACAGCCGTAATCGTCATAAACACATCACTACATGGACTGTAGTTTGAATAACGTGTACAGCCGTAATCGTCATAAACACATCACTACATGGACTGTAGTTTGAATAACGTGTACAGCCGTAATCGTCATAAACACATCACTACATGGACTGTAGTTTGAATAACGTGTACAGCCGTAATCGTCATAAACACATCACTACATGGACTGTAGTTTGAATAACGTGTACAGCCGTAATCGTCATAAACACATCACTACATGGACTGTAGTTTGAATAACGTGTACAGCCGTAATCGTCATAAACACATCACTACATGGACTGTAGTTTGAATAACGTGTACAGCCGTAATCGTCATAAACACATCACTACATGGACTGTAGTTTGAATAACGTGTACAGCCGTAATCGTCATAAACACATCACTACATGGACTGTAGTTTGAATAACGTGTACAGCCGTAATCGTCATAAACACATCACTACATGGACTGTAGTTTGAATAACGTGTACAGCCGTAATCGTCATAAACACATCACTACATGGACTGTAGTTTGAATAACGTGTACAGCCGTAATCGTCATAAACACATCACTACATGGACTGTAGTTTGAATAACGTGTACAGCCGTAATCGTCATAAACACATCACTACATGGACTGTAGTTTGAATAACGTGTACAGCCGTAATCGTCATAAACACATCACTACATGGACTGTAGTTTGAATAACGTGTACAGCCGTAATCGTCATAAACACATCACTACATGGACTGTAGTTTGAATAACGTGTACAGCCGTAATCGTCATAAACACATCACTACATGGACTGTAGTTTGAATAACGTGTACAGCCGTAATCGTCATAAACACATCACTACATGGACTGTAGTTTGAATAACGTGTACAGCCGTAATCGTCATAAACACATCACTACATGGACTGTAGTTTGAATAACGTGTACAGCCGTAATCGTCATAAACACATCACTACATGGACTGTAGTTTGAATAACGTGTACAGCCGTAATCGTCATAAACACATCACTACATGGACTGTAGTTTGAATAACGTGTACAGCCGTAATCGTCATAAACACATCACTACATGGACTGTAGTTTGAATAACGTGTACAGCCGTAATCGTCATAAACACATCACTACATGGACTGTAGTTTGAATAACGTGTACAGCCGTAATCGTCATAAACACATCACTACATGGACTGTAGTTTGAATAACGTGTACAGCCGTAATCGTCATAAACACATCACTACATGGACTGTAGTTTGAATAACGTGTACAGCCGTAATCGTCATAAACACATCACTACATGGACTGTAGTTTGAATAACGTGTACAGCCGTAATCGTCATAAACACATCACTACATGGACTGTAGTTTGAATAACGTGTACAGCCGTAATCGTCATAAACACATCACTACATGGACTGTAGTTTGAATAACGTGTACAGCCGTAATCGTCATAAACACATCACTACATGGACTGTAGTTTGAATAACGTGTACAGCCGTAATCGTCATAAACACATCACTACATGGACTGTAGTTTGAATAACGTGTACAGCCGTAATCGTCATAAACACATCACTACATGGACTGTAGTTTGAATAACGTGTACAGCCGTAATCGTCATAAACACATCACTACATGGACTGTAGTTTGAATAACGTGTACAGCCGTAATCGTCATAAACACATCACTACATGGACTGTAGTTTGAATAACGTGTACAGCCGTAATCGTCATAAACACATCACTACATGGACTGTAGTTTGAATAACGTGTACAGCCGTAATCGTCATAAACACATCACTACATGGACTGTAGTTTGAATAACGTGTACAGCCGTAATCGTCATAAACACATCACTACATGGACTGTAGTTTGAATAACGTGTACAGCCGTAATCGTCATAAACACATCACTACATGGACTGTAGTTTGAATAACGTGTACAGCCGTAATCGTCATAAACACATCACTACATGGACTGTAGTTTGAATAACGTGTACAGCCGTAATCGTCATAAACACATCACTACATGGACTGTAGTTTGAATAACGTGTACAGCCGTAATCGTCATAAACACATCACTACATGGACTGTAGTTTGAATAACGTGTACAGCCGTAATCGTCATAAACACATCACTACATGGACTGTAGTTTGAATAACGTGTACAGCCGTAATCGTCATAAACACATCACTACATGGACTGTAGTTTGAATAACGTGTACAGCCGTAATCGTCATAAACACATCACTACATGGACTGTAGTTTGAATAACGTGTACAGCCGTAATCGTCATAAACACATCACTACATGGACTGTAGTTTGAATAACGTGTACAGCCGTAATCGTCATAAACACATCACTACATGGACTGTAGTTTGAATAACGTGTACAGCCGTAATCGTCATAAACACATCACTACATGGACTGTAGTTTGAATAACGTGTACAGCCGTAATCGTCATAAACACATCACTACATGGACTGTAGTTTGAATAACGTGTACAGCCGTAATCGTCATAAACACATCACTACATGGACTGTAGTTTGAATAACGTGTACAGCCGTAATCGTCATAAACACATCACTACATGGACTGTAGTTTGAATAACGTGTACAGCCGTAATCGTCATAAACACATCACTACATGGACTGTAGTTTGAATAACGTGTACAGCCGTAATCGTCATAAACACATCACTACATGGACTGTAGTTTGAATAACGTGTACAGCCGTAATCGTCATAAACACATCACTACATGGACTGTAGTTTGAATAACGTGTACAGCCGTAATCGTCATAAACACAGCACTACATGGACTGTAGTTTGAATAACGTGTACAGCCGTAATCGTCATAAACACATCACTACATGGACTGTAGTTTGAATAATACAGCCGTAATCGTCATAAACACATCACTACATGGACTGTAGTTTGAATAACGTGTACAGCCGTAATCGTCATAAACACATCACTACATGGACTGTAGTTTGAATAACGTGTACAGCCGTAATCGTCATAAACACATCACTACATGGACTGTAGTTTGAATAACGTGTACAGCCGTAATCGTCATAAACACATCACTACATGGACTGTAGTTTGAATAACGTGTACAGCCGTAATCGTCATAAACACATCACTACATGGACTGTAGTTTGAATAACGTGTACAGCCGTAATCGTCATAAACACATCACTACATGGACTGTAGTTTGAATAACGTGTACAGCCGTAATCGTCATAAACACATCACTACATGGACTGTAGTTTGAATAACGTGTACAGCCGTAATCGTCATAAACACATCACTACATGGACTGTAGTTTGAATAACGTGTACAGCCGTAATCGTCATAAACACATCACTACATGGACTGTAGTTTGAATAACGTGTACAGCCGTAATCGTCATAAACACATCACTACATGGACTGTAGTTTGAATAACGTGTACAGCCGTAATCGTCATAAACACATCACTACATGGACTGTAGTTTGAATAACGTGTACAGCCGTAATCGTCATAAACACATCACTACATGGACTGTAGTTTGAATAACGTGTACAGCCGTAATCGTCATAAACACATCACTACATGGACTGTAGTTTGAATAACGTGTACAGCCGTAATCGTCATAAACACAGCACTACATGGATTGCAGTCAAAACCCAAAGTTGATTTTCCACTTTTTTCTTGGTTTTGTTTTGAAGCTGGACTAGTTTCAACTTCTAACGGTAACGTGATGACGTGTCCCTGGTTCCGATAAAAAGATGCCCTGTGGCTGCAGCCGTTCCCATGGCGATGCGTTAGGGAGCACATCACCGTGGCAGCAGTATAACACTCTCCTCATAACACAAATATAGAAATGAATGAAACAATAGGAGGTACATGGGATATCGCTGTGGGAGAAGAATTGCTGTTGTGCTTACGTTGTGCTGTTGAGTCAGCACTCAGAGGACGTCTCCACAGTGTATTAGTCTGTGTTTAAACAGACAGGCCTTTAGCAGTACAGACAGGCCTTTAGCAGTACAGACAGGCCTTTAGCAGTACAGACAGGCCCTTAGCAGTACAGACAAACAGGCCTTTAACAGTACAGACAGGCCTTTAGCATTACAGACAGGCCCTTAGCAGTACAGACAAACAGGCCTTTAGCAGTACAGACAAACAGGCCTTTAGCAGTACAGACAGGCCTTTAACAGTACAGACAGGCCTTTAGCAGTACAGACAGGCCCTTAGCAGTACAGACAAACAGGCCTTTAGCATTACAGACAAACAGGCCTTTAGCAGTACAGACAGGCCTTTAGCAGTACAGACAAACAGGCCTTTAACAGTACAGACAAACAGGCCTTTAGCAGTACAGACAAACAGGCCATTAGCATTACAGACAAACAGGCCTTTAGCAGTACAGACAAACAAGCCTTTAACAGTACAGACAGGCCTTTAGCAGTACAGACAAACAGGCCTTTAGCAGTACAGACAGGCCCTTAGCAGTACAGACAAACAGGCCTTTAGCAGTACAGACAAACAGGCCTTTAGCAGTACAGACAAACAGGCCTTTAACAGTACAGACAAACAGGCCTTTAACAGTACAGACATACAGGCCTTTAGCAGTACAGACATACAGGCCTTTAACAGTACAGACAAACAGGCCTTCAGCAGTACAGACAAACAGGCCTTTAGCAGTACAGACAAACAGGCCTTTGACGGTACAGACAAACAGGCCTTTAGCAGTACAGACATACAGGCCTTTAACAGTACAGACAAACAGGCCTTCAGCAGTACAGACAAACAGGCCTTTAACAGTACAGACAAACAGGCCTTTAACAGTACAGACAAACAGGCCTTTAGCAGTAGACATGCTGAGGAGTCAAAGGCAGCCAAGTGCTTCCATATTTGTAAGGAGGATTTAGAGGAGACTCACTGGGCAATGTGTTTTGGAGGAGTTTTAGATGTGTTTCTGTAGGAGCTAAGACATGTTTCTGTAGGAGCTTAGATATGTTTCTGTAGAAGCTTTAGATGTGTTTCTGTAGGAGCTTAGATGTGTTTCTGTAGGAGCTTAGATATGTTTCTGTAGAAGCTTTTGATGTGTTTCTGTAGGAGCTTAGATGTGTTTCTGTAGGAGCTTAGATGTGATTTGGTAGGAGCTTTAGATGTGCTTCTGTAGGAGCTTTAGATGTGCTTCTGTAGAGGCTTTAGATGTGCTTCTGTAGCAGCTTTAGATGTGTATCTGTAGGAGCTTAGAAGTATTTATGTTGGAGCTTAGAGTTGTTTCTGTAGGAGCTTAGATGTGTTTCTGTAGCTTAGATGTGTTTCTGTAGGAGCTTAGAGGTGTTTCTGTAGTAGCTTAGATATGTTTCTGTATAAGCTTTTGATGTGTTTCTGTAGAAGCTTTAGATGTGTTTCTGTGGGAGCTTTAGATGTGTTTCTGTAGGAGCTTTCGATGTGTTTCTGTAGGACCTTTAGATGTGTTTATGTAGGAGCTTTAGATGTGCTTCTGTAGGAGCTTAGAGGTGTTAATGTAGGAGCTTAGATGTGTTTATGCAGGAGCTTCGATGTGTTTATGTAGGAGCTTTTTGATGTGTTTCTGCAGGAGCTTTCGATGTGTTTCTGTAGGACCTTTAGATGTGTTTTGTGTCTCTTTAGTATGAAGGGGGAGAGTCAGAGTGGAGCTTTAGGTCCTGGTTATGATTGACCCAGAGAATGTTAGGCTGAAATGACCTCTAAATGCCAGGAGTGGTTTTCAGTTTTGATTCACGTTTCCTTCCTATTATCATGAGCCTGATAATGTAACCTAATCTATAATACTACTACTACTACTACTACTAATAATAATAATAATAATAATAACATATTTTATTTGTGGGCGACTTTCAGGACACTCACCTTGAGAATGTCTAACTGTTTAGTCCAAGCAGCCATCACAGTCTATGTTGTGTTGGTTCTCCTGCTGCAGGCTAAAGGAGACCTCTGAAGCAGTGCATCACCATGGACCTCCCATCCCACAGCTCTCTCAGCCTGGCCCTCAGCCTCCATTTGGCTGCCCTGCTGACCCTCCTCTCCACTGGGGGAGCAGCCAGCCCCAGCCTGGGCTCCAGCCTGGCTAACCTCACGGCTGGGAACCACAGTCGCTGTGGTGGGGGCAACACAGACTGTAAGACGGGCGTGATCCTTCCTGTGTGGCTGCCAGAGGACCCCCCCCTCCCGGACAGGGTGGCCCGGGCCATCGTCTACTTTGTGGGGCTGGCATACATGTTCCTGGGCGTGTCCATCATCGCTGATCGCTTCATGTCCTCCATCGAGGTCATCACCTCCCAGGAGAGGGAGATCACCATTAAGAAACCCAATGGAGAGACCACCACCTCCACCGTACGCGTCTGGAACGAGACCGTGTCCAACCTCACCCTCATGGCCCTGGGCTCCTCCGCCCCCCGAGATCCTACTGTCTGTGGTGGAGGTACACACACACACAGTAACCCTAACCCTAACCCTAACCCCCGAGATCCTGCTGTCTGTGGTGAAGGTTTGTTTCTGCTGCTTAGAACCCAGTATGTGTGGTCTGTTTCTGCTGCTTAGAACCCATTATGTGTGGTCTGTTTCTGCTGCTTAGAACCCAGTATGTGTGGTCTGCTGCTAGGCACATAACCCAGTATATGTGGTTGGTTAGCCAGACAAGGCTGTCTTTCTGACATGCTCTTGTGTAATCCTCTGTGTGTGTAGGTGTGTGGCCATGACTTTGAGGCGGGCGAGCTGGGCCCTAACACCATAGTGGGGAGCGCAGCCTTCAACATGTTTGTGATCATCGGCCTGTGTGTGTCAGTCATCCCCGACGGGGAGCACCGCAAGGTCAAGCACCTCCGTGTGTTCTTCGTCACTGCAACCTGGAGCATCTTGGCCTACATCTGGCTGTACGTCATCCTGGCTGTCATTTCCCCGGGCGTGGTGGAGGTGTGGGAGGGGCTGCTCACACTCTTCTACTTCCCGCTGTGCGTGGCCTTCGCCTACATGGCCGACCGACGCCTGCTCTTCTATAAGTACATGTATAAGAGGTACCGTGCAGGCAAGAGGAAAGGTGTGATCATTGAGACAGAGGGGGATCCTTCTAAAGGGGAGGTGGAAATGGAGGGCACCAGGGTGGAGCTGCTGGAGGTCATGGGGGTGGTGGAAGAGGAGGAAGAGGAGGAGCTCCGCAGAGACATGGCCAGGGTGCTGAAGGAGCTCAAACAGAAACATCCGGAAAAGGACACCGAGCAACTTATGGAGATGGCCAACTACCAGGTAATATCAGAAATAGATGACCAACTACCAGGTAATATTATAGAAGATTAAACTACCAGGTAACACCAGAAAGAGATGGCCAACTACCAGGTAATATCAGAAAGAGTTGGCCAACTACCAGGTAATATCAGAAAGAGATGGCCAACTACCAGGTAATATTATAGAATATTAAACTACCAAGTAATATTATTAAGAGATGGCCAACTACCAGGTTATTATATTGATGTATTATTAGTTATTATACCAGGTTATTAGATTGATTATATTATATTTTATTATATGTTATATATTATATTATTAGTTATTGTTGAAGCCACCGTTGCTCCACAGGTGCTGACCCAGCAGCAGAAGAGTAGTTATTATACCAGGTTATTATATTGATGTATTATATATATATATATTATTAGTTATTATACCAGGTTATTATATTGATGTATATATATATATTTATTATTAGTTATTATACCAGGTTATTATATTGATGTATTATATATATTTATTATTAGTTATTATACCAGGTTATTATATTGATGTATTATATATATATATTTATTATTAGTTATTATACCAGGTTATTATATTGATGTATTATGTATATTTATTATTAGTTATTATACCAGGTTATTATATTGATGTATATATATATATTTATTATTAGTTATTATACCAGGTTATTATATTGATGTATTATATATATTTTTATTATTAGTTATTATACCAGGTTATTATATTGATGTATTATATATATATTTATTATTAGTTATTATACCAGGTATATTATATTAGTTATTATACCAGGTTATTATGTATTATATATATTTATTATTAGTTATTATACCAGGTTATTATATTGATGTATTATATATATATATTTATTATTAGTTATTATACCAGGTTATTATATTGATGTATTATATATATATATTTATTATTAGTTATTATACCAGGTTATTATATTGATGTATTATATATATATTTATTATTATATGTTATTTATATATATATTTATTATTAGTTATTATACCAGGTTATTATATTGATGTATTATATATATATATTTATTATTAGTTATTATACCAGGTTATTATATTGATGTATATATATATATATTTATTATTAGTTATTATACCAGGTTATTATATTGATGCATATATGTATATTTATTATTAGTTATTATACCAGGTTATTATATTGATGTATTATATATATATATTTATTATTAGTTATTATACCAGGTATTATATTATTATATTGATGTATTATATATATATTTATTATTAGTTATTATACCAGGTTATTATATTGATGTATTATATATATATTTATTATTAGTTATTATACCAGGTTATTATATTGATGTATTATATATATATATATTTATTATTAGTTATTATACCAGGTTATTATATTGATGTATTATATATATATTTTTATTAGTTATTATACCAGGTTATTATATTGATGTATATATATATATATTTATTATTAGTTATTATACCAGGTTATTATATTGATGTATTATATATATATTTATTATTAGTTATTATACCAGGTTATTATATTGATGTATTATATGTATATATTTATTATTAGTTATTATACCAGGTTATTATATTGATGTATTTATATATATATATTATTATTAGTTATTATACCAGGTTATTATATTGATGTATTATATATATATTTATTATTAGTTATTATACCAGGTTATTATATTGATGTATATATATATATTTATTATTAGTTATTATACCAGGTTATTATATTGATGTATTATATATATATATATTTATTATTAGTTATTATACCAGGTTATTATAGGTATATATATATATTTATTATTATTATACCAGGTTATTATATTATATATATATTTATTATTAGTTATTATACCAGGTTATTATATTGATGTATTATATATATATTTATTATTAGTTATTATACCAGGTTATTATATTGATGTATTATGTATATTTATTATTAGTTATTATACCAGGTTATTATATTGATGTATTATATATATATTTATTATTAGTTATTACCAGGTTATTATATTGATGTATTATATATATATTTATTATTAGTTATTATACCAGGTTATTATATTGATGTATATATGTATATTTATTATTAGTTATTATACCAGGTTATTATATTATATTGATGTTATTATACCAGGTTATTATATTATGTATTATATATATATTTATTATTAGTTATTATACCAGGTTATTTATATTGATGTATTATATATATATTTATTATTAGTTATTATACCAGGTATATTATATTGTATATTTATTATGTTATTATACCAGGTTATTATATTGATGTATTATGTATATATTTATTATTAGTTATTATAATAGGTTATTATATTATGTATTATATATTTATTATTAGTTATTATACCAGGTTATTATATTGATGTATTATGTATATTTATTATATATTATACCAGGTTATTATATTTGTATATTTATTATGTATTATGTATATTTATTATTA
>JAPMUY010009750.1:0-84837 GCA_026901105.3 Galaxias olidus
AATACAGATAACAGTTGAAACATATACAGCCTATATGTAGGCTACAAGCTAAGACTTGCTAAGTGCATAGAAAACCACTAATATGATTCGAAGGCTATCGAAAATCAGCCTATATGCTCCAGTTCATTGTGCCATCTGCATTCTAATTTGTTTGGATACAGCCAAAATATTACCAAATATCTACTTGCGTCCTACCCTGTTCAACCAATCAGCGATTGTTTGACGCACTGAGAAGACGCTTCGCGCGACGGGCTGTTAGGATTTGGGAGGACTCCCCGTCAACACGTCGGCGGGCCTCGGTGAGCTACGCTTTCCCAGAAACCCCTGTGCTTCGAAGCTACGCAGAGCTGTTTACGTGCTGCTTCGCAGAAGTATAAACCAGGCTTAACAGCAACAGCGTACGTGTTTGCTAATTCCATACCACAACAAAACCGATCTTACAGTTTTTCTCAATCACTTTGGCACTCTTCTCGAATGACAGTTGAAGTTGTCAAAACAATATGTGAAATTCTTCACAACATTTTGTTACTTGTGGACAACAGGAAGAGCATTTCTCATTCTTTGGCATGGTTTGCAAATGTCTTAGCACATTTAGGCTAAGCACAATTGTCGACAATTTCACAGATTACTGGTTGTATTCGTCTTTGTGGTCAAAATAGATTGTTTCTTCTCAGGTGAATAGTTTTCCTCTCCAAAATATGTCATAATTGTCTCATTGTGTAGGTCATCCCATGCAGAATAATCTATCTCATTGTCAAGTTCTGCCAAGCCCACGTTTCATAAATTGCGTTGATTTGAAGTAAAGTCAGCCAAATATATAAAGTAGTTAGTCAGGTGAAACTCTTAACTTCACTAATGAATGTGGAGTTTATTGTTACTGTGGGTATTACTGTATGTAGTACAGGCCTATGTTTAAGTTATTTTCTGTTTACCGTTATGTTTGACTATTTCAGGAGGAATAAAATAGTTTTTCCAGTGTCAGTGAAAACATGTAGGACTTTCAGTCCGCTGTCATTCTGACAAAAGATCTTAACATTTTGACCACCATGGTTCTACACAATGTCAAAGGCACGTGACATTTTGGTGGCAAAGATTTATTGAAACAATAACTTCATTTTGACACATGGATCATGGACACATGGGTTTTGGGTGAGTTACAGCCTTTTGCAGGTTATGGTGTTTTGCTGCACGTATGAGCTGGTATGGGCACTGTATAGTCAGTGCTGAAAACTTTCAAAATGTTTTGAGAATAGTGCCAAAGCGATTGAGAAAAACTGTAAAATTACTGAGATTGGGCGGATATATTTATTGGTCAAATCTGGTGTTTGGCTTGTAGGCTTACTAGTGAAGCTAGCCTACTCTATAAAATGTATTTAAGACATGGCGATGATCTGGTACAAAGTATACTGGGTACTTTGGGCGGTTTCAATAGCAGACCCATCTGTATTTGTCTAGTAACCTACCTCAAGCGCTCACTATAAGATGACTGCCCAGATAAGGTTGATATTAGTTCATATATTCGTCATAAGATTTTTAGGAAATGATCTTCCTAGATGTGTATACACTGTAAGAAAATATACATATATCTACTCAATAAAATTAGGGCAACAGATTACAATTTAAAGTTACTATAAATTTAATGAGACCCTTTTTAGTTATCCATTTAATTTGAATAGATCCAATTAGAAATGAAAAAGGAATTAATTAACATGTTAACACATATTGAGTTGAAATGAAAAATAGAAACTTCAAAATGTGTGTAGTACTGATCAAAGTGACTTACAGTTTTTCACAATTGTTTACACACTAAAATTGGAACTTGAATCACAAATCACTGAAACCTGAAACTCATGTACCGAATCCCAAAACCAAGTCTGCAAAATTGCAAGCGCAATATCTGCTTTACACTCAGTTTTCAATTCTAAATCACACTTTTTGCAAAATACTACACTCAGTTTATACATTAGGCACAACATTCAAAATTAATTTTCTTGTGTTCCTTTGGAAAGCAACACCAATCACAATGCCAAACTTTATTTCCCAATTGGCAACACCCACTCCTCACGGGTGTAAACACTTTGCTTAATTCTCCACTTAGAAATCAGGGGCCAGAGCTTTAGCACAATAAAAAGGCCACAGATGAGCTCTTTTATTTTATTTTTTACAGAAAACCCTTTATCTTACTGAATGTTTTTCCTTGTTTTCTCCAGTTGGGTAAGTAAAGTGTTACATACAAAACAAGTGTTCCAAAATACTGCATTTTGGAAATAAATGAAACTGTTTTTGTTACTGTATTTCATTTGTGTGTGTTTATTTATGTTATTCTACAAAATAATATTTAATTTAGTATTAATTATCATTACATATATCAGTGCATTTGTATTCAACCATGCTGCTTATTTAAAATCTACATGACCACAGAATAATGTATTACAGTGTAGCCTACAGCATTTTTTTTTGTCGCTTCAACTCAAGTGTCTGTATTCAACAATAGAAAATGTGTGGTAACCAAATCAGCACGGTGGAGCACTGGTGCCTCACAGCAAGAAGGTACTGGGTTCAAACCCCACCTGACCCCAATGGCCTTTCTTTGTGGAGTTTGCATGTTCTCCCCGTGTTTCGGTTTCCTCCGGGTACTCCAGTTTCCAAGTGGAGTCGGTCCGTGTGTCCTATGTGTGTGAGCAAGTCCGTCGTAATATGTTGGGTGAGCAAGTCTTGCGCAAATTGGCTGCCGTGGTATCACTCCGACTGAGTGTTGTGTTTGATAGCTGTCGGTCCATTCGTTGTTCGTTCTGTGTAATTAATTGGCGACCAATTTGTGTAAAGCGCTTTGAGTATCGAGGAAAGCGCTAAAAACTTAATAAAATTTATTATTATTATTATTATTACTGTTGCCTAACCGCAAGGTCCCTTTTCCGCCATATTTAGTATGTTATGGAACGCATAGTATGCGATTCCAAACACATCTGTTTGGCAGTTATTTGATCTCTAAGGTGCTCATGTTCCATTATCAGATACAGTAGGTGGCGATAAAACATTCAAGTTAAGTGTTAAACTGCTGTGACACAAAAGAAGAAGCAGCACCATCAATTTCCAGTCGGTGTTACAGGGCGAAGACAGTCTGCTGGACATTGCTATTGGTCACATTGTAAGTAGTTTTATGTATGTATTCTACAGGACATATGTCAAGAGTAGGTGGCACTAACGTTAATATATTGAAGTGATAACGGTTTTTTACGACACTGACTTCACAGCGGTTTCTATGTCAGTATTGTCAGTACAAGTTTAGCTGATGTTAGCTTTGGCTAACGTTAGCTATGTCGTAAATATGGACTAAAACGTTTGTGTTGTGTTCATATTGCATATTTATTTCCAATAGGTTAAATATCTTGATTATTTGATGTTAATCATCCTTTGTGAAGAAGCTTTCATACACAAATCTTTGGTCAAATATGGTGAGCGAAAAAT
The DNA here is from genome assembly GCA_026901105.3 of Galaxias olidus. NCBI lineage: Eukaryota > Metazoa > Chordata > Actinopteri > Galaxiiformes > Galaxiidae > Galaxias > Galaxias olidus. Next base: position 3,469 of record JAPMUY010009750.1, read on the forward strand.
ATTTTCGGAAAGACCAGAATCTTTAACTACTTTGTGGGGATGAGCGAGTAGCCTACACTTCTCTGTTCTGTATGGCTGTTCAACCAACTAAATTCCGGTTTTATGTCATTCAAGATGAATGCTTTATTTGTTTCACAACATACAAGTGTTAACTTTGAAAGAGCACGCTATTTATTAAGTCCACATGGTGCGACTGGTTCCACTTTGTCATTAGACAAACACAGGCGCGCACACGGCTGAAAGTTGCCGGTGTTCTAGTTTAAAGGTGCAGTATGTAAGTTTGAATTTCTTTAAATAAATTACATTTTCTATGTTTAACATTTATTACATACCTCCTGGAGGATATCATTAAACCAAATGCTCAGGGAAAAGGTGCGCTATATATGAGCGCCCTGGGCCAAGTATTCAGCTTTTTAAACATCTAGGGAAGCCTGCCTATCCCCTACCAATCAGGAGTTTTCAAAGAGTTTGGGCTACCTGCCTGTCAATCACCTTGCGTGCACACGTCTAGGTAAAATTCCTGCTTACAGCGTCACCCTCCAAACAAGCTTGTTACAATTCACGTTGCAGACAAAAGTAGCAGCGGTGTGAACTAGTAGGCCTAGTTGCAAGGCGGCTGGAGTCGTCGCATGTCGTTGCAAAAGACATGGCTTGTCATCGCCAAGTGCAGTTTAGGAACGTTAGAAAGTATCGCGCCAGATTTATATCAAAAGGTATTATTACTTTACATGAATATGTTGGATATACTCGGCAACGTATAGTACCTATGTAGGCTATGTGCCAATCGCAGCTAAATAAAAACGATTGTCATGCACTAGCTCATAAGACTAAGGTAATAAAATTATGAAATTGTTTTTGCTAACGTTAGCTTACTGTATGTCGTTACTATGGAAACGGTCATTTGTGTCTGTGCTCGTTGCTTTGGTGGGAACCACTCAGTTTTAGAGCGTTTACGATCAGACGTTGGATTGTTTTGTTTCTCACCTCGGAATCAGACATCGCTTCATGCGTTGTTGGTGAGAACCAAAAATATGCACAACATACACATGATTCATGAAACACTGCCTTGCTCAGGCTCGTCTAGTCGGAGTGCGAACGGGCATGTGTGGGATGGGCCATTGAGAGGGATAGGAGGGACCAAAGATTCTGGAGGTTGGCCTTTTTGAGTGTTGATTCAAATTCTTGCCATTTTTTCCCCCAATTCTCTAGAACTACATACTGCACCTTTAAAGCCTGGTTTATAATTCTGCGTGATCGCGTTAGCGAATGTAAACGTTCATTTGGCGCTTGCTTTCACACCGTAGTTTGTCTATAGACTTCAACGTAAGTTTAACGGGCCCACTAGGTGGCAGTGTTGAATTCAGTAATCCAAAATGTACAGAAAACCGTAGAAGAACAGACACGGAAACTCCCGTTCATGTCACAAAGAGACCGAAGGTTGCTCACTTATTTTCTTATATCAAAATAAAGTTTACTTATAGAAAACGTTTAAAACAGAGCTGACCAAAGTGCTGTACAATATATTGATAGACAGTTTATCAAACAATACAGAAAACGGTTGTAAAATATACATTTAATTTGAGGGCGCCTTTCAAGACACTCAAGGTCACCTTCCAGTATATAATACAATTGCAATATCAAATAAAAGTAATTCTGCAACATAGTAGCAAAACAAAATGGGGTGTAGGTTAGGACACAACAATGGAAACCATAATGACATTAGTGAATACACTAATAAATAAGGGGAGACAGTGGGGCACAGTACAAGGGAGAAATTTCAGCAATTGATTGAGACAGGGACGGGTGAAGTCTGGCTATGTTGCGGAGGTGGAAGAAGGCGGTCCAAGTTATGGGTTGACGTGAGGGGCAAAGGAGAGAGTGCTGTCGAGGATAACTCTGAGGCTCTTGGCTTGGGAGGAGATGGGTACATGGAAGCCATCGATCATGATGTTCGGGACAGTGGCTTGGACAGAGTGGCTTTGGATTCAACTAGCAGGGCCTCTGTTTTACTGCCGTTGAGCTTCAGGAAGTTCTGACTCATCCAACTCTTGATGTCCTGTAGGCAGTCAGTAAGGGAGGAGGGAGGGAGGGCAGTGGTGGGTTGGGTAGAGACACAGAGCTGGGTATCAGCATAACAATGGAAGAGGAGACCGTGATGACGGAGGATCGACCCCAGGGGAAGTAGGTGGAAGAGGGGACCCAATACTGACCCCTGGGGGACACCCTGTGCAACTGCAGCACTTTTGGACCTGTTGTTCTCCAGCTGCACAAACTGTTGTCTATCAGCGAGATAGGATGAGAACCAGGAGAGTGTGATTCCAATGCCAGTCAGGCGCTCCAGGAGTACTGAGTGGGAGATGATGTCAAAGGCGACGATGGGAGAGATTGCAGCCAGTTTGAGAGTGGGGGGTGCAGTTCCAGATTTGAGGGAGGAGTTGATTATAGCTGTTATCAAGGAGGAGATGGCTGGCAAACAGGCTTTGCTGAGGCTTGTGGGGAGAGGGTCAAGCTGACAGGTAGTGGACTTAGACTTGAGAATGAGCTCAGAGATAAAGAACGCAGATACTGGGGTGAAGTCAGATAGGGAGCTGGCAGATGACAGAGCTGGTGGGACCATCCAGGCTAGTTCTTCTGATGGGGTGGCAGATGAGGCCACCTGTAGGTGGATGGTGTTGATTTTGGTGGCAAAAAAGTTCAGGAAGGCAGTGCAGTTTTCATTGGAGATATTAGAAGGGAGGGTGCTAAGTGGCTGTAATAGGTGGCTGACTATGGAGAGGAGGGCTCTGGTGTTACCTTTCCCTGCAGAGATGATGTTTTAGGATTTAGCATATATTTTTTCATGTACTTTTGTAAAAAAAAAATATTTTTTTTTATCTTGCAACTAATGGTTAATCAGTTATTTTCAATTCTCAAACGTAGGCTTAGGCTATAGGTCTAACATTCAAACGACTACTTTCATAATAGGTTGTCAATTTTAACGTTATTTGCAGACGCAAAGTTAACATTTAGTTTAAATGTCGACCCAAGTTAACATAGGCGTCTCTTGTTGACATGGAGTATGATTAAATATATTAAGAGTTGATAGAAAAGCGCGTGATGCTGCAACGCTTCTACGGTGGCGTAGCGGTGGAGCAACGATGTTGTAATTTTGGTTTCAGTTTTGCCCAGGCTCGAATCCAGGCACGGGCTATTTTTTTTTTTAATATTATTTGTGTGGTCGAATATAAAATAACTAACATAAAGAACTTATAGTTCTGTAGCTTACCAAAAACTATACAATCATCAAATCAGCTTTTAAAAATTAAGTTTATTTCATATTGTAGGTGAAAATGCTGACATTTGACACACTGTTTTGGAATCCATGCCACAGTTTGCAGCGCTCCGGCACGCGCAAGCGCATTGACCCAAGACAATCCAGGCAGAGTTAAACTAGAACACCACAAGGTGGCTGGTAGATAAGCAAATACACATTCCAATGCCAAAATGGCCCATATTTATAAAATAAAAGATTGATACTTGGCGTGCGTGTATCAATACAATATTGCCATGTAAAATGAGGCATTCTTACAAAATAAAATGTTAAATGCTAAAGTCAACTACATACAAAAACAAATGGGGTCAGGGGAACTTTGTGTCTGGCATCTTATTTGTAAAGGAATTTGGCCATTCTGTCCTTCTGCGTGCCAAACTTCTCGTTTACTTTATTAAAGTCAGGGATATTTTTGATTCGTTTTTGTTCTGCATGGAGAGCATAGCCAGAGCATTCAAGTGATCCTGTGTCATGGTGTTCCTCAGGTAGGTCTTGATCCTCAAAGTAGAGAAGCACCTCTCTGACTCTGCTGTTGTCATGGGTGTGGTGATCAGGATTTTGAGAAGACTGACCGCCCTGCAGAATTTAACAGTCAATTTTCTTTGAAAATATGTGCCTGCTCACTCCAGTGGCGAAGCCAGGAGTTATTCTATTGATGGGGCTGAGAAAATGTAGTCGGGAATAACCCCAGATAACAATCAAACTCAGAATAAACGTTGTATAGGCTATATCGTTGCCAATGTATATTAAATGGTTGAATCAACGTATGTTTTTCATGAAACTGTGTGCTTTGGTTAAAATAATTATTTATGTTGCACAGTAATGTAGGCTAATGCATCGATGTGCGCATAATCTGACGTTGATTCAATTAGTCAGTAAATCAATCAATGTAATTCAGGTGTAGGACAGGAGACAAGGCTTTCTCCAGTATAACATTCATTGTTGGGTTTACTGTGAATAATGCACTTAGCCTAATTACTCATTCAGTTGTCAATATAAAGAGTGCTGAGGCCACAACAGTCAACTCCAGACACATTGTCTTAATTTGATTTGGAATAAGCCCAAATCAAGACGCTCTCTTTCCAAATAAAATTTACAATATATAACTGCCGCCTATTCAATTTACTATACATTCTATTAACAAGCTTGACTCTCGATTCGAATGTGCACTCATACTGAAACACATGAATGAATTGGCTATACCTATGAAGCAAAGCTCAAAATAGAACAATGACAAATATTTCATAAGATTTGGATTTAAGCTATATCAAGACGCTCCCCTAGTTCATTTGTTATAACAGCCTGCTTCCACTACCCAATTTGCATTGGGTCCGTTATAGCATCAACTTCTGCCATGCAAATTAAAAATCGCCAAAACCACAAATGTATAACTGTTTCATGAAAGAATAAATGAACGTAATTAGTAGAGAAAGTAGGCACCTAATTGTGTTGTGTTTTCAAACTTTTGAGCTACTTTAAATGTTAGCATTTGTCCATGGCAAATAGAAACATTAGTCAGAAAGCCAACGAAGAAAAAAAAAAATCACCCCAATCCTGTGGCCGTCCAGTTGCGTAGCGATGTTAACTCTGCCCAGCATGGCTAGCTTGACCATATTCTCCATAGCATGTGTGCCCTCCAACACTCTTTCTTAATCTTCTCTGATAGATGTTTTAATGTCCTTTACTCCTGTAACAGTCCATGTTGTATCTGTCCTAGTTGTTCTAAAAAGTAGGCATGGGAAGAAAAATATGGCATTTCCATGACGGTATCCAGCTAGCCAAGCCTTTTTGTCTCAACTACGGGCAGGGAGAAGCCTGGCATATACTTTGCTTTTTTTCACCAGCCTGTTGTCCTATCTTAATATCAGGTTGATATGGTCCAAGCGCTAACTTGTATTTTCTCCACCAAAGTTCTCCTCTCAAATGGGGTTTGATGAAGAGATAATATCGAATAAGGGGGGCCTGAGATCCTACGTCTTGCATATCTGCGTTCATCATCGTCTTCTCTCTGGAGTCAGTGTGGCAGATCACAAACCAACTTTCTCTACCACAGGCGATCAGCTTGGGGTGATAAATATATCGCCCTTGTGGCAGCAGGTTTGACGCTGATTAGCTAAATTTATGTTGCTATGTGCATTTTTTCTGTCAGCTATTGGCTGTGCTGCTGCACTGAATGGGTGATATTTCTATTGCCCCAGAAGAGCGAGGGGATGAACCTTAAGGCCTTTTCCGACCGCAGGAACTTTACCCAGGAACTAGGGACTTTACCTGGTACTCTCTGTGCAAAGTTCATGGACTAAATAGCAGGAACTAAAAGGTACCTGCTCGGGAGGTAGTACTTTCCAAAAGTACCAGAACCTTCAGGGTGGGGCATGCAGCACTTAACATTTCTTATTGGTGAAGTACTAGCAGTTTCTACCTATTTGAATCGCCATTTTTAAAAGTGCAACTGCGATCGAATCGTCAACATACAAAACACAACGTAACAATACTAGATATAGGTCGATGTTTTTTTATTCACAATCAAAAAAGGCTATCAAACAATGTATAGTCCATAGGCAGCGAGTGAGGCTGAGGATTGGGATGGTTAATATTAACAAACGATCGTGGCCTAGGAGGACAACTAGGCTAATGTTCATGTAAAGCAATTCTAATCACTAATCGCAAACAATAACGCACAGCAGTATGGGTACGGTGGGTGGTTATAAATTAAGTTTTAACAATCCCACACATCAAACATAACGTTAGCCAACACATGTTTAACAGTGTGATTGGTTACCCTTTCAATAAAGATCATGATTATTTTAAAACGATGTACATTAGGGAAGGCTTAGCTCTCTTTGTAGTCATACAATAATATCCAAACTCAACAAAGCCCTCACGAGATTGTTTACTACTGTTGCAGTATCGCATTTAAAAACGACGTCGGTTTGTATGGCGTTATTGGTGTAGCGTCAGTGGACAAATTAGCCTAATCTGGGGAAAGTTCTAGCGGTCAAGCCGCAGATAACACAGGGCTGTGGGAACTATTTAGTTCCTTGAAAAGTAGTTACTGGGACAAAAGTACTGCAAACCTTTGGTCGGAAAGTGCTTATAGACATACATGTTTATGGGATAAACCGTAAGCTTATTTTACCCCAAATATAATGATTTATATATTACACGTTATCGTGCATACGTTCTTAAAACAAGTAATGTTTGTTTTTCAAATGGAGAATCTTATCGCCCTCTGCTGGCCAGGCACCACTGAGTTTAACAGTGTAAAACACACGTTTTAGATAATCAAAGTAGGTTTACAATAGCCGGGGCGAACGTTCCGGACACAATGTAGTCACAATAGAAGCAGAAGTGAAGACAATTGCGCTGTGTAGTAGGGCTGCAACAACGAATCGATTAATTAGATAAAAAATTTGTTTAACGAATTTAATGATTCGTTGGGTCTATGTTGTTGCATGCTTTGTTGCGGAGCTGGCTACGTCAATATAAGAAAATAAAAAGTAATTTACGTCTGTCCATCAGCAGGTTTTTGCTTGCAATCTGGCTGGAATACTGCACGACAGCTGGCTATAATGTCCGTGGTACTGGTAGAGCAGACACATGGCTAACGTTAATCTGATCTATTAAGTCAAGTTTACTTCAATATTACATGACAAGTGTATAAATTACAGCTTTTCACAATTTGTTTCCACACGTTTTCTGAATCTTTGACTCATTCTCTCAGAACTCTGAACACAACCACAAACACAAAATGCAAAACTCTACAAATCTCTAGCAAAAGCGAACACTGCATTCAAAACTTTTCTCTGTCAAGTGTTTTTTTTGCATCAAAATGAGACACACGCATCATATGAATAGATCTTTCTACCAACCAACAACACACTGATGTGCTCAACACAAAACACTACTATGAATATCTTTTCAGTAGGTTTATGCCATTTACATTTTCAGTGTTACACTTTAGCCAGTTGTAAAAGATAATAATTAAGAAGCGCATAACTAGCATATGTTGTGTAGCATACATTGAGGTCTTATCTCTAAAAATTTATTCCAGATGTACATGTATGAATAGTTTTGTTTTTTTATAAAATGATGGAAACCGATTTAATCGGCTAAAAACCTATCTAGATCTAAGAAATAGACAGATTAATCAATTATCCAAATAGTCGTCAGTTGCAGCCCTACAATTCATTACACATCACATTTTATAAAAACTGCAGCACAGGTGATGAGCCTTGAACTTGATTAATTTTGATAATCTCTTATTCTCTCTCTCACTGCTCACTTGACTTTAAATGTGCACTCTTTCTCTGCTATTTTCTTCTCTGGTTGCTGAAACCGTACTGTTAAAAAAAGGGTTCATTAGTGTTCTATATAAAACATCAAGGTTCTATGTAGAACCCTAAGGTTCTATATCCTCTACCAAAGAACCATCTGTCTAAAAAAAGGTTCTATAAGATATCTGTAAGACAACAAAGAACCTTTTTTTTAAAAACAGTGCTTAATTCATGTGCTAAATGTGCACGAGCGAGGACAGTTCAACCGTCGTCTGAATTGGTAACCCTGGTTACCCTGCCGTTATTTCCAACAAAAGGTGGGTACAAACAGACTAATAAATGGAAATAATATTTGTTGGTAAATGCTCTGTTTTCATCATGGCGTTTTAACCGATTTAAGTGGCTAGTGTCAATGTTACCTGTTTACTGTAACATTAGCTGTTAGTTAACGTATTGCTAATCTAGTTGTCAGTTAACCCAACGGTAAACTACCGTTAATTCCCAACAAAGTAGGTTTGTTATCTTAGTGAAATAACGTGTGGCTACAGATAACTAAAATTGTTTTTAAAGGTTAAAGCGATGAGGCCGTGGTTTACAGTGATATTAGAACAGTTAAGGGCCGTTTTTAAGGCACGACCATAGTAGAGCTGGTCAGCGTCGGGTCATAATTTAGAAAAGTCTATTTTGGGGGACAAGCGCTGGTTCGTCCCATAGCCAGCAAGTCAAAGTTGGCATCTTTCAGCATTGCTTTTGATAAAAAAAAAATAAAAAAAAATGATCACTTTCAGTAAGACTCTGGGTATTTTCTCGAAGTGAGTTAACTAGCTACACTCAGACACACGAAACCTGGTTGAGAGATTGCTACTCAATATATTTGTAACAATTTGTATCAAATTAACGTTTGGATTGGTTAGAATGGGTCCAATCACTCAAAGCTACGTAGTAAGGGGAGTTTTAATATCACATGTATCTGGCTAACAGAAACAGAATCAGAAATTAGGTTAATGCCAAATAGCGAAGTACGTTTACAGGAGTTTACCTTGGAGTTTTTATGACTTGATATTTTTTCCCTCTTTCCATGTCAGATGACAGACCACTGGACTATTGATGTGTGCAAGGTAATGATTTCAGCGTTGTCTGCAATATAGATGGAGGGAAGAGGAATTATAAACGGTTCCTAGTTTTAGATCACACATCTATAGGAAACATTCGGCTGCTCTCAGGAGGCCTACAGAAAATCTTTCAGAACATAACTATTTATTTCATCAGAAATTTCAGACCTTCAAAGGAGCGTAGCAATTCTGATTCTGCCAGCCCTATTCAAAGAGAGCTCCAAGTTCTTTTACTGTATAGATGAGGTATGTGTTGAATCTTCACATTGTCATCGACATTTTTTGTATTGTCAACTATCTTTAATTCTATTCCTCACGTTCATTTTTTGTAGAAACCAACAAGCTCATTCCCAACAATCATATTCTATGATGAACGGAATCCCCTCCTTGCTGTGAAAGCATCCATAAAGATGGATGGAGACACCATCACAAGTGGTGAAATGGATGTGCCGCAGTGTGTGCTTGAGGTGTATTTCCTGTTTCGTGTGGAGTACCACAAACAGATGAAACATGCACTTTCATTTTTATAGAATATTATTTGTTCAAACTCAAATATAATAACAATAGTGTCTATTCCAATGCTTCAAATGTTCAATCAGCTTTCACAGTGAATGATTTGTTTTGATTGTAAAGTAATAAAAAAAATGGGGCCTTTCTGCTGCATGTCTCCCATTCTCTCTCTGTCCCACATGTTCTGTCTACACGATCCTTTCAATGAAGCAAAAGAAATTGCCTCCCAAAAAATACCTTTACAAAAAAGAAAGCAGTGGATTGTGTAGAGGACTGTGTCTAGGGGCCGTGGATGTGGACTGTGTGGAGGAGTGTGTTTAGGGGATGTGGAGGTGGCCTGTGTAGTGTGTTTAGGGGACGTGGACTGTGAAAGTTTGGTTTGAAAGTGTACAAGGGCAGGTGCATTCCTGTTAAATCCCCAGATCCTCCCCCACCCACTTTCCCTCTGTTCTCCAAGTGGCGAAGGAAGTGGAACTACTAATAAAATGCAACCTTTGTCACCCAGTGATAGGCAGTGCTATGTAACGGTACAAAATAATCTTTATAAGCCTGATCTTGAGCAGAAAATATTTTGGTAAAAATCAAAAATTTTCACTGACGTAAACTTTGAACAGTTTGTTTGAAATAAATGTAATCTTGGTGTATATTAGGGGTGAAACGATTATTAGCGCCGACATTCAGCTTTTACAGATTATCTAATAAATGCGCTACATTTGGTTCTGATGCAGCCGCCTCTCTGTCAGTAGTTTCGACTCTGTGGTCTCGAGCAATGTCCCGCCCTCAGCACTATCTGAATGTGTAATACCTTTCAAACACAGCTACACTCGCAAAAGTGTTTAAGCTAAGGCAGCAGCTATTGCCTAAATTGCGGTAAACATCACAATCCTCTACTCGAAAATTACAAAAACACAACAATCTTATGATTTAGGCTGTTTTTGTGGTAACAAGCATGTCCAGTTTCTCAGTTACACTGTAAATAACTATCACTGCAACAAAGTGCATTACTCAGCTAAGTATAACAAGATAATAATTTGTTTATGTAGCGATAGCTATTTCTTTGAGTAACATTAGTCAAGTGCAACTGTAATTTATTGTAGTTACCATAGTGCGAACATAGCATTGCTGTACTGTGTATGCTGCACGTTTTTGGAAAAAAAAATGTATTCATTGATTATGGTTGTTTAGGTTACTAAATGGCTGAATGGACTGTTCTATTTATTTTAAGAAGTTAAGTTTTTACATTGCCATTGTGGCCTGAATGAATAGATGTTTGTTTGTTGAAAAATATATATACAGTGCATCCAGAAAGTATTCATACCCCTTCACTTTTTCCACATTTTATTATGTTACAGCCTAATTCCAAAATGGATTAAATAAAAAAAATTTCAACATTCTACACAATACCGCATAATGACAAAGTGAAAAAGGTTTTTTAGAATTTTTTGCAAATGTATTAAAAATAAAAAAATATCACAAGTATTCACACCCTTTACTCAATACTTTGTTGAAGCACCTTTGGCAGCAATTACAGCCTCAAGTCTTCTTGAGTATGACGCTACAAGCTTGGCACACCTATTTTGGGGCAGTTTCTCCCATTCTTCTTTGCAGATCATCTCAAGCTCCATCAGGTTGGATGGGGAGCGTCGGTGCACAGCCATTTTCAGATCTCTCCAAAGATGTTCAAGTCTGGGCTCTGGCTCGGCCACTCAAGGACATTCACAGACTTGTCGCGAAGCCACTCCTTTGTTATCTGGCTGTGTGCTTAGGTTCGTTGTCCTGTTGGAAGGTGAACCTTCGCCCCAGTCTGTGGTCCAGAGCGCTCTGGAGCCGGTTTTCATCAAGGATCTCTCTGTACATTGCTGCATTCATCTTTCCCTTGATCCTGACAAGTCTCCCAGTTCCTGCCGCTGAAAAACACCCACACAGCATGATGCTGCCACCACCATGCTTCACTGTAGGGATGGTATTGGCCAGGTGATGAGCAGTGCCTGGTTTCCTCCAGACATGACGCTTGGCATTCAGGCCAAGGACTTCAATCTTGGTTTCATCAGACCAGAGAAGTTTGTTTCTCATGGTCTGCGAGTCCTTTAGGTGCCTTTTGGCAAACTCCATGCGGGCTGTCATGTGCCTTTTACTGAGGAGTGGCTTCCGTCTGGCCACTCTGCAGCACTCCACCAATCAGGCCTTCATGGTAGAGATGGTTGTCCTTCTGGAGGGTTCTCCCATCTCCACAGAGGAACACTGGAGCTCTGTCAGAGTGACCATCGGGTTCTTGGTTACCTCCCTGACCAAGGCCCTTCTCCCCCGATTGCTCAGTTTGGCCGGGCGGCCAGCTCTAGGAAGAGTCCTGGTAGTTCCAAACTTCTTCCATTTGCGAATGATGGAGACCACTGTGCTCGTTGGGACCTTCAATGCTGTGTCACAGCAAAGGGTGTGAATACTTATGTACATGTGATATTTTATTTAAATTTTGTATTTTTAATACATTTGCAAAAAATTCAAAATCGTTTTTCACTTTGTCATTATGCGGTATTGTATGTAGAATGTTGAGATTTTTTTTATTTAATCCATTTTGGAATTAGGCTGTAACATAATAAAATGTGGAAAAAGTGAAGGGGTATGAATACTTTCCGGATGCACTGTACATCTCCACTGTCCTTTCATCAATCGACTAGTCCAAATTAATGACTGTCAACCCAGCCCTATTATTGTCCAAATTAGGGTTGCACATTTTCAGGAATTTCCATAGATCGATAGTTGTTAACGTTAGTTATGTTAACAATTAATCGATCATTGTTCATTAACAATTTAATAAAGCGTATGAATTTGCGCATGATGTTTCTCTTTTTGTTTAAGATTTACTTAAACATTTGCAAAATATTAAAGTTGCACTTACAGTTGAAAACAACATTATTAACAGTCATTTTCTCTCCAAAGAGCTGACACTTATGCTAGCTGCAACTTAACATATATAGGCTGTTCCTTTCAGCAAGGAAAAAAGATCCTCATATCCCACCAATACATAGACAGACATGGATATTTAGGAATATAAGCTTTTGCTTTGTCAGGGGTGAGTTGTGTAATAATTGATTGCATTTGATATAGCGCTTTACTATATAAACCCAAAGCGCTTGAGTTTGTAAAAAAGTCAGCTGTTGATAGGCTCGATGTCACGTGTATGCATAGTTAACTTCAAGGCACTCGTTGAGCGTCACAGTGGTGGCAATGCATTTTTACATTTTTGTTTGTGAAAAGTTCCCACACTGGACTTCGTTTAGCTCGTTTCATTGTTGAGTAGCTCACCCTCTTTTTGATGTTAACATCGTGCATAACCCTCAATAATTGAATTGCGTTGGGAATTTCAACCAAAAGAGACCAAACTGTTCAATTCATTCGTTTTATTTTAAACTCTTGATCTATTATTATTAGATTATTATTCTGATCTAAGAATTTATTTGATTATCGATTTAATCATTAACAACCCTATTCCAAATGGAACGCAGGTACTTTGTCTTCACCCTCCGAGTAGGCGAGTGTGTCTCACGTTTAGGTTTTATTAAATGCAGAGCATCTGCTCCCCCCCACCCCCCTTTTCTTGATGAAGGGGGATCTATTAGTTTATGGAATACAGATGGATTTCACAGCTAATTTTACGTTTTTTTTATAGTTCAGCATGGCATTACTTAATTTCTCATTTTGTTTTTTGTTGCAGTTGTACTCAGGTTTTTCAATCATGGCATCAGCTATGATCACTGTCCCCACGACTGCTTCCCGGTTTGCCCTTCTTCAAGTAGATTCAGACTCTGACTCAGATGTCTCAGATCGAGGAAAGACCACCAAAGATGTTAGACATGACACTGGAAAGAATCAGCCTGGGAAGGGTGGAGTTGGAAAAGCTGCACAAAGTAATGACAAGAAGAAAGAAAAAAAGAAGAAAAAAAGAGAGCAGCAACAGAGCGAAGCAAATGAGGCAAGTTACCAAGTGTTAATTAACTAAATGTTCTGAGAGAGAACTTACTTTACAACTAGCTTCAACTTAAAAAGAAAATCTGCATTATTATGCTAAGTTTTATCTTATTTTTTTTTCTTAACTTTTGATTGGGTGGGCAAGACGCACGTTTGGTTGGGCTGTGCCCACCCTTGCCCCTGCCTACCACCGGCCGGCCTTGCTCCAACGTTTTTATCATGTCACGAAGGCCATCACTCAACTACACTAAGTCCTTAGCAAGAAAACGGGATGTAGATGCCGGTATTACCTTAGACCTCGCTGAGTTGTGGCTCGAAAAAGTGTTTAATATCAGTGGCTTTGTCTTGCGTGTTTTTGCTACTAGCTGTATTGCTAGCATCCACAGATTCTTTGTCGCCCACATCTCCATGCCGTCTCACCAAGTGAGAGGAAAGGTTTGTCGTGCTACCGCCATACTTAATTGCTGTTCTGCAGACCTTGAAAGTGGTCAGACCTTTGTCCAATTTTTCTTCCTTTTTATAAAATCCAAATGTTTTCCAAACTTTAGATTTTAGATTTGATGGTGCATAAACCGTGTTGGCGTTGTCAGACATGTTGCTCTTGTTTTTACCTTGCGACGCAAGCTACGCTCATGTCTCTAGTCATGGCATCGGCTGTGTAGATTAGCGAATGAGCGGTGATCATTATTATTTGGAAATTAATGTGATTCGTTACCTTAGAACAGTGAGTCTTCCGCAGCAGCTTAGTTTTATACCAAACTAGAATTAGCAGCAAAGCTTCAGTAAACCGATTTGCAACTTTAGAGTTGGGCCATTGACTGGTTCATGGTATATTTAGATCAATTCACAGGTCTGCGTATCGATGTAGTTGCATCTTTAAAATAGAAATCGTTTTCCGATTAGTATTATCGTTAGACCCCTACTACCTACAGTACAGTATTTGAGATGCAGCCCCTAAGTGGGAAGCATTTTTTTTATGTGCAATTTGTCATGACAGAAGAACATGTTCAGAAGCCCCTTTTTTAAATGCTATTTGGATCATTTTAAGAAAATTATGGCATTTACTTCAGTTTCTGTGTTTCCTTACTTGTGGGTCACAACTCTTCAAAACGATCTGGATGTGTCGGGACATTCCTAGGAGACATGTAAATAATTTAAATGCCCGGACTGTTACATTCATGTATAAATAATCACTCCATAAATGGGTATAATCTTGCACCGCTCCATCGGGAAAACTATTACCATCTACATTGGCTGTATCTGTAGGTTCTGCCTCTTTGACTATTTATTTAATATTTTACTGGAAAAGTCTTACGAAAAATGTTTTTTGCCAGGAGTGGCGTGGAATGGAATATAGCATATAACATCCTTAAGATTTATTTGTCTTACTACACTATTATATTAAACAAGCAATTTTGGGGGGCTTAGACACAAAATATTTGGTTTAAGGACATTATCAGATCTTATTAGTGCATGTTTGTACCTTTTTTCAACTGATGCTGATTTGCGCTCTCTTCCAGTTACGTTCTATGGCCTTCAAAAAAAACCCTCAGAAGCCCTCTTGCGCATCCCCTTTGACACTGCAGGGAGTAGCGGGTGAGTTGCTACATTCTGCAACAACCGACAAGACTGTGCCACCTGAAGGCTGGCAGCAATGGAAGAAGAGAGACGAGCAGGTAGGATGACACCAAATATATTCAATCTGAAATCCTTTTTTACTGGGCCGTCTGCACATTCATACCAAATTTACCCAGATTTTTCACTTGACCTGCTGCACTATAATTAACATAAATATAAATCAAAATACGCAAACAATTAAAATATATCACAAATATAACAGGAATTCCACAAAGTGATCAACCACAAATCTAAATAGCATTTTATATTACATTTACAATTATTCTGGTCTACTAAAAAAGCCTTAATACATATACTTGTGAATCTTAATAAACCTCATTCATAAATAAGTACAAATTAACATACAAATTGTTAATTAATATTAATTAAAATAATTCCAAAATGACTCCTGGGATCAATGGAAGTATATAGCGGCCACAATTCAAATTAATATGTAAACTTGAAAATTATGTGATTCCACAATAGCATATCATTTTCCACATGTGTTTATTTGAGTCAAAATGTAAAAGAAAGTGCAAGAATTCCATTTGCATTTCCCCATACTCCTGGGCTTTCTATGTAAATATGAAAATGGAAAAGCTGTTAAAATGAAATGTCTAAGTCAAACCTTGTAGTACTGCGGGCAATATTCAAATGTGAATTCAAATTTGAAAATGTAAATGCAGTATAAAAAATGTGGTGTAATGTTCAGTTTCTGCAACCATTATTTATGTCACAATTAAAATTATATCGCAGTTGTGTAACAACTTGAAAATGGAAACTAAATGTCATACCATATTTCTTTTCAAAGATTTTAAATGTTCACTATATAGCTTCAATCCTCGCCCACTACAGACCAAATCAAGCGAAGAGTTGATGTGAAATCCAGTGGAAACACACCGTAAGAGGGTAGTACTACTCCTAGAAATGTATAGGTTTGTGAGCATGGAGAAGTAAGAAGTGGTTATTGCATAATAATTTTGACTAGAATTAAGGTCGTAATTTTCCTCATGAACAGCCAGCCACATATTATCCAAAATGTCCTAGCCATGAATTTCCCAGTTTGTGCTCCAATCTCTGGTCTCCAATGTCCATTCATTGCAGCAGGAGGAGGAAGCATATATCCATGGCTAGGTGCTAATACTATCTAACTCACTGTGGAATAATTAGTGGTACGGTGCCGCCATTGCATATACAGTGCATCCGGAAAGTATTCATACCCCTTCACTTTTTCCACATTTTATTATGTTACAGCCTAATTCCAAAATGGATTAAATTTAAAAATGTTCTCAACATTCTACATACAATACCGCATAATGACAGTGAAAAAAGTTTTTTAGAATTTTTTGCAAATGTATTAAAAATACAATTTCACATGTACATAAGTATTCACACCCTTTACTGTGACACTTAAAATTGAGCTCAGGTGCATCCCATTTCCACGGATCATCCTTGATGTTTCTACAACTTGATTGGAGTCCATCTGTGGTAAATTCAATTGATTGGACATGATTTGGAAAGGCACACACCTGTTTATATAAGGTCCCACAGTTGACAGTGCATGTCAGAGCACAAACCAAGTTATGAAGTAAAAGGAATTGTCTTTAGACCTCCGAGACAGGATTGTATCGAGGCACAGATCTGGGGAAGGGTACAAGAAAATTTCTGCAGCATTGAAGGTCCCAACGAGCACAGTGGTCTCCATCATTCGCAAATGGAAGAAGTTTGGAACCACCAGGACTCTTCCTAGAGCTGGCCGCCCGGCCAAACTGAGCAATCAGGGGAGAAGGGCCTTGGTCAGGGAGGTGACCAAGAACCCGATGGTCACTCTGACAGAGCTCCAGTGTTCCTCTGTGGAGATGGGAGAACCTTCCAGAAGGACAACCATCTCGGCAGCACTCCACCAATCAGGCCTTTCTGGTAGAGTGGCCAGACGGAAGCCACTCCTCAGTAAAAGGCACATGACAGCCCGCATGGAGTTTGCCAAAAGACACCCTAAAGGACTCTCAGACCATGAGAAACAAACTTCTCTGGTCTGATGAAACCAAGATTGAACTCTTTGGCCTGAATGCCAAGCGTCATGTCTGGAAGAAACCAGGCACTGCTCATCACCTGGCCAATACCATCCCTACAGTGAAGCATGGTGGTGGCAGCATCATGCTGTTTTTTTTTTTTTTTCAGCGGCAGGAACTGGGAGACTAGTCAGGATCAAGGGAAAGATGAATGCAGCAATATACAGAGATCCTTGATGAAAACCTGCTCCAGAGCGCTCTGGACGTCTAACTGGGGCGAAGGTTCACCTTCCAACAGGACAACGACCCTAAGCACACAGCCAAGATAACAAAGGAGTGGCTTTGGGACAAGTCTGTGAATGTCCTTGAGTGGCCCAGCCAGAGCCCAGACTTGAACCCGATTGAACATCTTTGGAGAGATCTGAAAATGGCTGTGCACCGACGCTCCCCATCCAACCTGATGGAGGTTGAGACGATCTGCAAAGAAGAATGGGAGAAACTGCCCCAAAATATGTGTGGCAAGCTTGTAGCATCATACTCAAGAAGATTTGAGGCTGTAATTGCTGCCAAAGGTGCTTCAACAAAGTATTGAGTAAAGGGTGTGAATACTTATGTACATGTGATATTTGATTTTTTTATTTTTAATAATTTGCAAAAAATTTAAAAACTTTTTTCACTTTGTCATTATGCGGTATTGTGTGTAGAATGTTGAACACTTTTTTTAATTTAATCCATTTTGGAGTTAGGCTGTAACATAATAAAATGTGGAAAAAGTGAATGGGTATGAATACTTTCCGGATGCACTGTACTCACAGGCGCATTCGTGCAGATGCCCTGAGCTGTTGGTGCAGTGTTATTTATCTTTAGCTATCCCACTTCTGACACCATGTTTCGATGTCAAGAAACGAGAGGGAGTCATTGATCCAGATAACAACTGGAGTTCGGCGTAATAGCCAAGACAGTCGGTATACAAATGTAGCAAGATGCAAATACGTAACATCAACGCTAGATGGTGGTATATGCCTGTGAAAACACTCCATTCATTTCAATAGGGGCAAAAACCGATTAAAAAGAATAATTAAAAATGTAACACGTGAACCTATCACTTAGCTACATGTACGCGCACTAGACTGCAATACCCAAGACCTGTCGGCACTGGAATAGAATCGATAGGGTCAAAACTGCGGGTGTAGTTAGGGTGCCAAAAATAGGCCTAATAATAATATGACTTTGCGATAACAAGATGTGAGCGTCATCACTGACGCATCACATAACAATTCAGTTACAACATTTGGAATTTTGGAATGAAACTTCATGAAGAGTGCTGGAACACAGATCCACACACCTATTGTCAGGCAAGATTTGCATTTCACACTCTAACTTTCACACCCTGCCCTCCACATACAGACACCTAGACACTCTACACCTATGCACCCATTCCCTACACCCACAGTTACACTGGAAACCCCTTTACCCACTGTTTGTTACAATGTTGATTATTACAAAACATTGATTGTAGGCTATATGATAATTCAAACGAAATAGTAAGCTAGTATCACTTGGAAAATAGTAACGGATTACCATGGCTATTTCTCAATATCATTTACCCAAAATTATGCCAGGTAGACGTGCGCGCACTAGGCTACGCTTCCTTTAGCACACCAACGGGAAATGACAAAAGGATAATGTTCCCTCTCAATAAAACATTTGCAATTATTCAGTTGCATCCAAATATTATTACAATTTGAAACTACTTTCACGTCCTTAGCTGGAGCAGCTGTCTGGTAAAAATACATTGTTCTCTTCCTCAGCACTTTCAAATATCATCTCAATAGCTTGTAATGTTCCTGACTTTTGTAGGTCTGTGAAAATGTATGTGAAGAGTACATTGACCAAATTAGTCTTCAATTAAAGCTATGCGCCTCGACTTAAAAAATTCTAAAAGACCTTTTTCTTTATCCATTGCTTGCTATTTCCATTCCAACTTACAGCTGCCTTAATTGTGTCAAATTGTGGCGTTAAACAAATTTGCTTTAACCCGTCAATATTGCATTATCTTTTACAACCCTACTATAAATCAGATTTACTTTCTCAAGTGAATTATATAATTGATTATTTGATATGAGCATGCAAATATGAACAGTTTTTCCTCTGGCTAAAAGATTTACCGAAGTTACAATATATTCTTATTGATACATCTCTCCCTTCTATGTAGATAACAAATGATCTGTATGAAGCTGACTTGGAGAAGGCCCTGATGATGAGTAAACTGGAGTTTGAACAAGAAAAAAGGGTACGGTACTGCCTTTGCAATTAACAATTAGTAACATTTACTAATCTAAATATACGATACAATGTTGTTTTGTTTACCACATGTTTATTACAAGGTAATCTACGTGATTAGAAACTGCTATAGCGGATGTGTAACATTAGCGACTTAATAGCTTCTTTAGTGTGTAAGGTCATCGAGCTCAGCTTGGCAACTAATAATAATACGTTTCATTTGTGTCTGTCTAGGTGTCTCTGTATAGGCGCTTTCCCACCAAAAGTTTGCGGTACTTTTATTCCCAGGAACTACTTTGAAGAACTATATAGTTCCTGCAGCCCTGTGTAAAAAAATAAATAAAAAAAACCCCGATCACTTACTTTCCTCGCTATGTAAGCGAACTACACAGCATTAGACCAGACCTGTCTGCTGGAATGGAATCGATAGGGTCAAAAATGCGGGCGTAGGTAGGGCGTCAAATCGAAGAAGACGACTTTGCAATTGCAATATGTGAGTGTCACATGATTATGGATAGGCAGCGCGCAAAATTGTAATGTTCCAGACTGTGGTAGGGCTGTGAAAAGGTATGTGAACAACATACAGGTACATCGACCAAATTGGTCTTCAATTAAAGTTGCAGGCCAATAGTTTAACATACAAAAAACGAATGGAGCAAATAGTATTTTTGTTTTATGAAATATTTTGTTGCAGGTCACTGAAAGATGCGCCCACCTTCTGTCTCTAAGGGTTAATCAAGCTTTCTAATGATCAATTAGCCTTTTAACAAAATACACTTTAGCTAAGACAATGTGCCATTGTAACACAAGAGTGGTGGTTGCTGAAAATGGAACGTAGCTATTCCATAAAAAAAATCCGCTGTTTTCAGGTGTAATGGTCATTTACCACTAACAATGTTGACTATTTTAGATCAATTATAGATATTTTGATTGATTTTCTTTGTTGCTTAATTTTTTTTATTTTTTTTATAAGTGACCCCAAACTTTTGAGCAGAATTGTATGACAATATATAGTCAGTCAACTAGATTCTTACGCTACTAGATTACTAGCATAATTTATAATGAAAAGTTATGCTAAACAGTAAACATAGATGTGCATGCGCACTCAAATTTTTCTACCGCATGCTTCACCTCTGCTAATACAATTCCATCCTAGGGGAAACACTGGTCAATATGAAGGCGCACAGGAGTGACAGGCCGTGGCTTCATCCCTGGTTGGGGCTTAGTAACAAGTGTTCTGTGCCTGCGGTTCAGCTCTGGAGGAGGTTGAGGAACTTGATCGCGCAGCAATTTCACCAGGAGCTCTGAGAAGACGTTTGTGAGCCGAGGTCCCTCAATAGATTCCAGAAGTCCAATAATTTTGATGTTTCCGCTCCTCCAGCCTTCAAGGTCTTCGCTATCAGCTTGCTCTTGCTGTTAATCAAGCCGCGCATTTCATTATTAGTAAAGTATGCACAAATGAATACTAAATGATCCAAGAATGCTCTACTTCAGTAAATTTGTACTCTAATAGTTAATAACAATTCTAAAAGCGGAACAGACTTGAACTTGGTCACCAATATCCCTTTCACACAGAGAACGCGGGTCTTACCCGGGTCCTTATGTAAAAAAAAGACTGTAAAAAATCTGTGAAAGATCTAAGATTAGTCCTTAATGCGTCAAAAACTAAATATATGATTTTCTTTGCGTTTTGTAACTGGGGATAGTTTTAGAACTCATCATTTTACATTGTATACAAAAGTAGGGTGATGTTCTCTTAATGATAGGAAAGAAAAAACATCGTCTCTTTTTAGGTGGCCGGCTGGTACAGCCGGTCAACTATTGTAATCGTTGTTGTTGTTATTATTGTTTATTATTATTATTATTATTATTCCCCCAAATATCATACTTCCCATGGTTAGAAATGCACCAAATTTGGCACACATGTCCAGGTCCTCTCAAAACTACAACCCATGCCATGCCGTCTCATTGTTCCTGTTGGTGGCGCTATAGCAGCAGTTCAAAGTTCCAAGTGTTAAAAAAATCATAAATAGACCATTAGGGTTACAGCTCTGAAAATTTCAGAACTTGGCCCTTGCCGTAAGATAAAACTTTCATATGCGGCACCCATTACAAATTATGAAGACCATCACTTTGAGTAGACCACCAGTTTTTGAAAAAAACAGTGTATAAGTCCAAAACCATAAATACAAATCACATCAAAGTTTCAGAATATCATCTTCCAACTCTCAACTCTCAACATTAACTGCATTGAATATCTTGTTGATTTCCAAGTCCACAGCACATGTGATCTATTACTGTAAACACTACTGTACATTCACTCTGTCATCTCACTGGTTCATTAAACAATCTACGTAAAAAAAATAGATAAAAATCCAAAGACCGATATCATGAAGCGTTTCAAATTTAAGAACTCTATCTAGAAAACTAAATTTTTTATAAATATCTGAGTTAAGTAGTTTTTGGGTTGGATTTGACACTTTGACAGTTGAACTATTTGAAACAACTCCTCCAAGACCGTAAACCAAATTACACCAAAATCGCTGTATATCATCCTCAGATGGTCTACTTTCAAAACAAAACCAAGCGTGTTGATACATTAGAAACTGAGCTCACAGTGCATAAAAATGTATTACCGTAAACAGTACATTTTTATTTTTAACTGCTTCAATATTGGACCAATTTATATCATGCTCCTATACAATATTTGTATTATGATTCACATCACGATTTAAAGTTTTTAAAAATGTACCTTGAAAACTGCCTTTTTTATAAATAGTTCAAATCCAACCAAAACGACTAAACTTGGCTAACTCCTCTGAAACCATTAAACCAAATTAACTCAAAATCGCTGTATATCATCCTCAGATGGTCTACCTTACCCACAAAACCAAGCTGGGCGATAGTCATAATTGAGCTCACACCGCACCAAAATGCATTTCTCTAAGTTATTAAGCAGTAGTAGCGAGTATTAGCGCGTTAACGCATATTTCTTTCAACGCGTTAACGCAATTTGTTTTAACGCCACTAGTAGTTTCTTTTCCCCCACATAGCAGTGGACACAGTGTCAGATCCGCCCTCATGTGGCAGTGGGCGGGAATCTTCTTGCAATCGTGACTTGTTGAGTAACCTCGTTCAAACATTGTCACACTCTCATTGCTATTACCAAAAGACACATAGCAACGTGGCAAGCTGCTACAGTGCGACTTTTGTTGTGTGAGATTCCAGCAGTAGGGATGTTACTGTGTAAATCTGTAGCCTTTAATAACGATTATGGGACGAGGTGTCAAATAGACGTTGCAAAGCAGATATTTGTCATTTAAGAGAAAGAGGTTTTTACGTTCTGGATTTGTTCTTAGCTGGATTACAAAATTTATTTGGGAGCTGAGGGTCACAACTGCGCAAGGCAGACATCTTTGTACTTGAAGAAACATGGCGTTATGTAGCGTCGGGTGTAACTCCCAGCATGCCTGGCGAGTAACACTTTTTTTATTGTTGTGGACAGCGCTCTTAATGTTTCCTTTATGTTTATGCTTCCTTGTTATGTTTTTATCATGTTTATGTAAAGAGTTATGAAGTGCTGTAAACGCAGATATCGGTTTGTACTTTTGTTAGATGTGACACCGTGACTGTGTATGGTGTCTGTGAATAAGGTCCGAGCATGTCGCGTCTTGTTTGCTGGTATGACAGTAAATAAATACGTGAACAAACGTGGGTCTCTGAACTTACCCAAGTCACTGATCCTGTTCAATCTTATTATGGGGTCAACTCGTTCAAGTCAGTTTATGTGAACTATTTGAGGCCTCAGAACTAAATGACAAAAAAACTCTTAAGACACAGTACTTTAACAGTCTAATTTTGCTATCTGGATTACTGAAGGTTGAAACTGTAGGTTGGTGGGTGTGCAACCTCCTCCATTTGCTGATAGTTCTATGACCATTCCTACCGGATTCTTTCCTTCTTTCCTTCTTTCTTTTTGTTTTCTGCAATTTCTTTCTTTTCTTTCTTTCTTAATGTTATTTTTTTCCTGTAATTTTTTTCATAGCCGGCCACCACTATCACTGCTTGCAGTTATCTTGTTTACAAGGCATTGCTGGGCAAGTTACCTTTTGACCTTACTTCACTATTAAAACACAAATCCAGTAGTCATAGGAAACGCTCACAGGACTATGCTAAGGATTATTTTTTGTTTTGTTATATATATATATATATATATATTTCTGCCTTTAAACAGGGCACTACTAGAAAAGAGACCTGGTCTCAGTCAGTTAACCCTGTATGAATAAAAAAATTAAATAATTGAACACGGGTCCGACCCACGTTGGACCCATTCAGACCGCACTTTGGTCCCGGGAAAGACTCGCGTCGCCACTGTTCACACACACGACCCGGGTCTGCGAGTTACATATTTGTACGTCACTGCTGAACAGATGTGTTATGTTCCTACGTCATTGAAAGTGGACGTTTCTACCATTGTTATATTTGGTTGATGGAGTGGAGATTACGGTACACAGTTGCAGGATACTAATTTACTATTTAATAAAAGGATTCACCCAGCATCCTCAATTTACAGCAGAACAAAGTCCCTTCACCCACATCCTTCGTTCTGCGATGATGGTGGTTAAAAATGCTTTTCAACGACGGCATTGTTTATTAAATAGAAATTACATTGGCCCGTCCTTATCTAGCTATATACCTGACATTGTTGCTTCTTGTCGAACAACTGTGTTTAACCCTCAGAACCCCACAACCTTCTGACAGAATCAAAATGCATGTAGTCTTTAAAAAATCACCAAAATTACACCATTTATCATACTCAAACTTTAAAAACAACTGTTCTCGTCAGACTCTATACTTTCCGACCCTCCTTAAACCGATCATGTGCACAGAACGCTTCAGTCAGGAAGAATAACCGAATATAAGGTTAAAATAGTGACATTTCCTCAAAATAACTATTTTAAATGTCGTCTTTGTAATTTTGCCCAAAAGAAACACTTTGCTCAATCCAGATCCTGTAAAAACACTTAATTCTGCGTTTCTCAGCGCAACTGCGAGTTACCCCTTGATCAGCCGATTTGAAAATAAATAGTAAGGAATTGTTAAGACTATTTTAATGTATTGCAGACATCTTCTGCAAGTTATTCTAAAGTTGCAACTATTCCTCATTTATTAACACTCTTATTCATGATCGTATGCAAATAGGAAATATGCTTCAGTTAGGCCCAAAAATATTTGGACAGTGACACAATCTTCATGATTTGGGCTCTGCATGCCACCACATTGGATTTGAAATGAAACAACTACAACGGAATTGAAGTGCAGACTTTAAGGTTTAATTCAAGGGGTTGAACAAAAATATATGGTTAAACATGTAGGAATTGTAGCTATTTTTATACAAACGTTCCTCATTTCAGGGGCTCAAAAGTAATTGGACAAATAAACATAACCCCAAGTAAAATGTTACTTTTCAATATTTTGTTGAGAATCCTTTGCAGGCAATGACTGCCTGAAGTCTGGAACCCATGGACATCACCAAACGCTGGGTTTCCTCCTTTGTGATGCTTTGCCAGGCCTTTACTGCAGCGGTCTTCAGTTGTTGCTTGTTTGTGGGTCTTTCTGCCTTAAGTTTTGTCTTGAGCAAGGTGAAATGCATGCTCGATTGGGTTGAGATCTGGTGATTGACTCGGCCATTGCAGAATATTCCACTTCTTTACTTTAAAAAACTCCTGGGTTGCTTTTGCTGTATGTTTTGGGTCATTGTCCATCTGTACTGTGAAGCGCCGTCCAATCAACTTTGCTGCATTTGGCTGAATCTGAGCAGAAAGAATATCCCTATACACTTCAGAATTCATCCGGCTGCTTCTGTCTTTTGTCACATCATCAATAAACACAAGTGACCCAGTGCCATTGGAAGCCATGCATGCCCATGCCATCACACTGCCTCCACCATGTTTTACAGAAGATGTGGTGTGCTTTGGATCATGAGCTGTTCCAATTCTCCTCCAAACTTTCTTCTTCCTATCATTCTGGTACAGGTTGATCTTAGTCTCATCTGTCCAAAGAATGCTGTTCCAGAACTGGGTTGGCTTCTTCAGGTGTTTTTTGGCAAAGTCAATTCTGGCCTTTCTATTTTTGAGGCTGATTAATGGTTTGCACCTTGTGGTGAATCCTTTGTATTTACTCTCATGAAGTCTTCTCTTTATGGTAGACTTAGATACTGATACACCTACTTCCTGGAGAGTGTTCTTCACTTGAGTGGATGTTGTGAAGGGGTTTTTCTTCACCATGGAAAGGATTCTGCGATCATCCACCACTGTTGTCTTCCGTGGACATCCAGGCCTTTTTGAGTTCCCAAGCTCACCAGTGCACTTTTTTTTTTTCTCAGAATGTACCAAACTGTTGATTTGGCCACTCCTAACATTTCTGCTATCTCTCTGATGGATTTCTTCTTTTTTTTCAGCCTCAGGATGGTCTGTTTCACCTCCATTGAGAGCTCCTTTGACCGCATGTTGTGTGTTCACAGCAACAGCTTCCAAATGCAAACGCCACACCTGGAATCAACTCCAGACCTTTTAACTGCTTAATTGATGACAGGTTAATGAGGGAAGAGCCCATGCAGCGTTATTTTTTTTTGCAGCCTTCTGAGTCAATTGTCCAATTACTTTTGGTCCCTTGAAAAAGACGTATGAAAGAGCTGTAATTCCTAAACCCTTGCTCCAATTTGGATGTGAATACTCTCAAATTACAGCTGAGAGTCTGCACTTTAAGCCCATATTGATTTTATAATTGTATCCTGAATATGTTTTCGTAAACAGCTAAAATAACAAAACTTGTGTCACTGTCCAAATATTTTTGGCCCTAACTGTATATTATTAAATACTCTTTTGGAGCACATTTCAAGATAACTATGTCACCTTATTGAATTGGAAGCTGATCATTATCTGATTAGACAAATAAACAATTCCACATACATTATCAAGCTGCAGCCTTTTGTTTAGTTTTTTGGATTGAGAACTTTGCATTGACATGAAGTGCACATTCTTGGTTGGTTCAGTCTGCTTTCTGCAGGCTTTTACCTCTTACTCTGCATTGATTATTTGTGATTATTTATTTATTTATTTGATTATTTGTCTAATCAGCTTCCAAGTCATAATTTACTAATGCCTTAATACATTTTAAATTACAGTAACTCATCTTAGAAGTAGTGTATAAATCATTATCACACATTTACTAATAATGACATTAGTTTATTGATGGTCTAATAACTACTTATTACTGAAAGTTATTATAAAGTGTTAGCAAGTTTCTATACCATTCTTGGTAACTTCTACCATGTTCTAGAGAATCTAATCAACTATAGTTTAGTGAGTGCAAAAGAGTAAGATAGGTAATATAAATATAGGCCAAGAAAGGGATGAGCTGGGGGTGATTTAAAATAGGTAGAGTGTGTTACTTTAAAGTTCTGTAACAAAACAGGAGAGCGCTTCCGTTACAGTTCTTAAAGTATGCGGAATATCCAAGGCCATGAAGGTTGCAGTAATTGGGGAGAAAATGATTATTTCAGACAGAAACAAACTACCTTCAGGTTGAAAATGTATAATTGTGCTACATTAAAACCACACATTTATGGGGACCATGGTTAGCAGCTCCTCAGATATCTACTTGTAGGATAAATTGAGACAGCCACCTTACATGTCTGGACAACAATCATAGCTTTCCAGGCGAAAACCAATGGCAATTGGTAAATGTAGCTATATATACGTAGAAGTTGTCATTGAAAACACTTCTCTATAGCTAGTCATAAAACCTAGTTTAATCATCATTGACGGAACTATATGAGTCTTAGATTTAGCGTTTAGTCTGATTTTGACTAGTTATAGGACCATAACAACTTGTGAACGCATCTTGGAAAAGGCCAGAGTCAAGTCTCGACTCTCATGCCCAATCTTGATCCGTTTTCTGACACAGTCATGGCCAGTCTGAGCTGATTTGGCATATGGTCTGCATTTATATAGCACTTTTCAACTGGAATGGAACAAAATGCTTTAAAATGGTGCACTTTACAATGTACTTCTCATTCATCCATTCACTCACTCACACACCGATGGTGGCAGAGCTGCTATCGGGAGCACTTCGGGGTTCCATGTCTTGCTCAAGGAAACTTCGACAACCGCCAACCCTTGGATCAGTGGACAACCCACTCTACCTCCTGAGCCACAGCCGCCCCATATATGTACTCTGGCAGTTGTATGCTCCATTGACTTGACCAAAACACCTCTTATTGTTGTATGTGGCGTTTTCTTTTGCGGGGCTTTAGCCAGGGCTCGCCTCCCCACGTGCAAATGTTCCACCAAAACAAGTTCCCCTCCGACACTATTTTGCTAGGGTACCGTCGCTGCATCCTGGGTTTAACACCGCCCAAGACGATTGTGATTGGTTTAAAAAAAGACAGCATTTTTCTCCATTAAATTCCAGAAACTCTATGGAAGGTGCCAGACCTTTCTCCAGCGCTGGAACAGCGCAACGAAGTGTGGAGATGGGTCTGGCATCGTGAGACTGTTGGGCTTAACTGTATGTATGTTTATGAATTGTTTATAAGATATCAGTTGAAATCAGACAACAAAATATATTTACAACCCTAAAGGTGATCTTATGCCCGAAAAGGTTGTAAACTTTGATATCAGGGTTATAACTTATTTAAAAAGATATAATTTACTGTACTTTAGGATGACACAGATACAGCCACCATGAAGAATTGTGGAGGAGGAGGAAAGAGGGAGAAAAAGAAGAGCCAGCAGGGCAAAGACAAGAAGACCACTGTCTCCCTGCATGACTTCCAGGCTGAAGGCAGTATAGGTGAGATACATGCAAACTGTTGCAAATGTACTGTAAGCACATGATAATTTAACAATGGAAGTAGTGTAACTTCTTAAAATATGCCACATGTTCTAATAATGACAATGTCTTTGGTCTTTATAGAACAGCATGGAAAAAGACTGGAGAAAGAGGTAAGTAAAATAAATAAATGCTACCCTTTATGTAAATAAAAAAACGTTTGTTCATGTACAGTTGAATGCAAACAGCAGTACGCAGTGTGTGATGCAGTATTGAAACAACATGGTGATTTTTGCAGTGTGTTTGCACAAACATAGAGGTTTGCCGTGATGTTAAACACAAGGTGCAGATACAAGTCTTTTGAGATGACAGGCAACGGCTTCAGCCGCCTTGCAATTACTAGTTCACACCACTGCAACATTCTAAACCGTTTAGTTGCGTTTCGAATCATTGGTCTGAACTGGCTTGAAGACACCTTTCTATCTGCATGTTTTGTGGAATTGACTCCACAACATCTTTTGAAGGCTGAAGGCTTGTAAACCTTCCTTCCATGTTCTTAGGCAGACAATATAATGCCATGTACATTGGATCTATGGTCAATTGCTGGGGGTTGATAATTTCCATCTATGACAAATCTGCAGAAAATTTTGTTTCTGACACAGCGTGCATGGCAACATCGTTTATCGTAACATCAATTATTAACAGCTTTTGTTTGGATTTCCCAACTTCTTTCCGATATAACCAAGGTACATTTGTTATTCTATTAGGAACCCATACCAGCCAATCCTGGGGTGGACCAGAAGATGCAGTTCTTTAACATCCTTGAGGATGATGTCAGCAAGATCATCCAAAGAGAAAAGAGACGTGAACAGTTCTCCAACAGCCAATATCAAGAGTGTAGCATCTCCTCCGAATATGAAACGGTGAGACATACCCTGTAATCTTTAGTACTAACAGGCATAACGTAATAATAATACTGGGGCTGTCAAGTGATTAAAAAATGTTATCGCGATGAATCACATCAATGTTCATAGTTAATTGCGATTAATCGCAAATTAACACATTTTTTATCTGATCAAATTTGACCATAAATTTATTTTTAACAAAGTCAGACTTTCACCGACATTGCATTCCAAATTAGCCCTGCCATAGCTTAAGCTTGTGCACTGCGGATGGCGCCAACTCTACCATATTTAGTTTGCAGCAATTAGAGGGGTAGTCATTAATGAGCACGGTGTTCAAATGTATGCTTAATGCCATCAGGACAGCAGTAATGACGACTACTAGACTACGCTCCGTGACATTTTATCCTGAGGTTAGCTAGATCCACCATTGTTATACATCTAACCCTTCAATACTGTAAGCACGCATTATAAACCTTGCAGATAAGTTTATATCTAACTGAAGACTGAACCCATGTGGATCGCGTCAAGTGTAATCGCTTGTTGTCATGTCAGTCAGTTGTGTGTGAAAACTAAACATCAACGTTAGTATGGAGGACCAAAGCCGCCAAAATTAAAAATGTATACATAAATAAATTACTGAAAAAAGAATAAAATGCCATGTATTGTATTTTCCTTTGTATTAATTCCCCTATTTATTTACTTTCCTATTTACATTTCTTTATTGCTTTTTACATTTCCTTTTACATTTGGTTTGGAAACCTAGCAACAAGTTAATGACAACTTTGTGCTGCTCAATCAAGCTGCCTGTCCAGACTATGTGTACCTGCAAAAGCCTAGATCTTTAGGCCGGGGTGGTGGGCTCGCTGTTCTCCACCGTCCTGACTACAAGATTGAGCTCATTTCTGTAAACAATGTGACGTCATTTGAATGCCTTGCATTCCAATTGGTCTGTTCTCCTGCGATGCAAGCGGTGCCCGTCTACCGGCCTCCAAAAAATCTTGTTTCTCTCTGAGCTGTCTGAAGTACTCTAGAATCTGTGTCATGTCAACATCTACTTGATTGTTAAGGGACTTTAACATCCATGTTGATTCCTGTAGCTCTGCATTTGCAGTGAAATCTCTTGCCCTATAGCCCTACTTGGTATATTCTAGACCTGGTGATGCACTCATCATATATTGATCATATTTTTCTGTTATCTACCCTGGACTCACTTGCTTCCCTCAAGTCGAGAAATGTGTCATTCTCCCAACCTGCTCCCTGCTACACTTCTTGAGTTCCGTTCTATGAAGGCTAAGGGTCGTCAGCTTGAATGACTTAAAAAAAGTGTCTCACTGTTCGTAGATATTCAGAAGATCATATCAAAGCTTAAAAGGATGCACGCTATTGGGCCAAAAACAAATACTACTCCGATCTCATTGATAAGGGCAAAACTAGTCCTAGAAAGCTGTTCAACACAATCAACCAATTAATGTGTCCACTGGATAACTCCATCCTCTTGGGGTCCACAGACCTCTGCACCCGGTTCCTGGATTTTTTCCAATCTGAAAGTTGAAGCCATTCATGACAAGCTCCAGCCTTCAACCATGCCAGCTACTCTGCTGCTGACCGTATCCATTAAAATGCACCTTCCTGTTATCCAGAAAAATGCAACCTCAATGCTTTTAAGCCTGCTGCATTTTTATCCGCTCTGGTCACTCGATCAAAATCATTTACCTGCACACTCAACCCAATACACGTCTCCCTAGTCAAGACCTGTCTGCCAACTCTGTGCCCCCTCATTGTGGACATTTGTAAACACCTCCACCAGGACCTGTCCCTCCAGAGCTTAAGATGGCTGTGGTCACCTCTATCCTTAAAAGCAGGGTTTGGACCCAGAGTCCCTCTATCAGCCTGTTTTTAAACGTTCATTCCTAAGCAAAATCCTGGAGCATTTTTTCCTTTTACCTGTCTGTATTTAATTAATATTTCTTTATTTTAATTTCAAGAACCACTCGTAAAATGAGAGATTATTTTACTATACTCCTACATGTTTAAACAAGCCTTCACATTCAATTTTGCGCCACAAGGCTTCAAAGAGGAGAAAGTCAAGACCAGGGTCTTCACAAAATAAGGAACAGATAAATGGTGGGAATCTGGAGCCAGCTCCTGGGGAAAAATAGACACACACTTTTTTTTCTAGAGATGAATGTTAGTCCTGATTGTCAACTGATTCTCCTTGTGCTGCTGATTGCACACATCCAGCCAAAAATACGGTTGTAAGCAGAAACACTTAAAGGTGTACACTGTAGCCTAGGTAACTCTAGGTCATATGGTGTATGAGCTATGGCTTTTGAAAGTGTGAAAATTTGTGTCACTTGTTATAGCACCACCGTCAGGCCAATTTGGGTCACCTTTGGTTTGGGAGCAAAGGTTACCGGTACGATCCGCATGCAAAGTTTGACGTTTCTAGCATATAGCAGCTCAGGGAATATTGACAAGCCATGCACGCAAGGCCAACCCTTGGTCCAATCACAATCTTCTTTTAATTGTTGACTTAAGACTCTACTCTAAAGCATATGTATGAAGTTTCAGGCCATTTGGGCATTCACATCAAAATATATGAATACGCTGCATTTGTAGCGACCCCTAAAGGCAGATGTGTAAAATAAAGTAGCTCACGGGAAATTGAGTGATGGCATGAAAACATGAATAATAATAGAGAAGTATAATAAACCGCTACAATAACTATAAGGGTTTGGCCCTTCGGGCTAGGACCTTTTAATTAGCTTATAAGACGCCATCATGGGCCACTTGTGTGTCGTGATATGGTTGTCTTATGTGAAACAAATTTCTCTCTATTAATAGCCATGATTTCATGTATTAGCTCCTAGGCTAGTGTGGCTTAATATTGCTTCCTGACAATGGCCTTCACATGTCTTTCACTGAAGTGAAAATGCCTTGTGGAAGAGAGACAATGGCAATCAATAACACAAGTGTAACAGAGAAATGTGTGCAAATAAAGTCATTACATGTTTTAATATATTTAAAATTGTATGTTTTTAATTCAATTGTTAGATTCACTGGTAAAAAGAAGTTAAATGAAGTGGCATATACGACAAAATTGGTTGTGCCTTGGAGCACTGCAAAATAAGTTTTTGAGAACAGTTACGTCAAGCTATCTTTTCAGCTGAGTCCTCTAAATGTGGATAGAAAAAATCGCTAAAACGACTGATTAACACTCATTATTTTTTATGTTACAGTATTAGTACTTCTCAAAGTGTTGTTCAGCTCCTAAAATTTTCACATTCTACTTGTACTGGTTTTTCTCCTCCTGATTGTTATGGTTTCACTGTTAGACTTAGATCTCTACTGGTTTGCAGGGATATTTATATTGGTGAGTTCAAGAGCATTTGGATACTGCCTTTTTTAGTGACTTTTCTACTTGTCACGACGCTCTGCAATTTTTGCCTTTGTGTCTGGGTCTTGAGTTTATTTTCTTTCCTCAGGACCCAAGAGCTGAACAACTAAAGGACAATCTAGAGAAAAAAGACCTCGAGATCATCATGCTAAAGAAGACTATCTCAGCGTGGGAGGTCAGTCAGTCAAATGTTGCCTTTATCTTCAGAATTAGGGAGAGAACAAGTAATTGTCATGGGACTGGGCCCTAAGTTTCCTGCATCATAGTAAGCAAACATCTAAAAAATGGCAAGACATTTTAATCTATTACAAGCCAAGTTGATATATCCACAACATCAAATTTTAATTGTAATACTGCAAAAGTACATAATATTTTTTTTTAACTAAAACTATTATTTATACCTCCCATATTTGCAGGTCAGATACAGAGAGGTGAAGGCAAGAAATACTCAGCTTCTAAAGATGCTACAGCAAGGGGAGAGTGAGTAAAATGCAGTGCGATAAGACTATAATACGACAATGAACAATATTATTATTGTTATTCAGTTAATAATAATAATAATTATTATATAAATGTGAAATGCGCTTTTTCAAAAAGTGTTGTTGTCCAACTGTATGTCAAATAATACCTAATAGCATTTGCATGTTTGAGTCATTACGCTTTTATAATTGCTTAAAATATATAATATAAAATCATCTAAATGAGAAAAGTATATATTTTAATTGTGATTTATCAGACAAAAACAAGTGTCTTAAAGGTTTTCATGATTTATGGCAACCCTACTTCAACCCATACTTTCTTGACGTTCACTTCGCAAAGATATCAGCGCTAGTTTCCTTCTACAATGCTTGATGACTTGGGAGAGCACATTTCTCTTTACAAGTGAAGAAAAGCAAAAGGTAAAGCCAGCTACGCAGCAAAGTGAAGGACAAGGAAACTGTCTGAGGTTAACCACCCTAGGTGGCCAGGTTTAGTCTGGTTGGGCGTAGTTTCCTAAGTACTTTGTCTTGTGAGACATTTCTGACAGTACATGTTGAATGTGTGTATGTGCTTTGACACTGCGGCTAGTCACTACCATGACGATGTGATTCCACAAGGCAGTTTCCCTTCACTTTCAGAAAACTGGAAGCAGCAACAAGTCTTATAACTACATCTACCAAGTCTTTATGCCACCAGAATAATAAACATTTAGAGATGGCAACCACAGTTTTTATACATTATTTCATCTCTAATTTTGCCTGTCTACCCACTTACCCTTTTTTGTAGTGAAAGATAAAGCAGATATACTTCTACAAGTGGAGGAGCTGTTGAATATCAAAGAAGAACTGTCTTCACAGGTCTGTGTATGAGCTTTTTCAGTACTACTTTCTAGGGCTGTGTATTGGCAAGAATCTGCCAATACGATACGTATAACGATACAGGAGCTGCGGCGATACTGTGTGCAAGGCAATATATTGCGTTTTCTTTTTTTCTTCTTCTAATCTTTGGAAAACTGTAGTATGTAATAAAAAAAAAAGTTCACTTGCCAGCAGAACAGTGGGATATTCATTTGTATTTATCAAAGTCTCTGTAACATCCAACATCATTTCACAACTTCTTGTGCAATCTGAGCAAAGAAATAACTAATAATAATTTGCCTACATCAGTAAAAAAAAAGAAATGCATTCTGTTTTTCTGAATCGATACTGTATCGCTAAACATAATATCACTATACTCAAGTGAGTCAATATTTTTCTTACACCCCTCCTAATACTACCATTTCTCAGCTGATTTATGAAGCCCAGTACAGTGGGAGGTGTTATTATTCAATAAAATAGTATTATTTTATTAGTTTACAGTATACAGAGGTAACTGGCTGGGATTGCATAGATCTGTATTAACCTTTGGGTTTTCTAGGGTGAGAAAGTGTTGTCTTTGTGTCCTATGACTGGTGGATTTGGGCTTTTAAACAGTAAAAAAAAGGCAACCTGCCCAACAGTGACCTGAAAAAGAAACACAATGCTTTTCTCTCCCATCATTGAGGAAAGACTATCCTACTTTCGTAAGTGTTTAATGGTGAGGTATTAAGCTATCTCCAGTTAAAAACACAGAGCAGTATGGAAATCTATGTCGAGTGACTTTGAAATAGATGTGTATTTATTAGGGCTTGTAGCAGCCAATAACGTAATAACTGCCGAAAATGTAATAACTGCCAATAACGTAATAATTTTCCCATTCTTAATGTAATAAAAGCGGATAATGTAATAACTCACCAATAATGTGATAATGTCTGAATCAATAACGTAATAACTTTTTCCCAGGAGGAGGAGGATATATGCAATACAATACAGACACATACAGAAATAGTTACAAAAACATGTCTAGAAGTACTATCAATCTTCAGCCATTTCAACCGTCTATGAATTTATAATCTAATCACGGTTATTAAAAAACATGTAAAGTGAAACAATATGATTGCTATTAAAACTAGTCTGTTTCACTTCCGTTTCTGTTTTCACACCTTAACAGCGTCAGATGCACTGCTGATTCTGTTCCATGGACATGGAATTATATTTCATACTCTGGAAATACACTGGCCCTCACCTGTTTTCCGATATATCAGCTCCACTAAACATGGAATCAGAATCAATTTAAAAGCCCTAAGGAATCAATTCTTGGAATCGATTCCATCGACTCCCAAGATTAGGTATCGGAATGGACGCCATATTTTCTGGAGTCATACAGCCCTATCAAACAGGCTTAACCAACATTCTATACAATTCATTTCCAGTAGACTCAAGTGCACGTAGCATCAACTTTAATCTGTGTTCTGTCTAAAAACACTGCAATTTTGGTATAACAGGTGCATTGGTCAGCTAAATGTTCCATTACTTCTGTATCAAAGCTCATTCACGCTTCTGAAGAAAACCAAAATGTAATTGTGTCCAACCTCACATGGGGAAATATAAAGGCTTGCAAGAGAGATGTTTCAGGACTAACATAATGCGACTGTCTCCATTAGCTGTGACTGGCTAGTAAATAGTATTTAAGATGAGATATTATCTGATAGTAACTCTAATCAACTGTAACTACAATTAACTTTGGTCTTGTCAACAGACCCATTTGGCGTGGTTTGTAATTGAACTTTTCTTTATCCATTGCTTGCTATTGCCGTCTGATTTACGACTGCTTTAATTGCGTAAAAAAATGTGGCGTTAAAACAAATTTGCATTAACGTGTTAATATTAAGTTATTTTATACTATATCAATTTATTATATTTTTGCATGAAAACAGAAGTTGGTAAATCAGCTTGGCACATTTTTTTGCCTCGGATAAATGGAACAAGATTCAACAGGAATTGAAACTAGAGAAGTTTGTTTCTGTTGAACAATTTAAACTTTTATTGGAGGATTTCGGAGTTGAGTGTCCTTGTTTTGGTTGAAACTTAAATATTGTAACACTTTGAATTTCTTCCTTATTTTAATACATTTTTTGTTGGAATCTATATATTCTGCCTTTAAACAGGGCACTGCTGGAAAAAAGACCTGGTCTCAGTCAGTTACCCCTGTATAAATAATAATGGTGTGTTAACTTTGACAGCGCTAGTATATACTCTAATGTAAGGTGGTAAAAGCATGATAAAAGCATCACCTTATCCTGTAGATGGCTTCATGTCTGATCCTCACCGAAGCACATGTGTTTTAAATGACGAGCCAGATAGCCAAATATACACTGCAAGATGCTCTATTTAGCCAGCAAATGTTTTATACACTGCTCGAAAATGTTAAGGGAACACTCAATCATCACAGTATAACACCCAGTCAATAAAACTTCATGGAAATCGACCTGTCCAGTTAGGAAGCATAAGTGATTGTGAATCGAATTCACCTGTTTTGGTCAAATGAAAGTGACAACAGGAGGACAGGAGAGGCAACAGCAAGACAACCCCAAAATAGGGAATGGTTTTGCAGATGGTGGCCACGGACCATTTATCTCTCTTGATCCTTCATGACTTATGTTACTCAAGTTTTGCATTTTGCTAGTGCTCTTGTCACTCCTGGTAGCATGAGGCAATACCTACAGCCCATTCAGGTTGCACAGGTAGTCCAGTTCCTCCAGGATGGCACATCTGTACGTACCGTCACAAGAAGGTGTTCTGTATCTCCCAGCACAGTCTCAAGAGCGTGGAGGAGATACCAGGAGACGGGCCATTACACGAGGAGAGCTGGACAGGGCCGTAGAAGGGCAACAACCCAGATGCAGGACCAGTTTCTGCTCGTTTGTGCAAGGAGGAACAGGAGGAGCAGTGCCAGAGCCCTACAAAATGACCTCCAGCGGGCTACTCATGGGCATGTTTCTGACCAAACTGTCAGAAATAGACTCCTTGAGGGTGGGATGAGGGCCCAACGTCCTCTTGTGAGACCTGTGCTCACAGCCCAGCACCATGCAGCTCGATTTGGCATTTGCCATAGAACACCAGAATTGGCAGCTTTGCCATTGGTGCCCCGTTCTCTTCACAGATGAGAGCAGGTTCACACTGAGCATGTGACAGACGTGAAAGAGTCTGGAGACGCTGTGGCGAACGTTTTTGCTACCTGGAACATCATCCAGCATGACCGGTTTGGTGGTGGGTCGGTGATGGTTTGGGGAGACATATACTTGGAGGGTCGCACAAACCAGGCTGTTCCTTGACGGCATTGATTACATTGACTGGCCCTCACATTCCCCAGACCTGAATCCAATTGAGAACATCTGGGACGTTATGTCAAGTAGCGCCACAGACTGGTCAGGAGCTCACTGATGCCCTGGTCCAGGTCTGGGAGGAGATCCCCCCCCAGGACACCATCCTCCGTCTCATCAGGTGCATGCCCAGACGTTGTTGGGAGTGAATACAGGCAAATGGGGGCCATACACACCACTGAACCACGTTATGAGTTGTCGTGGTGAAATTTACTTAAGTTGGATCAGCCTGTGATTTAGATTTTTCACTTTGATTTTCGATGTGATTTTGAATCCAGCCCTCAATGGGTTTATGAGTTTGGTTTCCATTGACTATTCTTACGTCATTTTGTTCTCAACGAATTACACAATGTACAGTGCATCCGGAAAGTATTCATACCCCTTCACTTTTTCCACATTTTGTTATGTTACAGCTTAATTCCAAAATGAATTAAATAAAAAAAAATTCTTAACGTTCTACACACAATACCGCATAATGACAAAGCGAAAAAGTTTTTTTGAATATTTTGCAAATATATTAAAAAAAAAATATTACATGTACATAAGTATTCACACCCTTTGCTCTGACACTCAAAATTGAGCTCCGGTGAATCCCGTTTCCACTGATCATCCTTGAGATGTTTCTACAACTTGATTGGAGTACACCTGTGGTAAATTCAATCGATTGGACATTTACGGTATGTTGCTAGGGGGGAAACTCAGTTTGAAACTAAGTTCCACACACTCAAAAACCTGTTTTGCACGAACAGTGGTAAAAATGTTGCATTCGTTCGGAACACACGTACTGAACCAAAAGACCCATTCTGAAAATGTCCAGTACGAATATGTGTACCGTTACACCCTTACTGAGCATATATCCTACCTCCTTACACAAAAGAATATTTCCACGTTTTATAGAAATACAAGCGTTAAATACAACTTTTGGCCTGGCATATCAACATAATACCTAATAACTGTCAAACTTGTAACACTACATACACAGTACAGTACACACCGTTGTATGAAAAGTTTCTGACCCATTTTTGTGTGGAATAACCGTAATTTATCAGAACAAGAATAGACTGACGAGTTTCAGAAAGTTTTTTTTTTTTTTTTTTTTTTTTTTTTGGCTATTTAAGACTATATCGAACACACGTGTTGATGCTCCATACTCAACTAGCCCAATGAAGGCCAATTTTATAACCTGATGAAAGAAGAAATGTACCTGTGTCAAATTGTGTCAAACCTTGCATGGTGAAATGGCTAGGGAATGTTATTTAAGATTAGGTGTTCTCCGGTTGTGACTCAATTCACATCAACAATAACTGCAAATATCTTTGGGCTTGTCGAGAGACCCATCTGGCAGGATTTGTCGCTGAACTTGCTACAAACTTTATCCATTGCTTGCTAGATCCCATCCGATTTACGTCTGCGTTAATAGCATAAAAAAACATTTTTTTTCACATCGTGGCGTTAAAACAAATTTGTGTTAACGTGATATTAACTTTCACAGGCCTAATTTTAACATAGCCCCCCTCCCACGCCACCATTCATGAAATAGCCTAACTCGAACCCTTACCGTCTTCCAATAGGAACTTGTTTTTAAAGCTCAAGGGCCTCTGGAGTTAAATTACTGTGCAGTGGAGGGGCTGCACAGTGGCATCTGTGGACACAAAGATATACTTATACACGATAGATCTACAGCCCTGGTCATTATGGCTTGTGCGAATATTCTGCTTCATACTCTTACACTAACTTTTGAATTGTCGTCTTCTTTATTTTTGCAGGTTACATTTTTGCACGCCTCACTCGAACAAGAGAAGTCAAAAGTTAAAGCCTTGCAAATAGATCAGCCAAAACACCAGGTAATTTTTGAAAAACACATACAAAGAATCAATCACCTGACTGACCAATCAATTATGATGTTGTTGATATGAATTTGTGTGTCTACCTAAATGCTTGACAAGGCCTATGTAGATGAGTATAGTCGTCTACATTTTGTTTGTGTTTGAGGCTGTGTACCAGGGGGTACAGTAGAGGTAGACAGTGGATTAAGGTAACAGAATTGCAGCATATACACAAAAAACGTCTCATTACAGTGTAGGGTCAAGGTAAGAGTGGCAACACTACACCAAATAAAAAATAAACAATCTACTAAATAAAGTTGTAACATTATATGAAGTTGTTAGGGGGGAAAAATGTTTCTGGTTGAGACAAGAAATGAATCCCAAAAAACATTTAACAAAATAAATTGTCACTGTTTTAGAATGTTCTGATTGTTTTAAGACTGTGGTCTCTGTTTTATCCAGCATCATGCAATTTCCTATTTTATAAAAATTATGTAATGCCTATACTTTTCTGGTTTTTAGGGAAACAAGAGGTCAAAGAAAATATCTGAGACAGACCTTTAAAGATTTGATTTGTCCTGAATGTCAGACATAGAAGAACAAAAGGCTGCTTCACTTTGTTTCATTCTTCAGTGTTCCCTACAGTGATGCAGTTGTTGTCCAAACACTATGCATGCCCTTCAGCATATATACATTAACACACAAACATACAAGGCTTTTACAATTAAGTCAGTCAAGTCTTTTAGCTGAAACAGCATCACTGCATCAGTTTCAGATTTTTAAATCAAAGCATGTTATTGCTTTGCACTATCTGAATTCACAACACAATGACTGCTGTGAAAAGTTAGATTTTCTGTCTTCTACTCACTGTACAGTAAAAATAAAGGGATTTTTCATTGTAAGTTAATTGGTTTTTTGGTGTTTGTTTCTATCATTTTTGCAAAATAAACGCACATGATGATTATGTTGGTTAAGATGTAGCTCAAGAAATTAACATTGAAACAATTTTTGGGGTAAATTGCAACAATACTGCCTCCTCTACTTCTATAATATGTGATAACTACTCAGTCTCAAAAACTGAGTTTCATATTCTTGTGTTTATGGCAAGAGTCCAAGCTCTGATCAAAATCTTGCTATTTAAATCCTACCTGTTTTTAGAAGCTCTAATCCCTTCCTGTTTGAAGCCATTTGAAAGAGCCTACATTCACCTGTGTGCCTGGAGTTAATCCTGACAAGTTTAATTGGTTATCCTGGTAAATGAATTATTGGTATTTAGGATATTATTATTGGACGTTATCTGTATCAGTAATCAGAAGATTATGATTGGAGTGGCTTATCACATAAATGTATGCTCATAACTCAGTCAAACTTTGTCCAATCCTTATGAAACGTCTTACACTGGTCACGTCCACAACGCTGTTTTCACCACCAACATACAGGAGGCCACATATTGATCACTCGATGTTAAAATGCCAAAAATAGTCAGCAATTAGCATTGCTGGAGACTTGAAACGTTGCATGCTGGTTAGTACCAGTACCTGCTATTCCCAAACCCAAAATTACCCTAGTTGGCCTCATGGTGGCGCTATAATACGTGATCCAATATTGTACACTTTGGGGTCATATTCTGTAGATGTGGCCTTTCAGAGTCACCAAACACAGTTCCTAGGTCTATCTCCCTATGATGAACAAAAACGCCTCTTGGACCACCATGTCTGCCATGATGGACTGTCCACCAGTTTGAATTTTGAAAAACACTTAAACCTACAGAACTTTAGATTAGTTTGGCCAATCTACATCAAACTCTAAGTAGTATCAATGTAAACATTGTATAACCCAAGATCTTAACGGCCAATACATGTGACTGCTTATAAGCCAATACAATTTGCAGAGGGCGTGGCTTATCACTTTTTTTAAATACACAGGATATGATGTTATAGTATCCATTATGCGACATTCCAAGATGAGCACTTCAAAAAAACACATTTTAGAATGGATTTGGGTTGAGCAGATAAGTCATTTTCAAGTGGTCACCTTCCATCTCGGATGTTTTGTTCATTTGAGCCCACAACACCTCCAGAAGGCTTAATGGTGAGCAATGACGTCTCAAAGCCACCTCCCTCTATATCCGCTCTCGGTACGGCCAGATATTCAAAAAGAAGTACCCTACACACACCTCCAACTGCTGGCTTGAAACATGGAATTCTCAGACAGTTATAGTACTCTTACAATGTAACCCTAAAGTCCATATGAAAACTTGAGCCCTGTAATGCGGACTCTTAAGTGTTGAAACATTTTACAGTGTAAACCCATATAATCCTCTAGGAGAGGGCAGTCATAAGCAACTTTAAGCTTTATACAGTGCATCCGGAAAGTATTCATACCCCTTCACTTTTTCCACATTTTATTATGTTACAGCCTAATTCCAAAATGGATTAAATAAAAAAAAATTCTCAACATTCTACATACAATACCGCATAATGACAAAGTGAAAAGGTTTTTTAGAAGTTTTTGCAA
The DNA here is from genome assembly GCA_026901105.3 of Galaxias olidus. Lineage (NCBI taxonomy): Eukaryota > Metazoa > Chordata > Actinopteri > Galaxiiformes > Galaxiidae > Galaxias > Galaxias olidus. The sequence continues at coordinate 44,753 of JAPMUY010009750.1, forward strand.
ATGTATTAAAAATAAATAACTAAAATATCACATGTACATAAGTATTCACACCCTTTGCTGTGACACTCAAAATTGAGCTCAGGGCCATCCCGTTTCCACTGATCATCCCACTGATCATCCTTGAGATGTTTCTACAACTTGATTGGAGTCCACCTGTAGTAAATTCAATTGATTGGACATGATTTGGAAAAGCACACACCTGTTTATATAAGGTCCCACAGTTGACAGTGCATGTCAGAGCACAAACCAAGTTATGAAGTCCAAGGAATTGTCTGTAGACCTCCGAGACACCATTGTATCGAGGCACAGATCTGGTGAAGGGTACAAAATAATTTCTGCAGCATTGCAGGTCCCGACGAGCACAGTGGTCTCCATCATTCGCAAATGGAAGAAGTTTGGAACCACCAGGACTCTTCCTAGAGCTGGCTGCCCGGCCAAACTGAGCAATCAGGGGAGAAGGGCCTTGGTCAGGGATGTGACCAAGAACCCGATGGTCACTCTGACAGAGCTCCAGTGTTCCTCTGTGGAGATGGGAGAACCTTCCAGAAGGACAACCATCTCTGCAGCACTCCACCAATCAGGCCTTTATGGTAGAGTGGCCAGACGGAAGCCACTCCTCAGTAAAAGACACATGACAGCCTGCATGGAGTTTGCCAAAAGACACCTAAATGACTCAGACCATGAGAAACAAAATTCTCTGGTCTGCTGAAACCAAGATTGAGGTCTTTGACCTGAATGCCAAGCGTCATGTCTGGAGGAAACCAGGCACTGCTCATCACCTGGCCAATACCATCCCTACAGTGAAGCATGGTGGTGGCAGCATCATGCTGTGGGGGTGTTTTTCAGCGGCAGGAACTGGGAGACTAGTCAGGATCAAGGGAAAGATGAATGCAGCAATGTACAGAGAGATCCTTGATGAAAACCTGCTCCAGAGCGCTCTGGACCTCAGACTGGGGCAAAGGTTCACCTTCCAACAGGACAACGACCCTAAGCACACAGCCAAGATAACAAAGGAGTGGCTTCGGGACAAGTCTGTGAATGTCCTTGAGTGGCCCAGCCAGAGCCCAGACTTGAACCCGATTGAACATCTTTGGACAGATCTGATAATTGGTTGTGCACCGACGCTCCCCATCCAACCTGATGGAGCTTGAGACGATCTGCAAAGAAGAATGGGAGAAACTGCCCCAAAATAGGTGTGCCAAGCTTGTAGCATCATACTCAAGAAGACTTGAGGCTGTAATTGCTTCCAAAGGTGCTTCAAGAAAGTATTGAGTAAAGGGTGTGAATACTTATGTACATGTGATATTTAATTTTTTTATTTTTAATACATTTGCAAAAAATTCAAAAAATCTTTTTTCACTTTGTCATTATGCGGTATTGTGTGTAGAATGTTGAGAATTGTTTTTTATTTAATCCATTTTGGAATTAGGCTGTAACATAATAAAATGTGGAAAAAGTGAAGGGGTATGAATACTTTCCGGATGCACTGTACCTTAGTCCTGACGTGATCACTTTCTTTGTTCTTTCGACATGATGTTCTCTACTTTTGCACCCATAATGGATCCTTCCTTTTCAGCCACAGCTACTGGCTACTGCTGATCTGACACAGCTTTTGTGGTCTGGTGCAGTTCTTTGTCGCAGATCCCTATTTCCTTAAGTAGTTTTGGTTGTTGATATTGCCACAAATCCTTGGCATCCAGCTTCCACAAGACACACTTTTGTTCTTCAGCCTCGCTGTTCTGCCTCAGACGCTAATTCGCTATAGCAGAGTTTCTTTCTTTAGTATGCCTCGTCAATCGCTTCTTCCCACGGGACTGTTAGCTCCGGAAAGCTACACTTCCCCAGTTCATCCATTGCCCTTGTTTGGCTTGTGAGATTGTTTTAGCACTCCTTACTGGTTCCTCTTGCTTGCATATTTGTTTTACCACTAATTTGCGTTGTTCCAAAGGGGTTGATTTTGACATTTTGATCTGTTTACTTGTGCCAAGCAATGGTGTTGCGCAAACTCCTGTGGCCGCCCCGCAGGTTAAAATCACAACACACACACACAAAGCTCATATATTAAAGGTGCAGTAGGTAAGTTTGAATTTCTAGCAGTAAATAAAAAAAAAGTTTTTTTTACATTTATTACATACCTCCTGGAGAATATCATTAAACCAAATGCTCAGAAAGAAGGTGCGCTATATATGAGCACCCTGGGCCCTGTATTCGGCTTTCAAAAAATCTAGGGATGCCCGCCTATCCTAAACCAATCAGGAGAGTTTTTGCAAGGAGTAAAGGCTACCTGCCTGTCAATCACCTCGTGTGCACACTCCTAGGTCCTCCTCCTTACAGCGCCACCCTCCAAGCAAGCTTGTTTGCGTTGCAGACAAAGTAGCAGCGGTGTGTGAACTAGTAGTTGCAAGGTGGCTGAAGTCGTTGCATGTCGTCGCAAAAGACTTGGCTTGTCAAATCGCCAAGCGCAGTTTTAGATTGTTAGGAAGTATCGTCCCAGATTTATGTCAAAAATGCATTATTCGTTTACACGGTACATGGATATACTCGGCAACGTATAGTAGCTGCCTATGGTGCCAATCGCAGGTAAATAAAAACGATTGTTTTGCACTAGCTCATACTAATAGGGAATACAATTTTGAAAATGTTTTTGGTAACGTTAGCTAACTGTATGCCGTTACTATGGAAACGGTCATTTGTGTCTGTGTTCGTTGCTTTGGTGTGAACCACTCAGTTTTAGAGCGTTTACGATCAGACGATCGGGATTCTTTTGTTTCTCACCTCGGAATCAGACATCGCTTTATGCGTTGTTGGTGAGAACCAAAAATATGCACAACATACACGATTCATGAAACACTGCTTTGCTCAGACACACGACGATCAGCTCGCACTGGCATATGTGGGATGGGAGGGACCAAAGACTCAGGAGGTTCGCCTTTTTGAGTGTTGTAATTCAAAGTCTTGCCATTTATTTTCCCAGTTCTCTCAAACTACATACTGCACCTTTAAGGCAGTTGTTGTTACATGCAGAGTTTCATAACAATCAATACCATGGCAACGGGAACAAACAAACTGTAGCTGCTTAACCTAGACCAAGAAAGATATTTTGGTAGCCAGTACAGAATGAACAAAATACATAAACGAACCACAGAATTACTATTTTTTTCATTATATATATATACTGTATATACACTCGCCGCTTTATTAGGTACACCCGTTCAACTGCTTGTTAAGGCAAATATCTAATCAGCCAATCGCATGGCTGCAACTCAATGCATTTAGGCATGTAGAAGTGGTCAAGACGACCTGGTGAAGTTCAAACAGAGCATCAGAATGGGGAAGAAAGGTGATTTAAGTGACTTTGAACGTGGCATGGATGTTGGTGCCAGACGGGCTGGTCTGAGTATTTCAGAAACTGCTGATCTACTGGGATTTTCACACACAACCATCTCTAGGGTTTACAGAGAATGGTCCGAAAAAGAGAAAATATCCAGTGAGCGGCAGTTCTCTGGGTGAAAATGCCTTGTTGATGCCAGAGGTCAGAGGAGAATGGCCAGACTGGTTCAAGATGATAGAAAGGCAACAGTTACTCAAATAATCACTTGTTACAACCAAGGTATACAGAAGACCATCTCTGAACGCACAACACGTCAAACCTTGAAGCAGATGGGCTCCAGCAGCAGAAGACCACACCAGGTGCCACTCCTGTCAGCTAAGAACAGGAAACTGAGGCTACAATTCGCACGGGCTCACCAAAATTTGATAATAGAAGATTGGAAAAATGTTGCCTGGTCTGATGGGTCTCGATTTCTGCTGCGACATTCGGACGGTAGAGTCAGAATTTGGCATTAACAACATGAAAGCATGGATCCATCTTGCCTTGTATCAATGGTTCAGGCTGGTGGTGGTGGTGGTGTAATGGTGTGGGGGATATTTTCTTAGCATACTTTGAGTCCCTTAGTACCAATTGAACATTGTTTAAACGCCACAGCCTACCTGAGTATTGATGCTGACCATGTCCATCCCTTTATGACCACAGTGTACCCATCTTCTGATGGCTACTTCCAGCAGGATAACGCGCCATGTCACAAAACTCAAATCATCTCAAACTGGTTTCTTGAACATGACAATGAGTTCACTGTACTCAAATGGCCTCCACAGTCACCGGATCTCAATCCAATAGAGCACCTTTGGGATGTGGTGGAACAAGAGATTTGCATCATGGATGTGCAGCCGATAAATCTGCAGCAACTGAGTGATGCTATCATGTCAATATGGACCAAACTCTCTAAGGAATGTTTCCAGCACCTTGTTGAGTCTATGCCATGGAGAATTAAGGCAGTTCTGAAGGCAAAAAGGGGTCCAACCGGGTACTAGCAAGGTGTACCTAAGTGACCAGTGAGTGTATATATATGTTTTATATAGAGCCATATAGAGCCAGGCTACTATGACATATTGGCACCCCTAACTATTTCCTAGCATAAAAGCTAATTCTTATTTCTAGTTTTTCAACTTTGAACTGTGATGGGTATATCATACACTGTCAGTGGCCACATGAGCCGGGGTAGAAGTCCAAACTGTAGCCACCATTGCTTTAGGTTTCCTGGCAACCCTGGCTTCGCAATGTTCTGTAGGTCTTTGCTCAATTCTATCCTTAATTCCTCAACCTGCTCAGTCTCCTGAGTCTTTGAGGGTAGCATTGTACTTTTTTTTTCCAGTCTTTTGGCAGGCTTTTCGATTCCCGTCGGAATTGAAGAATGTTTTGTGGCACTATTTTCCCTTGACAACTGAAATGTTTCTGGATTTGCTTGGTTTCATTTTTGTTCTAGCCTATTTAAGGTTATCATTAAGTTTACTTAGTATGATTTTAGTACAAGGAGCAGTTGTTAATATTGCCATATGTTCCATATATGCTCGAGTGAGAGGGAGGCGTAATGCTGCCCTTAACTTTTGCCCATCGACAACCCATTTTGATACTTGAATTAGTACTTCCATGACCACAGGAAAGATAAGTTCACTCCTCTACCTGTGTGTTAATGGCAAAGACGTACATAGGGAAAGTGCAAAAGTTGACGTTACAAACAGCTCTTTACAGAAAAAACACACAAGAAGCCTAACTCTCCTTTATAATCACTCACTAAATGTTTACAACTCTGTAGGAGCCGCTCGTCTCATACGTTTTAAAAAACCATCAACAAACGGGGTCTGTAGCGCAGTCCACTTGTGCTGTGGTAAGGTGGTCAGTCTAATCACTGGACGCGTCACATTCGCATTTGCTCATGGAAATGCATTTTCTAGTTTCCATTGCTTTTTTAATAGCCTTCTTTCTTTATAAGCTTGCCGATCTCGTTGCCTCTTTGATTTATTTTTTTTGGTTCCAACTTTTTAGAAGTTCTTTCCATCAGTCCAAGTCTCTCCTTTCCATTGTTGTATAAAACATCTACTATTTTATCTCATACGATTGACTGTAGCTTGACATTGTCAAGCCATATATCAATTTCTCCAATAAAATGAATAAAGTTGTCACGTTTTTGCTCAAACCAATAATCTTGATCTGCACTCTATTCCTGTTCCCTCAGGTAAAGTAGAACAGACTGGTTAAGCTTAATAAACTCTTCAAAAGTTCTAGCAAAGTCTTTCCTTAACTGTTGAATGCTCATCAAGCTGCTTTGGCTGAGTAGCTGAGACTATTGTTTCTGATGCCTGTACACACACACCCTGATCTTCGTTTAAGTTTTCAACTTTTACCTTCAATGTGTAAGGTTACTCACAAATCCGACATCAAACGTGATGGGATGCATGGCCTTAATTTGCAGGTTCCAAACTCAAAACAGAATCGTCCAAAACGAGACGTCTTTGATTCAAACAAAAAACTAAAATCACTGTCAGTTTATCGACACGTTTCACAGCCTAAAAACGCTTTTTGCTCCCAACACTACATAGCCTCCATCCAACTCAATGGTACGTTACATCAATTATCTTCGCACCAACACCTACAATTAAAGCGGACTAGACCATTAACAGCATGTGGACAGGTGCTTCACTTACCACACCTCTTGGCCTATCAAGCCATGAGATGGCCATCACTATACAAGCGCAAAAATAATAATGATAATTATAAACATAAAACCTGCTGACCTTTGGCTCTTACACGCCCCATCCTGGACCTGAGGCGATTGAACTGCCACTTGACTGTGTTCCGGTTTAAAATGCCGCTGAACCTACAGCTGAATGGTGTATCGCTTTAAATATTGCTCAGGCATCTCGTAACATTGGACTGAGTCACACTCCATTGGAACTTCTGTTATTGTTATTTTGTTATTGTTAAGTCTTTGAAAATGAAATGTCAAATGCCATTTCCTTTACATTTTCAAATTTGTTAAAAATTGTTAGACAACTCCATTTTAATTTTTATTGTGACATAAATAATACTTGCACAAATGGAAAATTAGGCTACATTTTTTGATATTGCATTTTAATTTTCAAACTTGAATTAACATTTGAATATTGCCTAACAATGTCTAACAGCTTTTTCATTTTCATTTCAATATTGACATAGAATGCCCAGAGGAGCATGAAAATGCAAATGGGATTTTTGTGTTTTCATTTACATTTTGACTCAAATAACACTGTGGAAAAGGATAATGCTATTGTGGAATTACATTGTAATTTTCAAGTTTACATGATCATTTTAATAGTCCCTTATAGGCTTCCATAAAACAAGACCATTGCCTTATTAAAATGACAATAGTCTAGGTATTGCCTATGACAACAATGAATAGGCCTAATAGTTGTTGTAAGCGCATTTCTAACAGGAATCAATCGAGCTATAATTCTATAATAATGATACTATAGCCTATAATTAGTGATGATTTAGCTTTTAGATAACTGCAAAGTTGGATGAATATAGCCTACAGATGTTTAAGGGAAGGACAGACATGTTTTACTTTTCTTCTTCTTCAACTGATAAAGGAAAACGACGAACAACTGGAGATCCTTATGCAAAGTTAAACAAACATTTAGAATCTAGGAACGCAATGACCTAAAACGCTGAATTGTCTCGCTGATCAGTAATGGCTAATCAATTTAAACTTAGGTATGCGGACCGTTCAAGTATGGGCATCTCTTCCTGATTTAGGGACGCACTTTCTTGTGGCTTTAAGCAAAATTCACAGTTTCGCGGGAGATCCTGCACGGTGCCAGACAACTTTTAGATTGAATATTGAGACTTCAAGAGGACTGATCTGAACGGCGATATTTTTCATTCTCCCGTAGACATTACAATGTGCAAACTGTAGAAAAACGTTGCCTATATGTGGTTCCGTAGCACAGCCCATGACTTTACACTCCTATACAGTAGATGGCAGAATCCATTATTGTTTTTCTCGGGCATCCAGAAAATGAAAGGTGATCAAGAAAGGAGCCGGAAGAAAGCAAATGGACAACGCCAGTTTTATTGGATTGATTTGACAGGCTAGTTGTAAAGGATAGTGGGAAAAACCCCGAACTATTCGAGTTATAGCTCACGGTAAGAATGATGTTCTTGTTGGTCATGATTGTGTGAGTTGGCTGTTTGGACCAGTCCTGGCCAGCTTCACTGCATTCGATAATGAATTGCTAACTATAGCTTTTTGTGTATGACGTCGTCTTTAGCAAACATTTTTTATCCAGTTTAGCTTAGGCCTACCTAGGAATAGGAAAAAGTGTGAAAAGATGTGTATTGCACTGTTGTACAATTATATTCGGTAGAGAAGTGTTTAGTGCCCACAGGCAGGGTCGTTTCTTGCTTTTTGAGGTCTCTATGCAAAATGTTGGATGGGGTCCCCTATTTTGCAAACTATATGGTGGTGGGATTCCAAACCCTCTAAGGTGGTCCAACGGCAGAGGTGTCACCAAAGAAATATGCTCCCCCAGGAGAATTCAAATGTAAACCTCGTTTCACAACATATACGTGTCAACATCGATAGAGCTCTTGCTAATTAACATTTAGCTTTCAAAGAGCGCAGGTTTTGTTCTTGCATGAACAAATCCTTAACTTTAAGCAGTTTGATCAAAAAATGTATGCTTTATTTAGTATCAAACCACTGATGTACTATTCTCAATTCATGTACAATTCAATCTTTCCATATACTTACTGTTAATAACATCAAATTGTAATTTCAAAACTCGCCTCTGCGTGGTGCTCGGCGCTGAACTTTGTTCTAAATGCTTTATTTTGGTAGAAAACGGGCACCGATTTTGCCGCGCACCAAGTCTTAAAGTCTTCTTGCCTACCTGTTCCCATACCATTCACGGTCAAACTTTGATTCATTTTGAATTAAACCCCTGTACCTACATGACCTTAAGTGGAATAAGCAATCAGTCAACAATTAGTTACTTAAAATACGTGCTATATACTTTCCTTGTGTTGCCACTAATTTAAATTGAATCCGTCGGTCAAGGCCTTTGAAAGATTCTCAGAAAAAAAAAAAAAATCGATCTTAGGCAGAGGAAGAACTGCGCACTCAAAGTTTTCCGTGCCTTCACTTCTTCAGGACAGCTCAAACAAACGCCATTCTCCACTGTACTAGTATATGAGTCGCTACTAACTTAAATTAAATCCGTCGGTCGGGGCCTTTCAACTCTGATTAGTCCAAGGCCTTGGAAAGATTCTCAGAAAAAAATTATAAAAATCGATCCAGGACAGCGGTAAAATACACGTCATTTTCCACTATAGCTTGCTATATAGTTTGTTTTGATTTAAAAATCAGTCGCGTTGATTGATATCGATAAAGTGAGACCTATTTTCATTGTTTTATGTAGGCCTATGGTAATGTCAGTCAGTTTGGCTATTATATAGGCCTACAACACATTGAATTTTAACTTTGGCTTTGCTGATTCATTGATTGTGAATGTAAGCGATGCATCGGTAACGTTATCTGTACCAAGATAGAAGGCAACCTAGTTGTTGCATTCTTGAGCGGGGTAATTTTAAGTAGGCCTATCAAGGCAGTTGAGAATATATAAATGATCCTAGCAGATATGAAAAACTGTTCATATTTAAAATACTTCTGCTTATGAAGAACTATGCATGATTAGAGTTTGAGGTAGCATTTCAATTGCCGTGAGAAAATCGGGACCTTTCCTTTCATCTTTTGTTTTCCTTTATGTCCACCAAAGCGTTGGTTTCCTTAAAGATTGCGTTGAGTGGCATGACCAGTATTTGTGACCACGGATGCGTGCCTGAAAAATCAGTGCATTAAGAAAACCTATTTATTAGTCAGATGGTTTATTGCCTTAAGATTTGCAGAGCATACAGCAGAAATGAGCAGATCGGCTACCTGTAGACAGCTAAAAATACAAGATCAATAGAATACAAGATCATCATCGTCATTATAAATGAAATATTGGCTATAATATAGGAGTTTGTCAGGCAGAGCTTTGACTTTTGCAAGATCGATTGGGCGAGAACTGTGGGCGGAGGCAGGGAAAACGATAGCCTATTTCAACGAGAGAATATGCCTGTTTATTACGGCTTTATAGGCAAAATAGGCAGATATGTACAAATTATACTGAGCAATGATCTTGCAATGGGACCTACATTTTAAGATGTTTTGAAATGTGTTTTCGACCCGGTGATTATCTGATTATCTTCTGATTATGCGTGTACAAACGCAATAGAGGCCTGTCACTGACGTCATGCATACGCCCACTTTTAAATCGTCCGCCATGTTCGGGGTCCAAATACCGGTTGCTATGTACACAACCAACTGAAAGAAACTGGCAACAATGTCTACTTCTGTCTGTCACTTATCTGAACTTGAGAGAGAAAGATATGAAGACAAGATCAAATGTATCAGTATCGATCCCTATTTGATCAAGAAAACCGAATGGACTAATGATGTTAATAATTTCCCACCCATTACATACCCCGATATTGTAAACTATTTAGTATTTACCACGAGTCTTTTCTCAATGGAAGACCTCAAGGCATACAAAAGTCTTGAGGCTTACAACTTCTTCACGTCTGGTTGGGTGAGACAGCCCGCGGCAACCCTTCGCAATGATCTTTTCGTGATTTCAGCAAGAGTACGTATTTTTTTAAATTTAATTATAGATAGATGATCCGAGCATATGCGGTAATGCTTGATTGAGGATGCATGTAAGTCATTCCTTTTTAAGGCTTTCAGCCACTTATCTCTTCTCTCAATTGATAATGTTAAGGTTTGTTCACCCTGATGGCTCACTTCACTTGGAATTCTATAAAAATATTTTTTGTTTCCCTTCCCTGCCTTGTAAGAGCATCCGTAGACTGCACAGAAGCTGGGCATATTGCCTACAGTTGAAAGTTAGCCTACTATACTAATTGCTACAAAGTCATTACTTTTTATAACAGAGTAGCACACACTTGGTCCTCCAATATGGCGTCAAGTCTAAGTTACCACTAGCAACAACGTATTGAACGTTCGGTGACAGGCCTCTATTGCAGGCCAGGGCAATTATTTTTCATTGAGGGCCACATTACAACATTTTTTTGCCATTGCGGGCCAGTGTCATATTTATACATCATGCGTATGACTGTTGACAGATTTATCTGCTGTAAATCAGTCCAGATATGCTTATTATTTCACTTTTTGTAATGTTGTTTAGCATGCACATAAATAAACCACATCCATCCACTAATGGTCAGTCTAGCTTACTGTGGCATTTAATATTACTGCAAAGGTTACCACCAACAATGCCAACGCGACGAGCAAGCAGCACGGAGAGAGGGAGAGTTTTCACCAAAAAAAACAGCTAACTTAACAAAAATGCAAATCCTCACAAACAATCACATCGTCACACACGCGTAGATGCGCTTAAGCGGAATATGGTAACTGACGAAGGGTCAGGCTTGCAAAAATCCATGATATCCACCCTCTCTGTTAAAACAGCCGAGGTAGTCAGAGTCAGCAACCCCTAATCTTTCACCCTTTCTACCACACAAAACGACAAAATGTCATGCAACCTCCATCATGACCGCGAAGCCTATTAAACATATAGCCAAGCTATATGCACCTTTAAACCTTACGTTAAAACTGTCAGTGGCCAGATCAGAAACAGTTAGCATGGCAGCCTATTATATTTTAAATAACTTACCCCCTGATGATCGCACTTGAAAACAAAGTCCATCCAACTTTTCATTTAATTCAATCTGGAGAATGGCATGGATAACGGTGTCCTCATTATTAGTAACGTTTCTCACTTGCATGATAAACTAACAAGTTAGGTAGCCTAGCTAGCTGGCTAGTTGATCGGCGTTTTTTTTTATTTCGTTAGCTTGTGATTTGTTTTCATCTTTAGTTTTGTGCCGACATAAGAGCGGAACATGCCACAAAGTTAGCAATATTAATAACAATAAACAATGGCCACCTGTAACCCATTTAGAGTTATGATATGATTGGTAAATTTTACTGTCAATTTAAATTAGTCTCATTTGCGCTCTTTGCGCTCTGTACAGTAGCCCTGTCCTTCCAAGCCTGCCTTTAAAATAAATGTTCCACAACCGGTGGGACTAGTTATATCATTACACAAAGACAAAGGCTAGTATTCAGTGGACTTTTAATTTGAATTACAAATGTGTTTTTCAAAACTTAAATATCGCAAATTCTTAATGTGATCTGAGCATGATTCCGCGGGCCGTTTTGAATCAGGTTGCGGGCCGCATATGGCCCGCGGGCCGCCTTTTGCCCAGGTCTGTTCTATTGCAAGCAGTACTTGGCTAAGCAGTCGTTCGGCCGTGGATTTGTTGTTGACTAGGGCCGCGTCATAAAAAGCTAAGTTGTTTGACACGTTCCCGGTTTTCTGCAGACACGTTTTTAATGTTTTAGCCTTAATTTAAGTAAATGACCACGTAACTGTAAAGGCAGTGAGTTTTCAAAGTATCTGTAGCAACATGTACATTCTTTTTCCCAGACAAAGAAGTAAAGTAATGTCAAAGTTGGCCATAGGAGGTTTGGGCTTTTTGAGGACACGGCGTGGCTACACCGAAGTATCAACTCGGTAAAATAAAAACCTTTTTTCGACACTAAAACTGTCACTTTTAGATAAACTAAAAATGTATGAATTTGTTTTTATTAATAAACGTTTTGTAAGTAACACAAATTTGGAGCATTCACTTTTTAAACACTTGATTTAAAAATAAACTGAAAACCCGTTTGTCCTTCCTACACTTATGCAGTCTGCTTATTGATCCCTTTCTGTCTCTTCCTGCTTGACCCTTTAAGGTAGAGTAAAAACATTTAGTTATAAAGGTTAAACGTAAAACCTATAAATGTTTTTTGAAAAATCACATAGCTAGTCGATTTCCATGACTGTTTTATCATCTTGAAAGACTGACATTTGAAATGTGAATTAAATTGTTGAGTCAGTGTACACCAAGCACTAGACTCGTATGTCATTGCAGGACTCTAGCCTAATGTTTGCAATTTGTGAGATAGGCTGATAATGAAATTATACCAAGTTTTAGATTAAATGTTTTATTTTGTTTCCTGGGCAGCTAGACTTATGGTATATTGTTTTCATCTAACAAGTTAGATTCCACTCACTACTTGTATTGGTTTGACCAGTTATTTTTTCAGTGGCACTAGATCCCTAGATTTTATTGTTTTAGCTTTTGATATTTGCTCATTCTCCACCATCAGACCTGCTACATCCTCAATTTATTACTCTCTCTCCCCTGAACCCAGCTGAGTAAGTCAGTCTGTGCACCCAGGCTTTTATTTTTATGTTTCATACCAATATTTCCTGAAAATACATTTGTTACTGGCTACTTATTTTTCGCCAAGGAGTGTAAACACAAATCCAAAATCTATTTAGCCAATCTTCAACGACTAAATAAAAAAAAAAACGGTTTATTCTTTCTAAACTTCTTTCTAAACTTAAGATGAAATCCAAAAAGCTATCTAATACTGTAGCCCATGTAAACAATAGTGGATAAACATACACTCTTCAATCTAAAACATTACTATGTTACGACCTGGCTCTCAGGGCCATAACAAATATGGAGACGCACACACAGTAAAAGTTTAACAAATGGTTTTATTTACCCTTTTCCAGCCTCCTCCACATACTCGGACACAGTAAGGGTGTATATCAGTGTTATCAGTGCGTGGGAAATGAGTGTGGGGGTGTTGCAGGGTGTACAGGTAACCAGCAAGGCATGCGGCCAGTATAAACGAGAGTGAAGAAGAGAGAGAAGATGTATAGGAGGTGAGCCCTTTTATAACCCATGGCAGCCCAGGTGTTCCCCATTATCCTGATTACCCTGCCCCGAGCACAAACACACCCACACACCAGATAACCCTCAGAGGATCGTCACACTATTAAACCCCTATCAGGCCCCGTATGCTGTGAAATCACTTGAGGTTGGGTTTAGTATAAAATGTTTAATAAATATGAAATGTGATTGTGTACTGACTGTCAGATCTTTCAATATTTCCTATATTCTCACTCACCTGTGTGACACCTGCTTCTGTACTGTCACCCTCCTGCTCTCCTCAATCCCTCTCCTTGCCTGTTTTTTTATTGTTATAAATTAGACTTTTTTTCTAGAATTTGATTCTAAGGTGATCCATCAGTTATAGTTAATTTGAACTGGCAAAATCTTGGTTTCTCACCTGCAGTCACCTTCAACAGGGCAGCATTTAGCTAGCTTTATATCCTGGAGGTCGGCACCGATTTCATTCATTTAAGTCGCCTGCCTACCGGACGTAGCCATGATATCTGGGCGCTTTTATAACATAGACTACCCAGCACTAGCAATCATTGAGGGATGAGCAATCATGCTTACTACACATGCACTGTAACCAATGACTGCGCTAGATTAGAGCAGCAGCCCCTGCCCCAGGGTCTTAGCGCCGGCTTTTCAAGTGTATGCAGCGTTTTAAAAGAAAGAAATTGGGTAAAATGCCAGCGTGGAGGGCCCCCTGGTGGCTTCGCGGGCCCTATGCAACGGCATAGTTCGCAAATGGCAAGACACGGCCCTGCCCATAGGTCACAACTACTGAGTTGTACATTTCAGGTGAAACCATAGGGAGGAAGTGTTTTCTTAAGCCCATGACAGAAATTACATCTGATTCGGATGAGCTTGAAGAATGCATCCTCCAGGTAACTGTGAAGGAATATTGCTTTAGTCCAACAGTTTCCAAACCTTTTCAGCCACGCCCCACTTTTGTTGCCCCCACCCTGCTTCTAACCCTAGCTTGGTTGACTGTAGACCTGAATTGTAATCATTATTATTATTATTATTAGGCCTACATATTGGCAAAAAAAATGTGCCAGCTTTGATCAGTTAGTAATATACAACTACATTTTGTTCCGCTTATAGATTTATCTTCCGTTATCATCGATTATCTTGCATCCACTGGAATGTTACCTTTTTGGTCACGCTTCAAGCGACCTAAAGGCTCCCCTGACCAGTTTGTGAACTGCTGGTTGAGTGTGTTTGGGGTGTGTTTACAGTGGCCTTATGTCACTTAAAATGGGGGAATTCTGCTCAATTACTTAAACGACATGTTGAAATTTGGCCTACCTTTTGACAGTTGTTATTTTAGTTGTTGGGATAGTGGTTGTGAAATCAATTTAGAAACGTCATATGTCTAAGCCCTGTCTTTTAATTGACCAAACAGCAGTTGCAATAACTGTAAAGAGTAAAAAAATGCACAAGCTTTTGTAGCAGTAAGTTTGCTATATTTCAAGGGTGATTATTCCCCTATACCCTTATGCTTAAAGTCAACTTATATACGTACATACATTTAAAAGATTATATTAAAAAAAGACAGTGTAATATTATCACAAATTCAACTTAGAAAAATCATTTTAAAAATATAATGTGAATGTTATTGTAAGTCGCTCTGGATAAAAGCGTCTGCTAAATGATTGTAATGTGATGTTATGGAAGTTCAGAAATCACATCCGAAGCCAAGTTTGTCCTCCAATCAACTCATGTTAAAGCCTTTTTTAGACATTCTGAACCCTTTAGAAATGTTTGTCCAAACTTGACCTTGACCTTGACAGCCAAATTGGTTTTTGATAGAGGATCATGATATTTGTTGTTGAAATAATGTCTAGTTCTGTTTGACTTCTAACTATCAGGCTAATCTATTTGGATATATTTTATGTTTTCTCTTATGCATTGGCAGGTGGAGATGGACAGAGCTTTTACTATGGCTGACCACACAGACATTGGTCTACCACCGGAAGAGCGTGTACGTGCCTTGACCAAAAAGGGCAGCTCAGTAGATGTCAATGAAGATGTTCCCCCACGTCGCTACTTTCGTTCTGGCATGGAGTTGATCCGCATGGCCAATATCTACGCAGAGGAAGGGAACATTGAGCATGCCTTTGTCTTGTACAACAAATATATCACGTAAGTGAGTGTATTTTAGATATCTGGTGAAAATTGGTTGATTGATAATAAGTAAAGGTACTCAATTTTAGGCCTAGTCAACACTAGAGGTGTGAATCTTCACTGGTCTAACGATTTGATTTGACTGCGGTTCACCCGTCAACGTTTCTCGATGCATCTCGGTCTATCGCATCCTAAATTTTTTATATTACTCCATGTCGCTACTTTTTAATCATGTAATACTAGCAGTCAGATAAGTGTTTCTTCTACAAAGCATTCAAACGCTGCTGTTATGAATTTTTTTGATTTGATTTAGCAAACACAATTTGGATGTGTTGTTAACGTTATTCCCATGGATTTCTAACGTTCACAAGCGTTATTCCAAATTCCACTTGTTTAACGTTACTGGCGTTAAGGTTCTGGGACTACACGTAACTACTAACGTTTAAATTTTGCAGATTCCATTATAAGTTACAATCCTCAGCCAAAGTTCCGTTTTCAGGCTAATACTATCATAACCAGGACATAATAACACAATTTGTTTATGGAGTTGTTTTAGAACCTGAGACATCTGTTTAGACATGTAGCTAAAATTGACCGACGTCACAAATGAAACGCTTGTTACAGTAGCCAAACTGTGACTTGAGAAGGGGGCAAATGCCAAGCTCACAAAAATAATAGAAGCTGAATTAAAATAACCTGGCATGATTTCTTTAGTTAACTCTATGTCGAGCGTCTTATCCCGTTCATGCTTTCCAGTAAGTTCCTAAAATCCGAAATGGGCCCAGACGTCCGCCCCCAAAATACTGCGTGCGTCTTGCGCCATACCTCACACGTAGAAGTATCGTTAGCCTGATGTTCTTCCACAGTTCAAATCAAGATATTGACTTTGGGAACCCTAACAACTTTATTGTCCAGGAAAATCTATATCAACGTAAGTAGGCAATACTGTTTCATAGGCTGTTATTTTAAATTTAAAATCTGTTAATTCGAAATTAGTGGTAGGTTAGTTTTTTTTTCAGATAGGGCTTATTATATTTTAGGGATGCACCGATGTATCGGCCGTACATCGGTATCGGCCGATGTTGACTGCAATCAGCCTATCGGCAAATAATCATGGTTTAGCGGCAAATGTTGTTGCCGCACACATGCTTGTTTTCAAATAAGAGAAATTTAAAATTTTAGACTGGGCTTTCAAATATTAAAGGTTGTTTCACACATTTGTATGATTGAATTTGTGTTCAAATCGAAATTCTGCAGCCGGTCAACGGGATTAACGTCAAGCGCCGTTAGTCAGAAGTCAGAACAGCATCATTGTGGTGGTAATGCACGTATTTTATAGTTTTTGTGTGTGACATTTTCCCAAACTGGACTTTGTTTTACCTCGTTTCATAGTTTAACAGCTCACCCTCAGTTTTCGATTTGAAGTTAACATCCCGCATACACCTCAATAATTTAATCGTCACCCTTATGTGCCCTGCATAAATTGGCATCCAATAACCACACTGAAGAAGAGGGACTGTTCAACTCAGTTTATTGAGGTAGGTTAAAACTGAAAAAGCACGCGTACAATAATCAACACAATGTAAATCTGGCAGAGATCGTCTTTAGCGCTAACGACAAACTAGCGTCTCCTAGCAGCAATGTGATGACATCACCCATAAACAGGTGCTTCTTAAAGACACAGAACATATACACTGGATATGAATTCACGCGCTGTGAATTTCAACCAAAAGACGAGACTGTTCCGTTTAATGTTTAATTTGAATCTCCATCCATCCATTTTCCGCCGCTTATCCAGGGCCGGGTCGCGGTGGCAGCAGGCTCAGCAGGGTATTCCAGCCGTCCCTATCCCCAGCAACGCTTTCCAGATCCTCCTGGAGGATCCCGAGGCGTTCCCAGGCCAGACAAGATATATAATGTCGCCAGCGTGTTCTGGGTCTACCCCGGGGTCTCCTACCAGTAGAGCGTGCCCGGAAAACCTCCAACGGGAGGCGCCCAGGAGGCATCCTAATCAGATGCCGTACCACCTCATCTGGCTCCTTTCAACGCGAAGGAGCAGCGGTTCTACTCCGAGCTCCCTCCGGATGACCCAGCTCTTTACCCTATCCCTAAGGCTGAGCCCAGCCACCCTACGGAGGAAACACATTTCAGCCGCTTGTACTCGCGATCTTATTCTTTCGGTCACTACCCAAAGCTCATGACCATAGGTGAGGGTTGGAACGTAGACCGACTGGTAAATCGCGAGTTTCGCCTTTCGGCTCAGCTCCTTCTTCACCACGACGGTCCGGTACAACGCCCGCATTACTGCTGATGCTGCACCAATCCGCCTGTCAATCTCACGCTCCATTTTTCCCTCACTCGTGAACAAGAACCCGAGATACTTGAACTCCTTCGCTTGGGGCAGCAACTCACTCCCAACCCGGAGAGAGCACTCCACCGTTTTCCGGCAGAGAACCATGGCCTCAGACTTGGAGGTGCCGACTCTCATCCTGACCGCTTCACACTCAGCTAGAAACCGCTCCAGTGCATGCTGAACGTCACAGTCTGAAGAAGCCAACAGAACCACATCATCTGCAAAGAGCAGAGAAGCAATTCTGAGGTCCCCAAACTGGACACACTCCTCCCCCCGGCTACGCCTTGAGACTCTATCCATGAAAATCACAAACAGAACCGGTGACAAGGGGCAGCCCTGGCGGAGTCCAACACCCACTGAAAACGTATTTGACTTTGTGCCGAGTAAACGGACACAACTCTCACTCCGGTTATATAGGGACCGAATGGCTCGTAGCAACGGCCCTGGTACCCCATACTCCCGCAGTACCCCCCACAGGACTCCCCGGAGGACACGGTCGTAGGCCTTCTCCAAGTCCACAAAACACATGTAGACTGGATTGGCAAACTCCCATGCCCCCCCAAACAGCCCCGCAAGGGTAAAGAGTTGGTCTACTGTTCCACGACCAGGACGGAATCCGCATTGCTCCTCCTGGATCCGAGGTTCGACAATCGGTCGGAGTCTTCTTTCCAACACCCTGGCGTAAGCTTTCCCAGGTAGGCTAAGAAGTGTGATACCCCGATAATTGGAGCACAACCTCCGGTCCCCCTTTTTAAAAATGGGAACCACCACCCCGGTCTGCCATTCCAATGGTACTGTCCCTGACCTCCACGCGACACCGAAGAGGCGTGTCAACCAAGACAGCCCAACAATGTCCAGAGCCTTCAGCATCTTGGGGCGAATCTCATCCACACCCGGCGCCTTGCCGCTGAAGAGCTTCCCAACTACCTCAGTGACCTCTGCCAGGGATATGGCTAAGACTTCCCCCAGGTTCTACGAACTCTGCCTCCTCTACAGAGGACGTGTTGGCGGGGTTAAGAAGTTCCTCGAAGTGCTCCTTCCACCGCCCGACGATATCTCCAGTCAGGGTCAGCAGTTCTCCTCCCCTGCTGAACAGAGCCTGGGCCAATCCCTGCTTTCCCTTTCTGAGCCATCTAACGGTTTGCCAGAACTTCCTTGAGGCCAACCGAACTCCTCCCACACCCGGGTTTTTGCTTCTTTGACTACCGGAGCTGCAGCCCTTTGGGCCGCCCAGTACCCGTCTGCTGCATCAGGAGACCCCTGGGCCAACCAAGCCCTAAAGGCCTCCTTCTTCAGTCTGACGGCTTCCTTCACCGCTGGTGTCCACCAGTGGGTTCTTTGGTTGCCGCCACGACAGGCACCGATGACCTTCTGACCACAACTCCTAGCAGCCGCTTCCACAATGGAGGTTTTGAACATGGTCCACTCGGAATCAATGTTCCCAACCACCCCCGGGATGCACGAGAAGTTCTTCCAGAGGTGGTTGTTGAAGACCACCCGGACAGGGTCCTCAAACAGACGTTCCCAATTCACCTTCACTACACGTTTGGGTTTACCGGGTCTGTCCGGCAGCCTTCCCCGCCATCTGATCCAACTCACCACCAGGTGGTGATCAGTTGACAGCTCAGCTAATCTCTTTACCCTAGTGTCCAAGACATACATACATCTCTTGATCGATTAAATTCTTAATTAACATCCCTATTCAAAACAGTTCAGTTATTTTTTATTATGAAGATTTCTTTGTTTACCTGGCACAAAAGGGGGAATAAATAACAAAAACAAAATAGGCCTTAAAACATCGGCTTCGGCATCGGCTATCGGCCAAATTGCTATTTTAAACATCGGTATCGACCCAGAATTTCTCGATCGTTGCATCCCTATAATACTTATTATATTTTAAAACTCCCAATTATATTTTGTTGCCGCATTGATGCAGAGTTGTCCACGTCTAGCATCGCGATGCATCTTAGAAAACAGGAAATGTCCACACTGTACTCCTTCCAGGGTGAGGATATTCAGACACTCAGTTTTCAGTGTTGACGTGTAGACCTGTTTTGGCTTGTAACGTCAAAGTGTGTGCCATTATGTCCTTTGTTTACCTGAGGCAATTTCGTTTGCATGCTCTTGACAGCTTGTTTTTGCGTTTTCCAGGTGGACGGAGGTTGTTTTTTTTTTGAGAATGGAGAAAAACTAGAGGTTTTGTGTATAACCCAGGTTCTAATAAGGAGAGGAGTGAGACTCCTCTCTATGGGAAACGCTCAAGAGGGTGCATCATTCACTAAACACTTGTACCACAGCGCCTTGTAATCAACAAGGCTTGTGAGACTTTGAGGGTTACGTGCACCCACGTCAGCTACTCTATAAATACTGTACCAGACCCATCTCACTCCAGATTTGAATCCAGTCATCATTCAGCCATGGGGCAGACTTTAGAGAGGAGAAACTCCTAGTTCTATTACAGTCGATACGTTTGACTCCACTCTGTGGGAGATATTGTACCACAACGCCCCTTGGTTGTGAACATCGAACAACCCCTGATGACCGGAGGTCCATCCTTCACTCCTGACCGCCCACACTAAGCACCGCCTGCGCCAGAGAGCGCACCGTCACATCCAATCTGTACCAAGGTACAAAGGTGTGATGCGTAGCCCAGCTAGCTACAGCACAGATGTCCGAGACAGACACACCCTTGTAAAGCGCCCACGAGGCAGCAATTCCGCGAGTGGAATGTGCGCGTATGGCCATAGGCGATGCACGTCCATAGCGCCATAGGCTAACTGAATAGCCTGCACTAACCACTTTGCCAGTCTGATTTTGGACAACAACTTCCCATGGAAGGGCGAGCAAAACAGACAAACTACTGATCCGTGGAACGGGATCCCCTTGTCCTATCCATGTAACAACGCAGTGTGCGTACAGGGTGCAGACACTCCAGGGAGTGCAGATCCTTATCGGGACAGTGTAAGCATAGTTGCCAACCCTCCCAATTGTGCCGGGAGACTCCCGGTTTTCATTGCCACAATTCTCTATCAAAACGATTTTTTTGTATAGAGAATCACTGTCCACGGTCGTGTTGTCCGTAACACATCCTGGTTGTCCAGCAACGGGAGAAACCATTTCAGCTCCAGGAAGACCGTGAGCAGTTCCAGGTGATTGATGTGGAGACAGCGTTGAGACGCGTCCCCCACATCGCTCACCGGACGTCCCTCGCAGACGCCCCCCCCCCCCATCCTGTGTGGAGACATCTGTCGTCACTACGTGCCACAGGGCCCAATAGGGTGCCCGTCAGCAGCAGTGCTCTGTCCTGCCATGCCGCCAGCGCCAAAACGCAGTGATTGGGGACCCTCAGGGATAAATCCAGCCTCCTCGCGGGGTACAACACTCTGGCCGTCAGCCAGTATTGGAAAGCCCGCATGTGGAGGAAAACTGGCCAGATACTTGTAAAAGGTCTCGGCGCTGTCTCGCGAGAGAGAAAGGCGCGGTTCGGAACCGAGCAGATGATTATTCCCAAGAATGTTACGCCCTGGGAGGGAACCAGACAGCTCTTTATGAGGTTCACCACGAAACTGAGGAAGGCTGGGTGGGACAAGAGAACACTCGTGTGCTCCATCGCCTCCCATCTCGTGCTGAAAAATCACAACGAAAACTCCAAGGAGGAATGAAGTGGCTAACAGGCATGGCGGACTGTGGAGCTAAGTTAAGTAGCGCCACGGAAAGCAAAAGAAAGGCGGAGGAGAAAACTTCTTACCTTGCTAGCAACCCTCAGACCGAACAGCGTCTTCACCGAAGATAAGGTTCACTAGACAGTAGGACACCATTAACATTCACACCTGGCAGAATGATGAAAGTCTGGCGTGAGATGGGTCTGCTACTGTATTTATACATGTATTTTACACGCAGGTGCGCGTAACCCTTAAAGTCTCACGCGCCTGATTACAAGGCGCTGTGGTATAAGTGTTCAGTGAATGATGCACGCTCTAAGAGCGTTTCCCAGAGAGGAGTCGAACGTATCGACTGTAATATAACCCGTTTAAAAAAATACAAATGTTCGTGTGGACTAGGCCTTAAACATACATTTTCTAGCATACCCAGTGTACCAGAGTGTTTTAATTAAAATTTGTTCCTTGAAGTAGTTTGGTTCAATAATGGACATCCCACAATATTTTTAGTGCAAGCTAGGTAAATGGCCTTCTTCTGTAAATATGATCGTGTTAAAACATCTGTCCTTTCTCTGTTAAACCCTCAACATTTTTCGAATTAATCCTAAGAGCTAGATGGTAAGCTAATGTTGTTTCCAGCAAATCCAGACATCCCTTCAGACTGTGACAACTTGCAAACAAGTCAAGTTGGACAAAATGGCTTTTACAGATTTATAGTTTAAGTAAGTATCCATAAAGTGCATGTCACTTAGAGGAGTTCATTATCAAGCTTAGCTAAAGTCTAATCCAATATTAAAACCAATTTTCCTTTGTACAGAGTTTACCTAATATAGTTTAATGGCTATCAATCAATATTGTTTCCTCAAATATACCACGCATACTTTATACTGTCAATATAGGAATTCATGAAATTCCTTTAGTTATACCATTATTAAACTAGACAGACTCAGAAATACATTGCCTTGCATTGAATTTAGTTCTAACTAATGTAAAATATAGCATATAAAGAGACAACCATAAATTATAAAGGAAAACAAATCATTGAAATTGGAATGCCTATGGTCTTAACAATTGTATGACTAGAGCAGTGGTTAGATAGATAGTCTCAGTAAGGGTCCATGTGTTGTGGGGATAGATCAATAGATAGCAGCAGCACCATGGGGATCCCTAAGCAAGTATTATATAATGTATAGTTGACAAGCCGTTTTAACATTTAATCACCCATTTTTGAGATCCCAAAACACGCTATCAGACATCATCGGATAACACGATTTTTGTTGTCTGATATCTGCTTTCTAGGTTTGGATATCAGCGTTTTTAAACCACTATTGACTTGGAAATCCATGTTATGATGTTAATATCAAACTGTTAAGTCATTCGGATATCACCGCCAATTCAACAGGATGTACATTTATTTTGTGTAATCACCGTTTTAACGGTATTAACACGTTTTATCACCATTTCCTGTTGTGCTATCATTATGTCTGCCCTGTGTAGAACACGAAACATTTCCTGAATGCACAAATTCTGTATCTTTTTGCAAAATGTGCAAAGATGGGAAGGCTCCTCCTGGTCTTTTCACCAGGAAAGTGGGTCTTCCATTGCACTGATCTCTTGAATTTGGCTGTAGACCTCAAATTTATTTGAGTGTTTCAGTGGGGGTAATGTCCACTCTCTGAGATAGTATGGTTGCCCCCCCCTTTTCTGACGCTATGCTGGACAGCAAGCAGGGTCTTTCCTGCATGTAGATTTACAAAGCGGCCGCCTCCGTCTCTGAAAATGTGTTCTTTAACATGTTCTTCACAGAAAATAAGCCAAGACCAATACGTTTCAGGTTGAAAAAATTATCCATAATTTCTATTTTAGTAAACATTGAAAACGGGTCCAATAGACCCGAACACCACACAAGGGATCATTTCTCTGTCTGTTGAGATTTTGGGTCATTTGATGTTAATGTATCTCACCATCAATGAATCCACTACCAGTGAACATGGGTTTGCAGAGGGTTTTGACAATGTTAGAGTAATTTCTTAGGGAGTCTGGTTTTCAGCTTTGGTGGTGCTTTCTCTGTCTTTTCTCTTTGTGGGGAGCCTGGCCAGCCTGATGAAGGATGGAAGTCAAAGATGAAGCGGGGACCTGAGTGAAGGACGGTGCAAACTGAGCTTCACCCACAACAAGATATTAGGAATCATTCAACCCCATAAATCTGTTGTCTAGCTGCAGCTCCTGTGTTGGAATACGAAAGGAAGACACTCGTTGCTCGGCAGTGTAGGCAGAACTTTATGTTCCATTGAGCTATATCCGTGCTGGAATTACTGGACGGCTTTTTTGATAAAATAATAATACGTTTAACCGAATAGTAGGTTTGGGACATATACCAAAAATATAGTTTACCCACGATGTTTGTTCATGCTCACGGTGTGCTTTCAAATACCGCCATATTTTATGGTATGTCTTGGTCATTTCTCTAATGGCAATAAACACATTGAAACATTCAACTTGGAACTGCTACTTGTCCAACTCATGAGCCTGCTTCTCACTGTCATTCAACAGCATTAATTGAACATTCCCATGTAGCTCAGCAAATTATTGAATTAGCTCTTCAAAATGTATCCAGATCTTTTTCAATTGTTGCCTAATGCTCAGGCAATGGTTCACCAACCTTATCGACCAGCGCATTAATTTCATTAAACGTGCGCAACTTGCCTCGATCAAAGAGCCAATCAATTTATAAAACACCTTCACCTGCCTTTCCATCGTCCGCTAAACCTCCGCTATGTGACATTTCCACAACTTTGTAATGACAATAAAAAATAACTCAGTTTATGTCTGCCAAAATTACACTGTCATTCAGTAAAACAGTGTAAAAATGTCATCTCTGTCCAAACTCATTGATGTTTGGGACTGTGTTAATGACTGCGTGAAAATGATCCATTCATAATATAGCCACTCGGGATTCAACAGGTTTACTCACAGTGCTATTGGCTTGCGAAGTGTAGTCATCATAAACCCATCCAACGTCTTAGTAATTCAGTTTCTAGTTTAATTTAGTTGTGATATCCACCACGTACGGCAATTGACCCGTTCCAAATCCAAATTTTATCACAACTGCCAAAACAATTTGCGATTCAATTCAATAACCATAATTTAAGGGGTCACCGAAACACACTTTACATTTCTAGTCTAACAGCGATCCATTTCCCTGTACCAAACAGTCCAATCAAATTGGCTGATACTCGTCTGTTTTTTAAGGACTTTTTGTTCAATACACAAACAACATGGAGATGCAATCCCACTCGTTCAAATTACGCCTCCTTACATGTTATTATTAACATTGCTGTGCAGAAGGTTTTCGTCTTTAGTAATGTTAGTATTCCTATAACAAACATGAGGAGTACCACTCAAATCACACACCACTCGTACCATCATCAACTTAACAACTTTTACAGTTGCCTTAATATTAGTTAACTTTCTTTTGTGGATTATCCCTGAACTTTCTTTTGTGGATTATCCCTCAGAACTATATGAAAGGAAAAACAAGTGTAATTCGGAAAAAAATGTATTACAAAATTAGCAAAACAATTGGCAATCCCAAAATATATGTGTGAAGTCTCCCACCAATCCACAGTCTTTCCAACATAGTTCAGATGTGTTGCTGTATTTTGAAGTGATTGATGGAGTTTTATAATACCGTATTTTTACCTTCCAATCAAATTCCCACCATGATGGGCTGAAAGTTGTTATTTTACACTGATCAGCCAAAACATTAAATAAAACTGACTTGTTACAATTATAGCTAACATTAAAAGATGAAGACACCCTGGTGCACCTTTTGACTATATAATATTATTGGACAGCATTGCTGCATTACCAGGTTATTAGAATTAGCCATTCATCATCATCATCATCTTCATCCGCTTTGTCCGGGGTCGGGTCGCAGAGGTAGCAGTTCCAGCAGGGCATCCCAAACTTCCCTTTCCCGGGCCACATTAACCAGCTCTGACTGGGGGATTCCAAGGCCTTCCCAGGCCAGTGTGGAGATATAATCCCTCCACCTGGTCCTAGGTCTGCCCCGTGGCCTCCGCCCAGCTGGACTTGCCTGGAACACCTCCCTAGGGAGGCGGCCAGGTGGCATCCTTACTAGATGCCCGAACCACCTCAACTGGCTCCTTTCTATGCAAAGAAGCAGCGGCTCTACTCCGAGTCCCTCACGAATGGCTGAACTTCTCACCCTAATTAGCCATTCAATATTAGCCATTCAATATTTTCATGAAGTTTGCATTGTAAATATTGATGCCTGCACATTCTGGGCATTCTTCAACATAGTTGTTAATTGCCCTTTCTGGCTGGTCTATCGAACATCAGCTGTTGTACATTTGAGCTTTTTTCATCACTTTCTTGCATTCATAGTGTATCTGATCAGCATGTACAACTACATTTACTACAAAACTTGATTATCAATTGTACCTTTGTGGTTTTTATTCTAGACTCTTTATTGAGAAACTCCCTACGCATAGAGATTATAAAACGGCTAACATTCCTGAGAAAAAGGAGACACTTAAGGTATTTAAACATCTTATTTTTTTATAATTGTTTGTTTGTTTGTTTGTTTGAATTTGGATTTGGATTTCTTTTCTTCAACAGAAGCTTAAAGAAGTTGCTTTCCCTCAAGCAGAAGTACTTAAAAAAGCTCTTTTAAGGAGATTTGAGCAAGAACATGCACAGTACCTGGTGAAAAAGGTAAAGTACACGATTACGGGCTGTCCTTTAAGTGGATGTTAGGTTCAATAAACATTGGGGCTCATTCACCAATATCTTGCAAAGTGTTTTCTTAAATTTGTTCTCAAGAAAAGTCCACTTCGGAATCTTGTTATATTCTCGTGTTCTTACATTGATGAATCCCATTTCTTGTAAATTGAAAGCTTGTGCTAGAAACATGCACATACGACAAGAACATTGTTACAACTTTACTCTCGGGAATGCACTGCCAAGATTTAGCCGTTAAGATGTATTTAAACTACTCATATCCTGACATTATCAACGTGCTGTCTATTCCGGGATCTAAAATACGGAGCATGAGCCATTGGCCAAAAATATCTGGCTACTTTGTCAACCGTGCCCCTTTTACGTGAGCGCACACAAACTCCATGGAGTCAACACCGACTAACACACATCTTAATCACTGTAGTAGTACCGTCGAACACCCTTTTGGAAAATCTGAGTATGTCATCTCCGACTTTTATTGTTAACCCCAAGTTAGATCGAAGTTAGAAGTTAGAGTAGTTCAGCCTCCGTTCATAGTGTAGGCCCCAGACCACAGACATGCCGTATCTCAAGGTTCAATTGCCACTGTCTTAATTGTTTTAATTAGCTACATACTGTAGTTAAACAGTGACATCTCTACAGTCTCACACGACAACAATCGTGAGCTTGCCGCTACAAGCGACTCTATGAACACTTATAAAAGTGAATCATAGGTCTCACAACTTTGGAGGGAGGGTACTCAGTAATGCTGAACACGTTCTCAGTCATGGTTGCAAAAATATTACCTTCCAGTATCACTTGCAGCAAAATGCAAATTAGTTATGATGTAGTAATTGCCAATTGAACTACAAAACCAAGTGCTTGTTTTCACAAAGTGCACAATAGTGTTTGATCCAGTAGTTATTTTTATGTTTTATCTCATCTGCGCCCAGTTTACTTCAATTCAGGCCGTCAGACCGTATTTGGCCCATTGTGCAAAAATATACTAGTTTTACCGATCTGGAGCGAATATTAAGCACATCTGGCCTGTGTGCGGTCCAGTTTATCATCCCGATTGTCCATCAGATGGTTCCAGCCACATGCGGCGCGAAGGCGCACAGCGGGTGTGACTGCTACGCAAATCTGGCGAGTTGTGGGCCCAGTGTTAACAGCTATCTGGGTTATCACATCATCACATAATCACTTTAACACAGTTCAACGCAGAGTTGCCAAGTCCGCTTATAACAAGCAACTTTGGATTATTTATTTATTTATTTTTAAGTTCATCAAAGAAATCAGGAGTTGGGGGTTGCATTTCTTTTGGGGTTGTTTTAAAAATATGGTTGCTTGTAAAAAAATCTCTCAAGTGACCTATTTTTTTTACATTTATGGTATATACTTTACCCAATGAATCCATTGAATGATACTGTCTGCTCGTTAGTCTAATAATATAAACGGTGCTTTTAAGCTTTCACCCTTTTACAAATCTCTGCGCAAGCCTACCACCGTCCCCTCCCCAAGCTCGAGCTTTCATTTTACCAGTAGTAAAAAGTTGTAGGCCTATGTGAACTATGTTAGGCTTTCTTGACCCTTTGTTGAGATATTATGTCATCAGGTTCTTACTTTTATTTTTGTTCTATAGTTTGCACATGTATAAAATTTATTTAAAGGATTGAAATCACTGATTATCCACAATGTCAGTAGAGCTCAAACAAAGTGGATCGAGGGTCAGCCAAATATCGCTGTGTAAAACTCTTCCTGTAATGGCTTGGGCATTATAATTCTATTGCATTATTTTCTTCTTTCACGTCCATTTCAACACACTATTCATTACCAGAATCGTATTGTAGAAATAAATGTAGTTTATAAGATGGGAAATGTGAGATAAATTGAAGGTTGACGCATCTCAAGATTGGCTTTAGCTATTTAATTAGAATGCATTTTATGACAAATGAACGCAAATTAATGTGTTTCATGTCTGTTGTGCAGAAAGCGGAGCAGGAAGCACTAGCTCTTGAACATTCCAAACAGAGAGCTCTGGATGTGGAACGAGAGCGTGTGGCTGAGTTGCATCGTCGTCAGCGTGAGCAAGAACAATTTAGTGCCTTTGAGGAGATGATCCGTCGTCAGGAGTTGGAGAAAGAGCGCCATCGTGTGTTTCTAGAATTTGCCACACCAGGCACCCCCCCATCTGACACCCCCCTCATTCCAGACGTCCAGTGCCCCCCTCTACCTCAGGTTGTTTCTCCCACTTCACCCCAGAGCCCTGGGGACACCTCTAGTAGCATTGATCGTCGGCCCCCTCCATCTTCTGCCCCACCACCTACGTTTGACCGCTCTCTAAAGCCTGGGTCCTTGGTCAACCAGGGCAACAGTGAGTTAAGACCATCTACATTTTAGAAACGCTTTTAGGTATTGCTCACTTACTTTGAAATGCACTTCTTCTGACCTGAATTTATTGATATCTACTTTTCTTTTAATCTGTTTCTTAATCCATGTCACTTGCAGTTACCATGGTGGATGCCCTTCGTCAGTTAGCAGTGCCTGCTGAGCTCTGTAGGAATTTCCTTAGGTTGGCAGAGGCCAACACAAGCCAGGCTATAGAGACCTGCGGTATCCTTTGTGGCAAGCTGGTAAGATTTCGTACGTTTTTCTTTTCTTTCAGGAAAGGAGCAATGCACAAAACATATATTATTGTTTTTTGCAAATCTTTTTTATATATACATAGACTAACACAGTATGAAATTATGAGATTTGTTTATATTATGCTTTAACTTATAAAAAGATTGCGTCTATTTAAAAGAAATAGAAAATGAAGTAAATGTAAATCGGTCTATTATTTACACTGGCTTCATAAACTATAAAAACATGTAAAGTAATCAATCGGCAATGTGCATACATACAGTACCCTATACCAATGAAGTTTTTAGAAAATGTAGTATATATATTAAACCTGAATTTCCCTGTACAGTTTGCTAAGACACAATTACTAAGAAACATTTCTTGAAACCTTCACCCATTTTCATAGCCGTGGGAACATGTTTCAAGTGGGGGGTGGTGTGGGGGTTGGACCTCGGACCCTCTACTTTTTAAAATGTATAGTTATGAACATGGCAGGTCCAGTGTTTCCCCTAGGATGGAGTTGTAGCAGCGGAGGTGAAGCATGCGCCCGAAAAATTTGCACAGCTATGTTGCGGCTTGTCGTACCTTTTAATTATAATGTTATTAGTATGCTATATTTTGGTATAAATGGATTATTGTTGTTGTCACATTATAACCAATAACTGAAAAATAAATGTCGGGAGGTGTCTGTACGTTTGCCTGTGTCATGCCAAAAGTAGTTAAAGTATTTTAATGTAAGCTAAAATTAAGTTTTTCAGATAAGATTCATGACATTCAAAACCAAGCTCCGACTCAAGAATTACTCCTAGGTTGCGTGCTTCACTGGTGCACTATACCTTTAAGAACCCAAACTTTAATGAATTCCTCTGGCACTTCGGTAAACATTAAGTAGCCTACCTCAGTTTTATCATCATTTAATAAAAAAAAGTTGTGGGACACACAAGATGTAAGACAATTCTTTAGAAGGGAGAGTGACTGAATTTGTTACTGTAACAAGCGTTCCGTTTAACTAGGCTACATTATAAGTAGACCTAACGTAGGTCAAGTTTAGCTAAATGTCTACACGGTTCACCTATCTCATGTTCCAAAACAAATCCAAAACGCAAATTTTTTAATGATGTCATGGTTAAGACAGTTTAGCCTTGCTAATTATTATGTTAGCATGAAGAAAATGTAGCTATGAAACTTTAGCTAAGGGGCCGTTATGATCATCAGCAAAATGGTAAAGTTTGCAACGTTTGACGAGTATAGTCTCGGAACCCTATAATGTCAGTATCGTTGTACAAGTGGAACTTGGAATAACAAGCCTGCTAGATAGCATTAAACTCCATGGACATAGCGTTAACTCCATATCCAAATTGTGATGGTTGGCATTAACTAAATCAAAACAAAAACAAAATGTTGTAACAGCGTCGCTGTTGAATGCATTGCCAGCACCCTCCGCACCCCTACTCTCCACAGCCTTGCCCATTTTCTCAAAACTTTAAACACAAAACCAAATACTCAAACTACATTCACAAAATCCCTGATTCTTCTGTGAAAATCGAACAATACTTTCCGATTGATATTACGCATAAATACACAAAGTTTACGGTGGGCCTGAGAGGCCAAAAGCACTGCAACTTAAGAAAACATGCAAAGAGACAAAACGCAAGCAAATTTTTACAGAAATGCGCTGCAAGTACAGAAAACACAACACATTACAGAAATGCGCTGCAAATACAAAAAACAACACATTACATTACGCGTTTCTGTAATGTGTTGTGTTTTTGTATTTGCAGCGCGTTTCTGTACGGTGTTGTCTCAATTTGCAGCTTGTTTTCTAAATCAAATTGATGGAAATGTTTTTCTTAATTTGCTTGTGTTTTGTGTATTTGCATGTGTTTTCTGAAGTTGCAGTGTGTTGGCCTCTCAGGGCCACCGTACATAACAGATATTCTACTGCAGAGATTGCAAACAGCAATTTATATATTGACAAAAATAGAGACAAATTTTGACAAACATAAAAATATGTAAAACTTGATTTGTGAATTCTTAATTTTCATTTCAGACAAGAAATATGTTTACCGTGACACATGTAATAGTTCCTAAGCAGTGTGGTGGACCAGACTACTGTGACACAGAGAATGAAGAAGAGCTATTTCTAATCCAGGACCAGTATGACCTTATCACCTTGGGCTGGATCCATGTAAGTAAAAACAGGGACATAGTAAAACCGCGTCTGATATTTAAGTATACTACTGTTATAGATTAGGTTACCACAGTAGAGGTTGTTATTCATTTTTATAAAAAATGTGTATTAGGATACAAATCAAATGCATCACTAACCTAATGGGTTAGTGATCGGAAGGAGGGGCGTGAGATCCCTGGAGATACATCTGAGGATGTTAGTTGGTATGGGGTCAAGGGGACATGTGGTGAATCGTTTAGAAGTTACAAGGTCAAAGTTTGATCAGTGGTGAGGAAGAGAGGTTAGTTGCAGATGTGCTGTCTTTGAGCAGGTGGTAATTGTGGGTGTTGGGGTTGGGGGGGGAACGACGTCATTAACTTTTTTTCTCAAAGAAGACAAGTTAGTCATCCAATTGCAGTGAGTGCGGCGGGACAGGGGTTGATGGGTTAAGGAGTGAGAAGAAGGTGGGAAACAGTTTTCTGGAGTTAGAAGCTCACTTCATTAATTTGGATTGCACAAAGGCAAAAAAAACATGTTATAAAAAGTTTGAAAACGTGTCGTGGGCGAGTGGCTCACCTACTCAGTTGTAAACATTTAGTAAGCTATTGTAGAGGAGAATTAGGATTCTTGTGTGTTTTTTCTGTAAAGAACTATTAGTAGCCTTTTAGTATTCCAAAACACACCAATTCCTGACTGATCATTAGTTGTGTGCTTAAGAAAACAAGCGCATAATGATGATGCGTAAAGAATGGGTGTTTCTGAGCTGAATTGGCTGTCACTCCAATTCCGATGGGCCAATAGTAATATTCTTATAAACGCCACCCTCACGTTATTTTTGTGCCAAAATTGAAAAAATCCACAAGCCAAAGCACAGATCCAAGATCCGAACATAGACATAAAACAATGGATTCAAATGACTAAACTGAAAACCATAAGAAAAAAAGAAAAAATATTTAGTTTAGCTTTCTATTTATTTTTTGTTAGTTTTAGATTTTAGTTTTGCTTTTAGGTTTCTTATATTTTGCTTTTGGATTTTAGTTTTTCATTTGGATTTTCTTTTTTGCTTTTGGATTTTAGTTATGCTTTTGGCTATCTTTTTTGTTTGTGGATTTTGCTTTTTCTTTCGTTGATATTTGCCACAAATTTTATTCCGTAAGGATGTGCACACATGTCTGAGATTTTAGTTGTAAAATGTATTCCACCTACTACAACAGTTTGTCTCCCAGTGGCACTGTTATGTAATGGTACAAAAGCATCTATCAGCCTGATCTTCAGCTGAAAATATAAGATTTCGTCATCTTTCACTGAAGTCAACTTTGAACAGTTTGTTTGAAATAATTATTGTAAAAATTTAAAATCTTTATGTATACTGAGCCAAAAATATTGTAATATAATAACAGTGCTATGAGTCATGGCACACATAAATATTGGATGTCATTAGTAAATTATGGATAAAAAAATACCTCCCTAGCTTTTAAAGTAAATATTTTGATTAGTACAATAATTATTTTAACAGGGGTGGCAGTGGTAACGTTTAAATTATTGTAGTAGTAAATTATAGTAGCAGTACATTTGTTTCTGTGTGTGCATTGTGTATTGATAATTTGTGGACAAAATGTATATGGTATAGCTACAACACACATATTGCTACAATTCAGGAAATTCCCCGAGGCCGTTCATGTTACCACTTCTCACCTAACACTTAAAATCAAACTTGTCCTACATCGTTCAATCAATCGTCATGCAAATTGGTAAGCAGCATCTGTAGAAAGAGCACTTTTAAACTTACTCGAGAACCATCTATCTCGATGGCTGCAAATAAGCCATTGACTTGTTTTTCATGTTGCAGCGCCCCCCTGTCGACCAAATACTACTCACCTGTACTCACCCATGTGGTCATACCTAACAAGTTTCATGACTGACACAAACAGGTTTTACTACCAACCAGTAGTCAATTATTCTAGCAGTCATCATTTTCATCAAAAGGCTACATTTTTTATTTGGTTTAACAAAAGTTGAAAACAAAGCTAGATGTGTCACCGACCGAAGTATATCATGATTAGTAAAAGCTTTATTTTTAAACCAAACATTTGAGCGGTAGTGTTATTTCCGAGACTGTACTGCATAATACAGTTTATAATGAGTCTGTGTATTATAGAAAATGTCAATAGTAATTATATCCCAAACTTACAATTATAATAGAAATTAGGATTACTTAGAGACAAGATCATCACTATTTCATGTCATTGTGGTTGAATCCTGTGTGTTTTATTTTACAGACCCATCCCACTCAAACAGCCTTCTTGTCCAGTGTGGATCTACACACTCATTGTTCTTACCAGATCATGCTACCAGAAGCCATTGCCATTGTGTGCTCACCCAAGTTCAACGAGTAAGTTTGTTAAGGGCCTTATCTGCTTTTGTGGAAATATGTTTCAAAATATGTTTAGAAAATAATGTGGAGACACAGAGAGGGTGCCCCTGTTTTTGAGAAAAGTGTAAATTGAATTTGATTAATTGTTTGGGACAACACCAAATTTCTATTTTATTTCAATGCTTATTTGTTGATAACATATTTGTTTTACGGGACCATTCCTTCATTTTGCCATTGTCACATCTCAAATCAAACACACTGGCAATCAAACATATCGTTATGTATAAAAAAAAAGGTGCTCCATTGCACAGTTTATCAGCACTGAGTAGCTCAGTTACTTAAAATATTATACTTTCTTTAGCTTGGTATAGTGGTCGGCCAATGTTGGTTTTGCAATGTCCGATGTTGATATTTTGAGAGCAAGGCGGCCGATTTATAATGACGATATCACGTTGTTGTTTTTTGGTTTGGCTTTCTGGTCTTAGCTCAGTACAATACTACCATAAAGGACTAGATTTCTATCTGTAATAATGCGTTATTCCATGAATATTACAATCTTATATACATGGTTATCTTAACCAGTAACATAATGCTTTAGATGGCATTTTTGTGAATTAATTAAACAGACAAATACGTGCCTATGCTGTAGATTTCAGAAAGTGACTGGTATTTAAGGGAGAGCACACTGTCATCATTCAACTGCACTATTCTCTGCTTCGCAGTCCTGCATCCCCCCTTTCAGTAATTCATAGGAAGTCAAGCTTTGTTAAAAATAAATCAGCGAGGCGTTGTCAGTTAGATATCTTACATTGAAAGTAGAGAAGTTTAAGAAGTAAAGGGGCGCGGACACAGCTTCTTTAGGCACAGGGTACACTGAGATTGACAGTACGGCTGGGGGTGCGAGAGGGGCGGGGTTCATTAGAACAAAATGAACGAATGTTTGAATGTTGGGTGTCTATGGAGTGCTCTGACTCCGAGTGAAAAAACGTTCTTCCGCAACCTCTGTAGATGTAGCTGGGTTTTGGGAAGCGATCAGTGTTCTTTGATGTAGATGGGTGGACGAACCAGTCAGAGTTCCCTCATGACCGCGATGCAGCTTGTGTTGGAGTTGCACAATGGAGTATTCCAGTGCCATACCAGGCGGAGAATTGCAGCTTGCATCAGAATCTAGCTTAAAGGGAATAGTCCTAGATAACAACAAATCCTAGCCAACAATGGCTAACCAGTGTAGCATACTTAGCTAGCGTAACATTACTTGTGCTTTAAGGGTCCGTTAGCATTATACTAACTAACTAACTAACTAACTAAGGTGATGGAAAAACTAAAACTTTGACAGCTAAATTTAAAACAAATTAATACTACTGTAATCAGCGCAAGAAGAAACAAAACAAAAGTCAGTTATCCTGTACAAATCTCCCACTTTACCAGCACCAAAGCACCCCCCGACCATCATATTTCCTCCACCATGCTTGACCGAAGGCATCAAGCACTCTCCCAGTAACCTTACGCACGAACGGCTGTGGCTCAGGAGGCAGAGTGGGTTTTCCACTGATCCAAGGGTTGGCGGTTTGATCCCCAGTTCCTCCTGTCCATGTGTCGACGTGTGCTTGAGCAAGACTCTGAACCCCCAGGTGCTCCCGATGTGCAGGCAAGCGCCTTGCATGGCAGCTCTGCCACCATCGGTGTGTGAGTGAATGGGGTGAATGAGAGGCAACATTGTAAAGGGCAACATTGTAAAGCACTTTGTTCCATTCTGGTTGAAAAGCACTATATAAATGCATTACATTTACCATTTAAATTTAAATGTTCTTCTGTGTTATTCAAACTTAGATTCATCTGTCCGTGACACTTTTTTCCAATCTACCTCTGTCTAATGTCTGTGTTCTTTTGCCCATCTTTTCCTTTTATTGGCCAGTCTCAAATTTATTTTTTCTTTGCTACTCTGCCTAGAACGCCAGCATCCAGGAGTCCCCTCTTCATGGTTGATGTTGAGACTGGTGTTTTGTGGGTACCATTTAATTAAGTTGCCAGTTGAGAACCTTTGAGGCATCTGTTTCTCCAACTGATGTACTTAATCATTCATTTTATTTATATAGTGCTTTTCTGACACCCAAAGACGCTTCACAACATCTACATAGATAGCATGGCAAAAAATAAACAATTAAACGGATACAGGGAGAACAGACAGAGGGCAACAATAGTTCTAACTATAAGTATAACAAAAGGACAGCACAGCAATAGAAGGATAGGACCAGATTCTAAACAGAGTTAATTAGGGTAGGCTAGGGTGAAAAGATTAGGTATTTAAAGTTTTAAGATGGTCTTGAAAGATTGATAGTTGGAATTGTGAATTAGAGGAGGGAGAGTTCTAAAGTTTAATAACCCTGTGGGAAAGATCATAGCCTAGGAAAGGAAAAAGAAAAAAAGAAAATACATCAATAAAAGACCACTTAATAGTTCGTAATAGGTCTATCATATTGCAAAAAGGATTCAACCCCTTTGTAATTGAGACAGATCTGGCAGCTTTCAAACTGTTTAGATTTGGTTCTCTGTAATATTTATTAACAGACTGATACGCAAAATGTATGATTTTAAAGCGATGTCTACATATTGTCCTCATGAAAAAACAAGTGTCTAAACACAATGCGAATATAGGTGTCTTCCAAATGTGTGTGTGATTTAGGGGGGGGTTACATTATAATTATGTTGCCCTCTCACCATCAGTCATTAGACTTGGTCATTAGACAGTCTTGATTCGTCAGTGATTGTTGCTGGGTCACATCAGGCGAAGTGTCATGCAAAGGGGAGAAAACGTTTGTGTGTCAGATTTTTTGTGTGTATGTGTATGCGCATAAGGCCTCAGGGTCAGATTTTGCATGTTAGGTTGTTAACTTAGTTGTCAACAATCTTTATTGTTTTGAATGGAGATATTTGGGTTATGGTAGCTCTCTGGAATCAGCTAAGAAAATTGTTGGCTGGCCTAATCTCCTACCGGAGTTTAAATGAATAATCAATTATTTCCATTGGATATGATAAGCCTTGAGCTATATTCATACTTGTATTCAAGAGTGCACACTAAAAGACTTGTTTTTTACAGAACTACTGAATAATCAAGTGTAAATAAGTTGTTTTCCGATACTATTTATTGTTTCATGTCATGTAGACCATGACCAGAACAGCTACCAAGATTTGTAGCTCTGATTGTTTGTTCCTATTGTCATTGCAGAACTGGCTACTTTAGACTAACGGATTATGGAATGGAGGAGATATCCACGTGTAAATTGAAAGGCTTTCATCCACATGGCAAAGATCCGCCCCTTTTCGTGGTAACTGTATTTCAAAGTTTCTCTCACATATGTAATCTGGGCACAAGGGTTGTGTACTTGTTGCTCATGACCAAATCTAAACATTGGGTCCACAATCCAATATTATGTAATAAACTAAGTTGGGAGAAAATAATGTGTTTTCTAATACAATATTGAGAATTTATCTTAGATTTAAAGATAAATGGTTTTACACAGCGCAGGAAAGGCATTATCCAGTGTCAAAACAAAAATCATAATTTGTCTTTGCATTATCTGCACCTGCAAATTGCAAGTCTTAGACTTTATTATTAAATAGGTTAAAGGGGCCCTATTATGCAAATTTTCAGGTTCATACCTTTATTTAGGAGTTCTACTAGAATAGGTTTACGCATTTTAATGTTCAATAAACAATTTCTTTTATCCAAACTGCCTGGATCTGCAGCACCTCTATTTACCCTCTGTCTGAAACGCTCCGTTTTAGCTCCTGTCTCTTTAAGCCCCCCCCCCCCCTCCCCCTCCCGACAAGCCCAGTTTGCTCTGATTTGTCAGCTGGCCAAACAAAGGGAATTTGCCTTATCGCTTACCAAAACAGCGTTTTCTCGACATGGCAAAACCAACAGGCCTCCACTCTGACTGGCTCTGGTTGAGCGCGTGCCAAACATTATTCAAATGTGTGACTTGGTGACGTATATAAGTTACGGAAGAAAACACTGGACTGCAAACGAGGCGTTTCAGGCAATTCAGGAGCAGTGTTTTCTGTGAGAGAGAGTAGCTCCCTTTAAGCGTGGACTATAGGCTTTGTAACCTTTCAGACCTTTTACCTGCACAAAAAGCTATATAACATACTAAAGGGAAGGGAAAAACCCAAAAAGCATAATAGGGCCCCTTTAAACAATTCGGCAAAAAATCTCGCTATCTTTTCTTGGGTCTTATTTTTTGGTGGACAGGACAGTAATGCAAATAATATGGACAAACAAGATTCATGAAACATAACATTTGAACTTGTGCTACCCAGGACTGCTAAATTAGAGTAACCAACCACAGGGGGAAAAAATCTTCAGAAAATCTGTGTTTGGCAGTAAATATAGTTTAAAACAAGTTTAAAACAACAGTATTATGAAAACAACATTTTGTCACAACTTTCTTGACACTTGGAGTTCTGTGTTGAAAGAAGACCATTCCATATCGCCCATACAACTTTAGACAGTATGACGGTCCTTGTAATAAGCGTTTGTTAATATTTAACAATGCCCTTATTAAGTCCTATAAAGTAATAAGATGCTTATGTGTTACCTGGTCCTACTCTACTTATGACCAAATAAAGCGATATTAATGGCGATATTCAGGTAGTTATACACAAATCTTTACACGTCAGAAAGCACTGCAACAGACACGGAAATGATAAAAAAAAATTTGAGGGCCTGAATCTTATAATAATAATAAGGCGACTCATTCGACACTCTAATCTCTAGGGAAGAGATGGGAGGGACTCTCTAAAATCCTTTGATACCTTAACCGGAGATTTTAGTTGACCCAGGACACAATTCCTGTGAAACTAACAACTTAGGCATTTACCAGTGGAAACTTTTGGCTCAACCAGAATTTCCCCACCCCGCTGTGATTTACTTAATAATACAATCAAAGTATTTGGTCTAGGTCGTGAAGCATCACATTATTATTCCATGATCTTTATTCAAGCCCATAAAGGCACCTTAGCATTAAAGCAGGTCTGGGAATATGACCTAAACCTGTCTTTCAGAAAGAAGGAATGGGTCCGCATTTGTCAAAACTCCGAGAAAATGTGTAGAGACTTTTGAATCAGACTTATTCGATTTAAAATACTTAATTGGTTCTATTGGACTTCATCAAGTTTGCATAGACTAGGGCTGTATCCGAATTCTTCAATAAACTTTTCCTTAACCCCGAGGGAAAACGTCATGGGGTTAAGAAAAGACATGAAAGATAACTCATAAGGACTTAGGAAAAGACAATCGCGTTGCGAAAGGAATCCGACTGCACTTACACTTGGCTACGTGATCATGCGAATATTATTGTGGCCCACAAAAAGCTAATTTTAACTACTTCGCCGGTGCGTTGTCACCGTGTTGTTTCATAGCCTATGTAAACGTGCGGGCAAGCCAGATAGGCCAAAACATACTAGCCTACTTTATTACCAAGGTTGGAATTTAAATTAAAAAAGGGAATATAGGCTACCTGTCACAAAAGTGAAACGAAATATGTCACATTGAGAATGGTTGCTCACGTCCTCATCCCCCTGTCAACTCAGCTATTGATCGCCACACATAATATGATTGTATGAAGCCTAATCGTCAAATGTATGCAAGTTACACATTTATGTTAGGCATACAAATCTGCTACTATAGTTACATATTATGATTCTTAAGTTTAACATGGGACATTTGAAAACATATAAGCATATTAGCAAGATAGGGCATAACATCAGATGGAAAATGTTTAATAAACAACTGGCTATTCGATCTGCATCCCTTGTCGGTCATTTCGATTAACGGCTGAATGGTGTCGCTTTAAATATTGCTGCCACAAGGAATTGTGGGGCGGCATTTGCTTCTTTCCTTTCGTAAAGGATGGTCCAGTGTATCCTATGCTAAAGT
Source organism: Galaxias olidus (assembly GCA_026901105.3). NCBI lineage: Eukaryota > Metazoa > Chordata > Actinopteri > Galaxiiformes > Galaxiidae > Galaxias > Galaxias olidus. The sequence goes on from JAPMUY010009750.1 coordinate 83,976, forward strand.
ACACAAGTTAGGAAGCATTGAAGCCCCTTTCTTTAGCACTTAAGAGAATTCGACCAGTACTTGTCATGGCTGCCACTTAGATACTTCCGGGTCATTTCCCCCAGTTAGGAATCTTCCTAAGCAAAATAGAGAATTCGACCATAGCCTAGGTCTCAGACACAGCAGACTGTTGGAGGTGTCAGAGGGCAGAGTGTACTCTTTTACATACGTTATGGTCATGCTCTGTTCTCCAAGAGTTTTGGCACCAAGTTCACGAGAGAATCTGTGACGTTATGGACGTTGATTTTACCTTCAGCCCTGGACTGTTTTGGGGGACCTTTGGCTATCAATAGCTATATTATATATTATTATGTTTTTTATCTCTAAAAATTATGTATAATCTATAATGTTTTATATACGTATATATATATATATGACAGAAAATGTTAGTATTGGTCTTAAGTTTCTAGGTCACATGACCTCGAAGCTATTGAAATTACCTTTTTTTAAGGAAAAATATGATGAAATATTTTAAATACTTTTAATTTTACAGTATTTCTAAAGTATGCCTTACGTGACCACCTCTGCTACTGAAATTTAAATATTATTTCAGGAAAAATATTTTAAATACTTTATAAATAAAATTAAATATGTGCCTTAAACCCACTGAGTATTTTGGTATACAGTGCATCCGGAAAGTATTCATACCCCTTCACTTTTTCCACATTTTATTATGTTACAGCCTAATTCCAAAATGGATTAAATAAAAAAATGTTCTCAACATTCTACACACAATACCGCATAATGACAAAGTGAAAAAAGTTTAGAATTTTTTGCAAATGTATTAAAAATAAAATATCACATGTACATATGTTTTCACACC
>JAPMUY010009756.1:0-87526 GCA_026901105.3 Galaxias olidus
CTTGATGCAAATTGGTAAGCAGCATCTGTAGACATAGTCCTTTGAAAACTGTTTTTGAAAAGTATGTATCTTAAACAACATGGCTGCCATGAGCAATTGAACACAGAAGATTAGTTGCGTTGTTGATACAGCGACCAAAACATTACCATTTTCCCCCTTTCGACCAAACATTACCATTTTCCAAACATGACCTTTACTCACCCAAGTAGTTATGCCTATTAAGTTCCATGGCTCTAACACCAACAGGTCATGAGATACAAATATGTGTGGGTTGTAGCGCCCCCTTAAGGGCGAAATGGTTATGGCTTGTTTTGCTGACCCTTTGTAGTGTTATGCATGACCATAGTCAATTTGAAGTTCATCTCTACAACTTTGACAATTTTATTAGCTTTATGATTTTAAGACATACCCACTTACAATTTAAATGGTCCATGGCGGCCATGTTGTTTTAGGCATAGAGGATTCCTTCAAGATTTCTAACGGTCTACGCAAATATACACTGTATACCAATTTTCGTGAGGATCGGTCAAATGGTCAACGATTAGATATGGCTTGACGGTTTTTCACAAAATCCAAAATGGCAGAAAATCCTTCATGGCGGACTTTATGGGTTCTAGAGGCAAATTTGTTCTTCATGATGACATGCACCTGTACACCAAGTTTCAGGTCAAAATATGACACGGGCTGCGGGGCGTGGCCGTGTCAACTTTTTACTTTTGGTTGCTTTGTATAGCGCCCCCTTTGGGTCAATTGGTATGGCACCTGTATGGCAGGGTGGGACACCTGGGTGTCTATGCTAATGCAAAGTTTCATCTGTCTATAACATTCTATCTCACGGGAATTTACACAGGTTGGGAGGAATTAAATAATAATAATAATAATATTGAACGGCAGCAAAAACAATAGGGTTCTACGCAGTTTCACTGCATAGAGCCCTAATAATAATGAACGGCAGCAAAAACAATAGGGTTCTATGCAGTTTCACTGCATAGACCCCTAATAATGAACGGCAGCAAAAACAATAGGGTTCTATGCAGTTTCACTGCATAGACCCCTAATAATAATGAACGGCAGCAAAAACAATAGGGTTCTATGCAGTTTCACTGCATAGACCCCTAATGAACGGCAGCAAAAACAACAGGGTTCTATGCAGTTTCACTGCATAGACCCCTAATAATGAACGGCAGCAAGAACAATAGGGTTCTATGCAGTTTCACTGCATAGACCCCTAATAATACTAACGATTACAATAGTTGCCCGACTGTACCTGCCGGCCACCTAATAATAATACATCTTTATGTTTGGATAACTTATTCATATACTTATTAATATAATAATAATAATACATCTTTATGTATAGATAACTTATTCATATTATTATTGGTATAATAATAATAATAATAATAATAATTAACAATAATAATATTAATACGTCTTTATGTATGGATAACTTTTCAAAACAAATGTTACAAAGTGCTTTGGGTGTGCAAAACAGTACAATAAAATAAATGTAAGAATGAAACAAGAAGTGATATTATAAATATAGTATAAAATACAGGTTAATAATTGATAATAATAATTTAACTATATGGTTCAATCAAATGTATTCCTTAAATCATATTTATAACAAGTAATCTAACAGTTGAGAACTATTTAAAAAAATTTAGTTTTTAATAATGATTTAAAAGAGGTAACCAAATTAGTCAGTCTTATGTCATCAGGAAGACTGTTCCGAAGTCTAGGAGCCCGAATCGCAAAAGTTTGGTGCCCTTTAGCTTCTAATTTCATGGAATAGCACATAGAAGAAACTTTAAACTCGCATTTACACTCCATAAATGGTTTATAAACTGTTGGAATAAAATGGGATTTGAACACCAGATCGATGCTTTGACTCCTGAATAACATATGAATAACAGAATGAGAAAGTCTAACCAATCATGCTATACAAGAAACATTAATGGTCTCTGCGCACTTAAACATTTCAAAACGCTGGTCTTTAATTCGTCATTCATGTGAGCCAGCATATTTTTCAAAGAGGCAAAAAGTGTTTTCTCTTCTTTGCGGTTACAAAGTGTTTGTCCAAATAATATATGTTCAGTTTTAGTTTTTTAATTTGAAGTTATTTTGCCCACTTGTTTATATTGCACAGCTAGAGGGTTTTCTTGCAGAACATCCAGGGTGACAGCACAGCCTTGCCTGTATGCTGTGGAAGTTAATAAATTATAAAGACGTTATAAAAATGTATTGCTTAGAAGAAAAATTGCACCACAGATGATCAAAAAGCATGGTTGGCGTATACACAAATATAGCGCTGCATGCTCCTTAATTCCACCACTATTAAGGTGCTTGCACATGATCAGCGTTAACCTGTGCTGCGCTGGATGTATCATTGCTTCCTATGGAGTTGAGCGCTGGCGCCCAACTCAGCTCTGCGCTATCCTCGGCGTTGCCCACTGCTCGAAACTGCCAGTTTGCACTGCGCTTAAAGTTCAAATTATTTTAACTTTGACCCTGGTTGCCGCTGACCTTTCAAAGCATAACCAATGAGATAGCAGCTGTGTGTGGCATAGCCATAGAGACTAGCTTGTTGCCGTGTGCGCAGTGGAATAATATTGTTTTCATCTTAATGTGTTTCTCCTGGTTGAATAAAGGTTTAATAAAATAGCCATTTATGTATGCTGCTATGCCAGGCAGATACAGTAACAGGGGCTATGCTTCGTCTACAAACGCTAGTTTGTCAACAACAAATCTCATCATGTTGATGACGTATATTTGCGCTGAGCTTTGCATTCTTTATTCTGCGCCCCACCTCATGGCGCAAATTTCTAATGGTGTGAAAGCGGCTTAAGAGTCCTATGGACGGTGCTTCTTGTTGGTTGTTCTCCTGCAGTTTGAGTGAACCACATCCCTCTGATGGTGACTGGCAGCTAGAAGGCTGAGTCTTTCAGAGCTGGATGACTAGTTGTAGCCCTCTGTTAGTCCCTGGTGGAAGATACTGGGTTTGGTTTTGAGTAGGTTCTTTGGATGGTTTAAAGTTGGGTAATTACCTCAATTCGGCTAGAATGGGCAGTGTCCCTTGATACCAAGTGTTAGTTTTGCTCAAACAAGCATTGTCTCCTGGCTAGTGGATTTGAGTCAGGACAACATACTGGACATATTCCAATTCCGTAAAGTCTGTTCAAACTGAATAGTATACCAACATACAGTGATAGACGAATAGCAAGTTGATGCAAACATCACACTGTGGAGACCACCACGGGGACATAATTCACCTCTTGACAATGTGGGCTATTAGCGCCTGTGCCTTTAAGGCTTAGGCACTGGGATGATGTGCGAGGGTTTGTATGGTGATGTAGGCTGCCGGTGTTGGATATTGTAAATACAGAAATAAATACACAGTGTGTGAGACTGGAAAGAAAGAACGTCTTGGTTGCTCTTCTTGCTCTCGACCTACTACAACATGTTTGTAATGAGTTACTTTTGATTAAGTTCAATAAACCATTATAGTCCTGCGATGATGTTACAATGGTCTACATTAAGCCATTTAATCCAGTCCATGCGCTTATTTGTATTATTTTCTTTATATATACAGGGTCAACTGACTGAGACTACGTCTCTTTTGCAACAGTGCCCTGTTAAACAAGGCACAAAATGAAAAATTAAACTGAACAAAATAAAGAAAATAAAACATTTAAATTGAACAAATAGCACAAAATGCTTTATGCTCCAATACCCGGTTTACAGTCCGTCCCCATTTAAAACCCCACAGCTGGTCTTAAGTTCCACAGAGGAGTTTAGCACCAGAACACTATGCATCTTGGTGGTGGAGCAGAGGACTCCCCCTTGGGTTTTGGGTACTCCAGAGTAGAGGCGGCAGGTGACGGCCACAACGTCGAGTAAGTAGAAGAGCAGATTGTTTTGCTGGTTAAGGTGGACTGTTGGAGGAGTCCCCATTGGGCTCTGGGCTGCTCCAGAGTAGAGGCGGCTGGCAACGGGGGGCATGGCTTTGGGCCACTTAACCCAGCTGCCTTTGGTGGAGGTAATGCTGTTTTTTTGTTTGTTTGTTTTGCAGCAAGAACAAAGTTGTTCAGGTGACGTTCTCTTCTCTGGCGAGTGCCCCTAGTATGATTAAGCGTCCCTCCCTTGCATTCTGATCCTTATCAATTGCTTTATAAAGGTCGACTGGACTGGGGTTTCCCATATCAAACTTGTCACTCCCAGTGGAAATTGTTGATGGGTTAGATTCATAGAGCTAAAAGAAAGTTAATACTTTTGTACACTTTATGAACAGGGCTGTATCAAATCTAGATGGGTGTGCAGATTACGTCGATGATGTGGACACCTGGTTGAATCCAGTTCAGGCCATTTCAGCATTGTTTCATGGGTTGGGACACACTTGATTATTATTATTAATCTGACCAAATATGAGTTTGCAAATGCTAGGTTGGTCTTGGCATGCTCCACCCAGAGTGTGAAATAGTGTCTACCTTCAACTATTGAGAAGGTGCTTATGCTTGTGTGGTTGGTTTTGTATACGTTTTGTGTAAGTATTGTGTAGTTTCTGAAATGAAAGGAATCTTTTCCAGTCATAATTTGTCCTCAATATAATTTTATTTTTATATCGTTAGAAAATCGTATCTCAAATCCAGTATTGTGAATTGTATCGAATCATGAGTTGAGTGTATCGTTACATCCCTAATGGTCACGGTCAGAGTTGTTCAGTGGCCACCTCTGCTCTTCACCAGGATGAATAATGCCCATTCAGAAGTTATAGGCCCAGGGCTGTGGTTGCCAACTTTCACTTTCATCTCACAAGGTAGTGTTGGAAAATGCCAAACCTTCCATTGTGCTGGGTGAGGCAGAGTCTGACAAGTTCTGTGGGGAATACGCTAAGTACGATGCCTGAAAAGTCCGTGCCCTAGGATTCTTTCTTCTCAGGAGATTAATAAGTATTCTGTTAAACAGTGTCGTGGTCCGTTTTGGTGGGGTAAGAAGAAAGCACGAGACTCTGACACAGAGGTACAACGATCACGTACAGATTTTATTACTTCAGTACTGGAGGGCGATTCAATACAGACAGGAAGGGTGATCTGGAAAGAATGACAATGACTTTAAGTCCTCATCTTAGTCTTAAACTAGAAGCCCGCACCCTAAGCATGACCCTAGCAACCTATTGTGCATGGCGACGGGGTCTCTTCCCTTCCCCTTCTTCCTCTTGCTCCCTGACCCCGAGGAAACAGACATCTACCAGAGCAGCAACACATCTATGTTATTTATTGTGCAGTGTCTGCATACCATTCCTATGTCATTTAAATCAACTCTTGACACTGTAAGTACCAGTCACGCGCACCCATTACTCATTAATGCAATAACAAGGCAATAAATCAATCCCTTACAACAGGGCCTACCTTTATTTTTAATGTCTTGGAAGATATTAAGGTTTCTTGAGGGTCTCCTAATATTTGCTGGTGGCAGGTTTTAACACCTACCTGGAATTCGAGAATGCCAAAGAAGGGAGTTTTCTCAGCACTCCCCGCTTAACGCTCTTTAGCAGGTTACTTGGCTCCAGACAGCAATGCAGGCTTTTCATCTTCTCCAAAGTTGATTCACAAGCACCCCAGCTTTTCTTGTGAGCGGCTGGGTAATATTTACTACAAGTCTGCAGGGCTGGCTGCCCATGCCCAAAACACTGTCTCCATACTACTCTTGTACCTGGCCGAGTGCCAGTTGGAAGCAGGAGTGGCCATACAAGAGGGAAAGCCCATTAAGGAACTCTGGAATTAGATCCAGACTGTGCTGGACTTCACAATGAGAACCTACCGGTGTACCAACTAGCTGTCAGCCGTGAGGCACCTGTGGCTGAACCTATCCGAAGTCCAAGACAAAGATAGGAAACAATGTCCACCAACCTCTTAGCTCTCGGGGGCCCTTCAGGCTCAGTGCAAGGCAAAGAAAATGGAGAGTGAAGCTCTTGGCTACAGGCCCTCAAGTCTCAACACAGTCTCATGAGGCTCAGTCAACATCTGGTCCTCCCTTTGCTTAGGTGGTCACCATGACACCCAACTTTAAGGTGCCAAAGAAGCCTGGGTTTATTCCTCCTGAAGCAGCAACATACTTTCACTGTCCTGTCTTACTTAAAGGTGAAGCTGGCCGGTGTCCCAACTCGCCCTACCTCCGACATTTTCAGTACCACTGTTAAGTCGGTGTCTGTTCAGTTTATTACATCTTGCACTTGTGTGGGTTTTACTCCTAGGCAAAGTGTCATGCAAAAATGTACAGTAAAAAGGTTTATATGAGTGGCACTGCTCCCCTGCCATTAGGGATGTTAAACCCGGTGAGCTCACAGTTCTCGCTGGGCCCAGGCCAAACACTCACTCACACAAGCAATCTTTCAATAAGGTTTGCACAGAAAACCGTAGGCCAGAAGTGGTGGATCAGTGTTCTATACTCCCAGTAGAGGGCATCCCTCCCTTGCAAATTACACAAAAAGCTCAAGCTATCAAATTGGGATTGCAGTCGCATTGAGCCCATGGCTTCAGAGAACAATTCAGGATGACTTTGGGAAGTGATTGTAGCTTCTGACCACACTTAGAAAAAGCCCTCTAGTTTATCAACCCTTTGAAGTTCAAAACATTGCCCAGACATGGTAAACATTTTCTTCAATGAATATCCAAACTCTGATATATGGAATTATTGATTTATTACATGTTAAAGATGGAACAATGTATTAGTGTATATTTTATGAGTGTTTTATCTCTTGTATTTATAAATATAATTGCCCCAACACAAAAAACTAGCACACCTTAATAATACAACACATATCCACTTAAAATGACTGTTATTGGTTGTTCAATATAGGTATGTATTTTTAGACTAACATTAAAAATATAATATATTGCTAGGAGGTTAATTAATCGATTATATTGGTTGGAATGCAGTTTTTTACTTTTTGCACATAATTTTGTTATGGAAATAGATCTTACATTACATTCCAAGTGGCATTAAAAAGGTCTTGAGTACATTTGACTTCTTGGAACCTACAGACACCCTGTTATCCTACACGCTTGGTTCTGATTGTATTCAGAATCGTCGGCATGGAAGAAAAGCTGATTATCGCTGTTTCAACATTAATAAAACAACAATAACATAAGCATATTCTTTTCATGTGATTAAAATAATCAAGGATTTTCAACAGACAAATGGCACAAGCACTGGAGACTTTCCAGATTAACACAAATGTAATGTGATGCCAGACCAAGTAGATACTCTCGACATGCGGGTTCCAATGTCTCGATTCCACAGTAAAGGTGACCGGCACTAAGCTGTGGAACTACTGTGTTTGTAACTGCATGGTAAAGTGAAAAGAACAAAGGCATTCTTTTTGCAGGCTTGCTCAAAATTTGCAGGCATTTTTGGGCAAAACCAATGCATCTAATTTGAGTGCAACTGTGGCTATATTAATACACCAAGTAAGCTGTTAATAAACCATGGAAATGTAGATAATTACAATCTCTCTTAAATTGCTTCTTAAATCTTACTTGCCTCCAATGTATGTTTTCTTTGTTTTATAGGTGCTGCCTGAAGTCAAGATTCACAATGGTGGAGTGGAGGGAGCTGGGGTTCTGGGTAAAGTTCAATTTCTGATAGCATTTAGTGTAATTGTATTTTAAATTAAAGGGATAGATAAACTTTTTGGGAAATAAGATTTGCTCCTGGATGATTGATATCAATGTTGTCATTGTACGTCCAATAATGAGTCAACGTGCTAAGCTACATTTACTTGCCTACATAACTTAAATAACTCATTATTGAATGTACAATCATAACATTGATATCGATCATCTCGTTTGACTAGAGCTAAGTAGGATCATATCTTATTTCCCAAAACGTTTAACTATCTCTTTAATAGACAGCTATCAACTCTGTATTTCCAATGGTTATTTTTAGATTCAAAAACTTAAATATTTCTTTATTCTTGCAATTTGTGGCTCTTTTTTGCAAACAAAGTCGTTTCTAAAATCGTCAAGAACTAAAAATCAAATGTGTTGTGTTGTCTGTACATGCAGCGTGTTTCTGTAAAGTGTTGTGTTTGAATTTGCAGCGCATTTTCTAAATGCTGCTCATGTGTTGTCAAATTGATGTAGATGTTTTCTTAATTTGCTTGTGTTTTGTCTATTTGCAAGTGTTTTCTGAAGTTGCAGTGCGTTGGCCTCTCAGGGCCACCGTAAATTATAGTCCCAAAATGACCAGGAAAAAAGAACTTCCTTCTTTTAACTTGTCAGTCAAATCTTGTTCTGAGAAGTGAAGGCTTTTCCATGCAAGAAATTGCCAATAAACTGGGGATCTCATACAACGGTGTGTACTACTCCCTTTACAGAACAGCACAAACTGGCTCTAACCAGAATAGTAAAAGAAGTGGGAGGCCCTGGTGCACAACTGAGCAAGAGGACAAGTACATCAGAGTTTAAGAAAGAGACGCCTCACAGGTCCTCAACGGGCAGCTTCATTAAATGTTACCCACAAGACAACAGTCTCAACATCAACAGTGAAGAGGCGACTCCTGGATGTTGGCCATTAAGGCAGAGTAGCAAAGAAACAGCCATATCTGAGACTGGCCAATGAAAGGAAAACATTAAGATGGACATTGGACGGAGGAAGATTGGAAAAGAAAGTGTTATGGACAGACAAATCTAAGTTTGAGGTGTGCAAAAACAAATAACTATAAATAACTGCAGCTATACTTGGAATACCCGCATAATTTTGAATAATTGAAAATTAAAATAACCGTGCCCATCCCTAGTTTGGATCACACAGAAGAACATTTGCGAGACGCAGGAAAAAAACTAAACAATGCTGGAGGAGAGCATGATGCTGTCTGTCAAGCATGGTGGAGGAAATGTGATGGTCTGGGGGTGCTTTGGTGCTGGTAAAGTGGGAGATTTGTACAGGGTAAAAGGGATCTTCAATAAGGCTATAACTACATATTGCAATGGCATGCAAACCCTGACTTTCTTTCAATTCATTCTGGGTGACCTCATAGTTTTGAACGGTAGTGTTTGGGCAGCATGATGGCTCAGTGGTTAGCACTGTCCTCACAGCAAGAAGGTCCTTGGTTTGAACCCCACCTGCCCCAAGATCCTTTCTGTGTGGAGTTTGCATGTTCCCCGCGTGTTTGTTTGGTACTCCGGTTTCCGACCCACTATCAAATGACATGCTCAATACTTCTACCAGTGCCATGACCAGTCACTGCCAATTCAACTGGAGTCGGTCTCTGTGTCCCATGTGTGTGAGTAAGTCTGTCGCCATATGTTGGATGAGCAACTCTGGCGCAAATTGACTGCTGTGGTATCACTCAGACTGAGTGTTGTGTTTGATAGCTGTCGGTACGTTCATTGTTCGTTCTGTGTATTAATTGGCAACCAATTTGTGTCAAGCGCTTTGAGTCTTGAGAAAAGCGCTAAAAACTAAATACAAATAATAATTATTATTATTATTATTAGTGTATATTGGGGTGGCTCTGAGACGTCATTGTTCACCGTTAAGTCTTCTGGAGGTGTCGTGTGCTCAATTTAACAAAACATCCAGAATGAAAGGTGTCAACTAATGCACAGAAACTATAACTTAGTTATACTGAACTGAAATAAACACACACACTCGGCACATGAGTTTCAATTCAAAAGAGTCTTACCTGCACATCACTACTTCCTGTTTCTTCAAGGTTTTGCCTGGTAGCCAAATATTAACTCGTCACGGTCCGTAGCCTAGTATCACTACCTCGGAGACTAACACAGTCACGAGACAGGGAGTCGGACTGAACGTGACTTGGAGTGAACTATCACAAAGTCGAACTATCCGAGAGTCGAACTATAGGAGGGAGAGTCGAGCTATCAGAGAGTCGAGCTATTAGAGAGTCGAACTTTAGGAGGAAGAGTCGAACTATAGGGGGGAGAGTCGAGCTATCAGAGAGTCGAGCTATCAGAGTCGAACTATAGGAAAGAGAGTCAAGCTATCGGAGAGTTGAACTATAGGAGAGAGAGCTGAGCTATCAGAGTCGAACTATGGGAGGAAGAGTCGAACTATAGGAGGGAGAGTCGAGCTATCCAAGAGTCTAACTATCAAGAGTCGACTGAAGAAAGAGTCTGACTGAACGTGACTTTGTTCACTTGTAATGTTAAATAACATTTTAGTAGGCTACTCATCCCTAGCATATGAGTGAAATGACAAACACAACTTTTTAGTTGTCTTTAACTTTATTATATTAACAAAGTAGCAGCCTATACTAAAACGCAAATGTAATACACCAACACGATAAAACAAAAGTTTATCCTGTTGCGCTGATAATGCCCAGTGTATTGCTCAAAAGCAAGTTCACATAGCATCTCAAGCTCTGATGTGCGTTCTCAAACCTCGCAACTTGCAAGATTGTTCTCATCAAGGACACGTGGGAAGAACGTTTTTCTCAAGAACACAAGAAGATTCTTAGCGTTCTTGATATTGATAAACAACAGGTATCTGAGAATGGAAAATACAGACACCCAACCACTCAGACAACACACCCATGTGGGGCCCAAGTGGGTTGCACCTTGGCTGATATTTGGGGGTCATTTGGTATACCCAACTGGGGCCCAGCCAATTGTGTCCTCAGTTTCCATGGAGGCCCCACATGGGTTAGCCCAGATGTGTTGATGAAGGGCCCTTGATGGGCTCCATACAGTGCCCATATGGATAACCCCAGTTTTTCCCATTTTGGGCCTACAAGAGTCTGCCTAAATGGGTTGATGATGAGACTAGGTCTTATCTAGTCCTCTTATTGGCCACAGCAGGTATATGTATGGGCTACCATATTTGTCTGCTTGAGTTACCCTACTTTACAGTAAACCCCTAAATACATTAATACATTTAAGCCCAATCCAAATTGCCCATACCCCTTGGCCCTAACCCTTAGCCCTAACCCTTTGTTTTGCGCGTTCATGCATAGGGCTAGTGTTGTCACAATTCCCTTGTGATCGAGGGCTGAGGGTTAGGGGAAGGGCCAAGTAGCCCTCGAAACGGAGATTTTCCAAAGGCACACTTGAAAACAAGGGTTATAAGAAATCTCCCAAAAAACCTTGAGAATCACCAGCAAGATGGAGGCATGCGTCACTGGTAAAAAAAAGAAAACCACAAATGTAAGTATTTTCTTTGCTAATAAAGAGTAAACAATTACAATAACCCTCGTATCTTCTTAGTTTAATATCGTTTCAATTTATTATAGATCTTTTCTTTATATCAAGCATAACAAAAAGATCGCTAGTTATCTATTGTTTCTAGCTAGTTAGCTAACGTTTCAAAACAGGCTGATTTGTGCATATTTCCATGTTGTACTTCCCCTCTATGATGGCATATCGATATGAAATATGCACGAAATTAACTCAGGTTCAGCAGTGAAGTTGCTGCGCTTGTTTTTGCTCCTCTAACATTAGTGCAGACTGGCAGGGTACATATTGCTAGTTTACACAGTACAGAGTACTGCTTTTGCTCATGATGAAGTGGCCTGGTTATGTTATGAAGCAGTGTTGTTCTTTATTTGATAACTTGTTTGATCGATTGTCCGCGTGAACATAAGTTTTGAACGAACCGTGAGCTTTCATGCTTTTCTACCTCCATCAGATATGGACAATGTCATTGTTATGATACCATTAATGCAATAGAAGGGAGGTGAAGATAGAAAAACCCCACCTAAACACATGCTATTTTCAGTATGATTCATCTGTCCTCCATGCAATAAAATAAACATACCTGCTATTTTGATAATCTGGGCTTGTCACCCTTGTAGTTTACAGTTATCCCAAGCAATGGCATTGTTTTTGTTTTAAATCTGATCAATCTGAACCAACAGCCTGGTATTTTATTTATTATTGATCTTTTGATATGAGAATGGACACATCCTTGTTTCACAGAAATTAAGTAAACATAGTTATTCGTAACACATGGCCATATCATCCAGTTCTGGCATATAATTAATTCTCCTATATTTTGTTTTCTTTCAGGTTATTGTATAGCTCACAATGAGTGCTGACACCAGAGCCCGAACCGTCCACTTTGGGCACATTTTCTTCATGGCAGCCTCTCCCATTTCTACCCAAGCCCCCCAACGCATACACCGAAAAAGAATAAGAGGAGCAAAACAAATTGTATGGTGGATTTTCTAACACAGGAAAGTGCTAAAGAGCAGAAGCACCATGAGGAGAGAGTGAGGCGTAAACAGAGCGGTTCTCAGGCCGGTTTGAGCTACAAAGTGATCAAATGCCAAACACTTCATTTCATGTTGGCTTGGTTGTGTTGTGTGCAATTTCTTATCCGTGCATCACACAAGTTCCTTTTTGTGTGATAGCTGATTTGTTTACATTGTGATTGCACTATTCAGATGTCAGTAACTTCAGAAGCACACGTCTTATTTGTATACTTTGTTTTTATGACATTTTGTTACATTCACATAAACCGCACAATACCTTTAATACCTGAATCGACATGACAATGTTGCTAGTTGATAAGAGTGTAACAGTGAAAATAAAGCTGACTGATGCCACTGTGAACTAATAAAGTGCAATATTTTCTTTCTGTCAGAATGTTTGTGAGCATGAATAACTGATTCTTATGTTAAGGATAATAATTGAAGCACCCTGAATGTGTCCTACAAATGGGCTCTTTGTAGTGTGATTAGACAGATTGGTGAGTCCAAACAGAGAAAGCTTCCATCACCCAGAGCTAGAAGGATGCAACCTGTGGAAGGGTTCTGTCTCGCCCTCTAAAAAAAAAAAACACGTTGATAGTCACACACAATGGTATTCTATCCTCTCAGACTTGCATACAGATCATCCCACAAATCGATAAAGTAAACGGTCGTTAATTTGTCATTATGTGTGTCTCAGAATTGGGTTGACCCAACATTAACATTAGTTAACACGTCACTGTACTTGCTTGTTAGCATGTGTATATCTAAGCTAACTACAACACAACTTGTTTGCAGTTTGTCATAAAAACCTCAAACTGATCCACTAGCATTCCCAGGCGTTAAGCTAGCCGTCTTCTTTTTCATTTTTTCCCCCCGATTGGCTGCTGACAACAAAAAAGGATGCCCACGCAGGAAGACAGTATTGTGAGATTTGAAATGTCCGGCAACAAACTCTTTTTTTGTTTTTTGGTTTTGTCGCGTCTATTTTGTGAAATCAATGCCTTCCATGACTACTGATGACGTATATGAATCATCAAGGGTAGTCCCAATTCGTAGGGCCAGATTTCAACCCTTAGCCCTTGTGACTCCGTTTCGAGGGGTAAGTCGAAAAGCAAAACGAAGGGCTAGGGCCAAGGGTTAGGGCCAAGGGGTGTAAAATAAGCAATTGGGATTGGGCCTATGTTTAAGTATATGGGATTCAATGTATTGTTTTGTTTTTTACCATGGTATCAAATTGGGTATCGAGAATTGTGGAATTTCTGGTATCGTGACATCCCTAGTCAACGTGTCCATACCTTGAAGTTAAATAAAACATTGCTTAATCCTTTTACACAAAAATAGTACCTCACAATTGGAATAATGCACTCAGTCTTTGCTTCAGTTTTGCGATTCTTTGGTTCTAGCTTAAGGTGTTTCTTACCTTAATGGCTAATTGACTCCTATAGCGACTCCCTTCTACTTCTATTATTATGCCTTTTACTCTACACTTGCTTCCATCTAGCCGGTCTCCCATGACGACCTTATTGTTTGGGATGGTTAACCTTCATGCAGGTTCTTTCGTCTTTAGAAATGACGTCAAAAGCTGTCTAAATATGCGCCTGGTTACCTTTCTTATGGCCTTTCTTGCAGTGTTATGGAGTTTGGCTCTTCTGCCACCTTCTAGAATACCCGGTGGTTACAAACGTCTTCCATCATAAAATCCTGGAACCTTCTTTGCTTCAGGGAGCATTTAAAGATTTAGAAATGGTTGCATATGTTCTTCCTGTATTATTCTTTGTATTGGTGTTGATGTGCTGTTCTATCTTTGTGAAAACTCTATAAAAACGGAAAGAAATGTATTGTACATATACCCTTGTCCAGATCTATAGTGTTTTTATTTAGCTAAAGCTCTTAATGGATATTTTTGCAACTTGATTTTAAAACTAAAATACAGTATGTAATTATTTAAATTAATTCTGTTTACAGTGTTATTCTGTATAGATTGATTTTTAAAAAGGTTTAATTCCAATCCAGGGAAACCAACTGTTGGGGATCATACATTAAATAGATCTGTGTTTGCAGGATTTCATTTAGAGGGTCCATTTATCAGTATGGAGAAGAAAGGAGCCCACCCAGGAAAATATATACGCACATTCCAGTCAGGAGGGATTGAGGAACTACTTGAGACCTATGGTGCATTGGACAATGTTATCATAGTAACGCTAGCCCCGGAATTAGAGAACAGCAAGTCAGTGGTCCAGGAGTTGAGCCAGAGGGGCATCACTGTATCTTTAGGTAAGCCTCTTTTATTTTGTATGATAATATGTGTATGTGTGACAAACAAACACTACGTTATATTCAATGATCTGCAAACAAAACTTAGCAAAGCAAATTTAGGAACAAAGCAAATTACTTTTAAGTGCTTAGTGTTACAACACCAAATTGCTTCATCATCCCCATATTTGTAAAAGTGCAACGTAAAAACCCCCAAAAATTTAAATGTTAAAAAACAGTTTTTTTGTATATCTGTTCTTTTTTCTGTATACATGTTTTTGATGAATACCAAAGATTTCATTTATAATTAACGCATAGACAATCATAATAAAACTGCATAAATTATGAAAATAAATGAATCTCTCTCTAATTCCATCCTACCCTAAAAATGTATGAAAATGTAATTAAATGGCTCTTAACCAAAGCCTTATCGTTCCCTTTCTGTTATAAGATTACCATATTTACAAGAGCAAAAGCAGTGCAGCCTTAAAGAATCCAAGGAGATAACTGAAAGAAGAGATGGATATTATATCATGTTTATACGTTCCCAGAAGAGTGGCGCTCCCTTCGATTGCTCAGTAGTGATCCAAAACAAAGAAGGACCCAAAATAATATTGATATAAATACTGTACATAGGCCTAGCCCAGATTTATATGATCATTTACATAAATTGCGTTCAGTGCCTTTAATCAAATCATAATAAAAAACTTTTTTTTTAAAATACCTGGTACAGGCACCCTAGCAATAACACTACAAAACGGGGGTATTTGTTGTGGCCCTGTCAGTGCAGGGAGAGTGGATTCAAGCATTTCCATAATAATTATACTTTTCTAATACTTTAAAAAAAATAGGGGGGTGGGGGGAAGCTAGGCATGTTTGAGTGTCGTCTCTGGAAGGTAGGCAATTTGAGACATGTTGGTATCAGAAGGTACCAGAATTGACCGCTGGGGGGCTCTGCATGTCATTTTAGTTAGCTCAGATACATAGCTGCCAATAGACACAAAGTAGTTCCTGTTTTCTAACCTTAGCAGGTGCAATGGAGATAACATGCACAAAACGTTATCTATAAAGTAATTGACCGAACTTGTCATTAAAGTTGGCAATACAGACTTTGTCTTAGTAAACAGTAGTATTCTCACCAATATGCCGTTTTTTTTTTCTCTCTCACAGTGTTTGATTTGCTATGAATTTCAGGGATCATTAAAACATCAGAGAAAATACAACAGAGGTCCAACAAAGCCAAATTAACCACATCAATATTAGATATATTTAGACCTAGCTATGTGTGGGCACTTTCACATGCTGAAGACAGTTGTCAAAGATTTTAGACTGTTATTTAGCCCCTTTGTCATCCCAGTTATATGAACATTAAAATCACCAGCAATAGCTACACAATACAAATGTGTGGAAATGTTTGATAATATAAATGGGTAATATTAGGTCAGACAATTGTGCAAGAGGGCTCAACATTACTGTGAAATTATCACAAAATGTTATGATGGCCCTAAAAATAATGTAAAAACATGAAATAATAAAGTTTTACATTAAGTCTGCCACATGGGCCTTCCAAGCCACCCTGCTCTACTGTTGTTCCCTAACCAGGATTTGTAGCGTTCCGTATTGTTAAAAATTGAGGTAACGCTTTATATTAAGGTGCTTGTAAAAAGCGTTAGTTAATACTTAATGTGCTTATAAGTCCTTATAAGAAGCTTATTAACATTATTATGTGTTAGTTAAGATTATATAAGTGTTAATAATAGCATCATAAACACATTTATTGTTAGTTTATAAGATATTAAGCACTTATAATAAACTTGTTAACAGTTTATAGACAGTTTAAAAACGTTAATGGAAGCCTTATGAGTTTCTTATAATTGTTTATAATAGAAATTTGTAATAAATTACAAACTAATTTATTAAGTCTTACTAACTTACCTATTATTTCATTGCTAAACCTTTATTGTCGCCTTATTATTCATTTATTAACAGTTAACCATGCACTTATTTAAAGTTAACTAGGCTTTTTTACAGCTACCGGATCTAAAACGAGAACAATGCGTTATTAAAGTTAATAAATACTTTATTAAGCACTTAATAACAGTTCATTATGCACTTATTAATAGTTAACTATGCTTTTTGCAGCCACTGGATCTTAAGCGAGAACAATGCTTTATTAAGGTTAATAAATCCTTTATTATGCACTTCTTAACAGTTAACAATGCTTTTCACAGCTACCCATCTGAAATGAGCAAGGTTAATATCGGCTTATCAGCATGACACGGAAAACACAGCCTGTTTTGTCCTGCACATAGGCATAGCTAGCCAGCTGTTGTCTGTAGAATTAGCAAAGAACGTAAATGCTTCATACTCTTTCAAAGAGTCTTTGGTATTAGCTAGATAGCTAACATTACCCAGTCAAGCGTTCCAGTTAGCTGAATGGTTAACGTTGTTTAGCAAGCTAGCTAGCTACTACAGACAACAGCTGGCAAGCTAACGTTAACATGCTAACATGGCTACAATCAAGAGCCAAGGCTCTGCTTAGCGTTAGAATGGATGCCACTGCTTTTCATGATAAGACCCTACTCTCAAGCGCTAGGATTTGCTAGGAGCAATCGGAACGATGGTTGAAACGTCAACTTTCAATGAAGTGGCAATGTAACGGCTCTGTTCAGCAGTAACGTACAATAAAGTAACTCGCAGACCCTGGTCGTGTGTGCGAACCCGGGTCATTTGTGCAAACCTTTTGTAATACTTTGATGATGCGAGAGATTGTGATCCTGTGATACATGTAATATTTAATAAGTAGGCCTAATAGCTTATTCAAATAACAAAACATCAAAATAGAATGGGCTAATGTTTGCCATGCTTCACGGCAATGTCTGCCGATGATTTGCAGGCAAACATTGGCCTATTGCTAGGCTAACATTAGCAAAAACGATTTCGTAATTGTATATCCCTTTTTGCATGACATAAGCTAGTGCATGACAATAATTTTCATAAAGATGTGATAGGAACAGTAGCTACATGTAATATTGTAATAAGTAGACCTAATAGCTTTTTCAAATAACAACACTTCAAAATAGAATGGGCTAATGTTTGCCATACTTCACGGCAATGTCTGCCGATGATTTGCAGGCAAACATTGTGCTATTGCTCGGCTAACGTTAAGAAAAACGATGTCATGATTTAATATCCCTTTTAGCACGACATAAGCTAGTGAAACAATCGTTTTCATAAAGATGTGATTGGAACAGTAGTTATGCTTTGATCCGAGCAATCAAATCTTTTTTTTATATGCTAACGTTAGCCTATATTTGCCAGTAATGTGGGGAAGTTAATGGCTTTAGCCACTAGCTAGACCAATAATGCAATAGCGGCGCTGCTCCACTAGTCAGGCCAAGTCTTTGTGAGAAACACTCCAAGTTCTGCTGACATTGAGAACAAGTTCTGCATAGACTGACTGAAAACAAGTTGTGATGAGACTGACGTCAAATTGTGACGAGACTGACAGCCAACTGAGAATGACACCATCTTGTGGTGAGATCGAAACCAACTTTCAGTTAGACTGACTTTGAAAACAAATCCTGATGAGAATAACACTACGTTTTGACGAGAATGAATACAACTTTTTGTTAAACTGACTTTGAAAGCAAGTTTTAGCGAGAATGACCACAAGTTTTGATGAGATCGATACAAAGTATTACTGAAACTGACACATATCCTAAAATGGACACCGTATAGCTCATACAATTTGTGACTTCTTAGACTGGCTCAAAATTGTATTACTATCCTTGCCAATAATGACAAAATATTACAGTGCTGTTGCACCTCTGTTTTATCCAGAAGAATTCAAAGTGCAACTAGCCTAATTGGGTTACCTCTATACCCTAGTACTCGAACCACCTATGGGCTTAGAAATGTCAGCTGTTGTGTTGCAGCTTGAGGCTAAGCCCAATACATTTCCATTGAAAACACCATGTTAAAAATACTGGTATGCATAGTCTTTGCCATCCATTTAGTTTCTTTGCTTTCCCAAGATTTATGTATTTCCCACCGTCTTCTACATTTAGGTCACTCTGTGGCCAACCTGTCTCAAGCTGAAGAGGCAGTGCAGCAAGGAGCTTCCTTCATCACACACCTCTTTAATGCAATGCTACCTGTGAGTACATTTTGCATTTTCCATGGCACAAGAATGGCATGTCAATAGCAACGTATTCCATTTGATAAGTGATATATCAGACAAAAAATGTGCAATGGTATGATTTGTAATGGTATGATTACTAATGACATATTCTTCTTACCAATTGTGTTCCCAAAGTTCCACCATCGTGACCCTGGCATTGTTGGGCTGCTGACTAGTGACAGGATCCCCCCTGACAGGACTGTGTATTATGGAATGATTGCAGATGGCATCCACACCAATCCAGCTGCCCTTCGCATTGCACACAGAGCGCATCCAGCAGGTCAGCATAAAAACTCAACCTGTGTCCCCACTATGAAAAAAGCAATCGAAAAATTATTTCTTTGCATTTTCTATTCCCTTGGGGCAAATAATCAACAATCAAAGTTTTTTTTAACAGACCCCCACAGTTTTTTTTTTTATATAGGCCTCTACCCAAACGGTTGAGATGTCGCTTCATGGTAAAAGTATCAAAATACATACAAAACGTTTTTTTATTTTTAAAAAGTCAAATAAAATATAAACTTTTTGAACAAATTAATGAGACTAGCTCATTGGTGTGGTGGTACAACAGCACAAATGGTTTTGGGCATTAGATCCACTTTATTTCTAGAAGTATGCTACGAAGCATTGCTGGTTTCCAGTCAAACACAGAAAAACATTGCATTTGTCTTCATCTCTTCATCCGCTTTGTCCGGGGTCGGGTCGCGGAGGTAGCAGTTCCAGCAGGGCATCCCAAACTTCCCTTTCCCGGGCCACATTAACCAGCTCTGACTGGGGGATTCCAAGGCGTTCCCAGGCCAGTGTGGAGATATAATCCCTCCACCTGGTCCTAGGTCTGCCCTCCGCCCAGCTAGACGTGCCTGGAACACCTCCCTAGGGAGGCATCCTTACTAGATGCCCGAACCACCTCAACTGGCTCCTTTCTACGCAAAGAAGCAGCGGCTCTACTCCGAGTCCCTCACGAATGGCTGAACTTCTCACCCTATCCCTAAGGGAGATGCCAGCCACCCTCCGGAGGAAACTCATTTCCGCTGCTTGTATCCGCGATCTCGTTCTTTCGGTCATGACCCACCCTTCATGACCATAGGTGAGAGAAAGGAAAGAAGATAGACCGGTAGATTGAGAGCTTTGCCTTCTGGCTCAGCTCTCTCTTCGTCACAACGGTGCGATAGAGCGACTGCAACACCGCACCCGCTGCTCCAATTCTCCGGCCCATCTCTCGTTCCATTTTCCCCTCACTCGAGAACAAGACCCCGAGATACTTGAACTCCTTCACTTGGGGTAAAGACTCATTCCCTACTTGGAGTAGACAATCCATCGGTTTCCTGCTGAGAACCATGGCCTCAGATTTGGAGGTGCTGATCCTCATCCCAGCCGCTTCACACTCGGCTGCGAACCGATCCAATGAGTGCTGCAGGTCGCAGACTGATGATGCCATCAGGACCACATCATCTGCAAAAAGCAGTGATGCAATCCTCTGCCCACCAACCCGCAGCCCCCCTCCCCCGTGGCTACGCCGTGAGATCCTGTCCATGAATACCACAAACAGGATAGGACACAAAGCGCAGCCTTGGAGGAGGCCAACCCTCACCGAAAACGAGTCCGACTTACTGCCGAAGACCCGGACACAGCTCTCGCTTTGGGAGTACAGAGATTGGATGGCCCTGAGTAGAGACCCCCTCACCCCATATTCTCGCAGCACCTCCCACAGTATCTCCCGGGGAACCCGATCATACGCCTTCTCCAAATCCACAAAACACGTGTAGACCGGATTGGCATACTCCCAGGCCCCCTCAAAGATCCTCGCGAGGGTAAAAAGCTGGTCCGTTGTTCCACGGCCAGCCCGGAAACCGCATTGTTCCTCCTCAATCCGAGGTTCGACTATCGGTCGAACCCTCCTTTCCAGCACCCTGGAGTATACTTTCCCGGGGAGGCTGAGTAATGTGATGCCTCTGTAGTTGGCACACACTCTCCGGTCCCCCTTTTTGAACAGGGGAACCACCACCCCGGTCTGCCACTCCTTAGGTACTGTCCCCGACTTCCACGCAATGTTGATGAGACGTGTCATCCATGACAGTCCCTCAACACCCAAAACCTTCAGCATTTCTGGGCGGATCTCATCAACCCCTGGGGCTTTGCCACTGTGGAGTTGTTTGACTACCTCAGTGACCTCCGCCAGGGAGATTGATGCTGATCCCCCATCATCCTCCAGCCCTGTCTCTACTATGTAGGGTGGGTTTGTCGGGTTCAGGAGTTCCTAAAAGTGTTCCTTCCACCTCCCAATCACCTTGTCAGTTGAGGTCAACAACGTCCCATCCTTACTGTATACAGCTTGGATGGTTCCCTGCTTTCCCCTCCTGAGGTGTCGGATAGTCTTCCAGAACCGCTTTGGTGCCAGCCGAAGGTCCTTCTCCATGGTTTCTCCGAACTCCTCCCACACCCGCTGCTTTGCTTCTGCCACGGCCGAGGCTGCAGTCCTTCGGGCCTGTCGGTACCTTGCAACTGCCTCCGGAGTCGCCCGGGATACCATGTCCCGGAAGGCCTCCTTCTTCAATCGGACGGCTCCCCTGACCACCGGTGTCCACCAGGATGTTCGAGGGTTACCGCCCCTTGAGGCACCTAAGACCTTGAGACCACAACTCTCAGACGCAGCTTTAGCAATGGAGGCTTTGAACATCGCCCACTCCGGTTCAATGCCCCCAGCCTCCACAGGGATGCCAGAGAAGCCCCGCCGGAGGTGTGAGTTGAAGGCCTCCCGGACCGGGGACTCCTCCAGACGTTCCCAGTTCACCCGCACTACACGCTTGGGCTTACCAGGTCTGTCCAGAGGCTTCCCCCGCCACCTGACCCAACTCACCACCAGATGGTGATCGGTTGACAGCTCTGCCCCCCTCTTCACCCGAGTGTCCAAAACATATGGCCTCAGGTCCGATGATACGATAACAAAATCGATCATCGACCTTCTGCCTAGGGTGCTCTGGTACCAGGTACACTTATGAGCATCCTTATGTTCGAACATGGTGTTTGTTATGGCCATTCCATGACTAGCACAGAAGTCCAATAACAAGCCACCACTCAGGTTCAGATCGGGGAGGCCGTTCCTCCCAATCATGCCTCTCCAAGTGTCTCCATCATTGCCCACATGTGCGTTGAAGTCCCCCAGCAAGACTACAGAGTCCCCCTCAGGAGCCCCATACAAGGCTCCATCCAGGGTCTCCAAAAAGGCCGAATACTCCGAACTGCTGTTCGGTGCATAGGCACAGACAACAGTCAGAGTTTCCCCCCCCCATGACCCGCAGGCGTAGGGAGGCGACCCTCTCGTCCACTGGGGTGAACTCCAACATAGAGGCACTTAGCCGGGGACTTGTGAGTATCCCCCCACCAGCCTTGCGCCTCTCACCCTGGGGAGCTCCGGAGAAGAATAGAGTCCAACTCCTATCCAGAAGTGAGCTTCCAGAGCCGAGGCTGTGCGTAGAGGTAAGCCCCACCAGATCCAGCTGGTAGCGCTCCACCTCCCGCACAAGCTCCGGCTCCTTCCCTCCCAGAGAGGTGACGTTCCACGTCCCCAAAGCCAGCCTCTGCCACCCGGGTCCGATCCGTCGAAAACCTCTGCCTTCACTGCCACCTTTCTGGCAGCGCACCCGACCCCCTTGGTTTTTCCCGCGGGTGGTGAGCCCACGGGACGGAGAAGAAGAGATGTTGGTGTTGTCCACGTTGCTTTTTCGGGCTATGCCCGGCCGGGCTCCGTGGCAAGCCCGGCCACCAGGTGCTCGCTGACGGGTCCTCCTCCTGGGCCTGGCTCCAGAAGGGGACCCCGGGCTTCCTCCGGGCCGGGTATCATCCTCTCTTGTAGTTCTATTCATGAGGGTTTTTTAACCATTCTTTGTCCGGCCCCTCGCCCGAGACCAATTTGCCATGGGAGACCCTACCAGGAACACAAGGTTCCAGACAACACAGCCCCCAGGTTCATAGGGACACACAAACCTCTCCACCACGATAAGGTGATGGTTCCCGGAAAGGCATTTGTGACATTTCCATCTCGACACACCCTTTGGACAGAGGTTGCACCGCCCCCGCTTGTCACAGTAAAGTGGCAAATGTCCGCAGTTATCATAACGCACATCTGGTTGTGGTTGTGAGGGTCTTGGAGTGTAGCGTTTCTTCTGAGAAGACGTATGGTGGTGAGGAGGCGAATGGTTGGCCAACTTTGGATGCTGGCTTGTTGACTTGCTTCAAACTTTGGGCGACTGCCAGGTAGAACCTTGTGAGAGGCATTGGTTTCTCGATCAGTAGGCCACAGTCCATCTTGTAGACCAGCCAGTAATGCAGTGCCAATGCACTTTACACCGAGGTTTGCGTGCAGGTTCTGGACCAAGTTATAACTGGTGAAGTAGTTGTCACAGTATATATTGACGCAGCAACATGTAGTGGATTCTTTTAGCATAACGTACCTAAACCGAGCGGTGGAGATGGCTAAAAACAGGTTGAATAAAGTTTAACACATTTTTCAATAAGATATAATAGGAAGTTGCCCAGGATAAAGGACACCCCTCTCACCGGTAAGGAAGGTCACACCCCTTCTCTAAACGCTCCAACTGATTACCCCACACTCTAAATGCACGCTGTGCAAGGGCACTAGAACTCCCCCCGTTTCAATCCCCTGCACTAGCACACTCGAACCACACAAGGTGTCGCCTGATAAGGGGAGTACATCTGCTAAGATGAATGACTGGGATCACCAGTCGCCGAGCAGTGACACAAGTTCGTTGAGCAAAAATGGGCTGTTGCTGGGGTCGGGTGAATTAGATTCACATATTTTCGGGTCAGGGGAGAAACAGTGCGGATCAAACCTACCCCCTTAGGCTGTTTAACGGGCTGAGGACCTTTATCTCTCAAGACTAAACAGTCAGCAATGACTTGCCCCACCTTGTTGCAATAAAAACACTCCCATTCTTCCTTGGGACGGGAAGGGTTAACCACTGCAGGGGGAACATGAGGCGTAGCCCTGCCTTCAGTCCTTGACAAACACATTTCTATGGGTTGGCACAAATTCATTGGCCAGTACCGCCGCCTGTGCTAATGAAACGACCTTCTGCTCATTCAAATAGGTGACAAGTTTCTCTGCTAAACTATTTTTAAATTCCTCTAGGAGGATTCATTTGCAAAGAGAGACAAAGGTTGCCACTTTGCTGGCTCCACACCAATGAGACTTTGTTAATGTGGTAAATGACTATTATACCTGGAAACAGCTTTTTTTAAATGGAATATCTACATGGATGTACACAGAGGCCCATTTTCAGCAACCACCACTCCTGTGTTCCAATGGCACATTGTTTTAGCTAATCCAAGTTTATTGTGTTAAAATACTAATTGATCATTTGAGAACCCTGCAATCATGTTAGCAAAGCTGAAACTGAGCTGATTAACGGACCTATACAATTGGCATTCTAGTTGAGTATCTTAAGCATCAGCATTTGTGGGTTTGACTAGCCTCAAAATGACAAGGAAAACAATTACTTTCTTCTGAAACTCATCAGTCTTTTCTGAGAAGTTAAGCTTGTTGCATTGGAGAAATTGCCAAGAAACGGGGGATCTCATACAACGGTATGTCCTACTCCTTTCACAGAAATGCGCAACTGGCTGTAATCAGAATAGGACGAGAAGCGGGATACCCCAGTTCACAAGTGAGGATGAAGACAAATGCACCAGTCTCTAGTTTGAGAAAAAAGCCTCACAGGTCCTCAACTGGCAGCTTCATTAAATGGCACCCTCAAAACACCAGTCTCAGCGTCAACAGTGAAGAGGCGACTCCTGAATTCTGGCTAATAAAAGGAAAAGATTAAGATGGGCAAACGAACACAGACATTGGACATAGGAAGATTGGAAAAAAAGTTATGGACAGACAAATCTAAGTTTGAGGTGTTTGAATCACTTAGAGGAACATTTGTGAGACACAAAATTAGAAGATCTTTGAGGAGTGTTTGACACCTTCTGTCAAGCATAGTGGAGGAAATGTGATGGTCTGGGATGCTTTGGTGCTGGTAAAGTGGGAGATTTGTACAGGGTAAAAGGGATCCTGAATAAAGAAGGCTATCTCGACATTTTGTGGACAGAGCTTGATTGTAGCCAATTTCCTCCTACAACAGAACAATGACCCAATGCACAGCTCCAAACTATGCAAGAACTATTTAGGGAAGAAGCAGTCAGCTAGTATTCTGTCTATAATGGAGTGGCCAGCGCAGCCACCATATCTCAACCCTATTGAGCTGTTGTGGGAGCAGTATGGCAGCCATGACCGAGGTCTATGCTATGGCACTTCTTGGCACATTGCTATGATTCACATCAGGCTATTGGACCAAGATAGCAATGTCAGGACAGTACTAAGAGCAATGACATCTAACCGTTTTATGGTATTGACAAGAGACATGCTGTTAGCTAAGCTTTGTACATTTTTATAATGGTAGAAATTGTATATCGTGCAATGGAAAGCTTAAAAACGCTGCGCAGCGTAACTCTCGATGTCCAGCCATGGTTCTGCATACCACTGATTTTGCCCAACTATTTAACCTAACAACAGCATTTAAAACAAAAAACACAATGTGTAACCATTTGTGTAGACACATGGTAAAATTTGTGTGTGTTGCTGACAAAATATGTATTTGTAAAATAGGTCTGTAAGTATTATGAGAATAAGGTGACAGATTACATCCAACTGGTAGCACATATAGAAAACTAACCATGACAAAGGATTCTTCAGTCTTGACAGGCTGACTTCAGGATCATATTCATAGTCATGCTTAGCTTCAAAACTATATCTATGACAACTTAATAGCTTTTTAGTTTCAAGACACACTCATTTGCAATTTAATTGGTCCATGTGGGTACAGACTGTTCCTTAGATATTTTGGAAGCTCTATTTCAATAGGTGCTGCACACCCATTGTCTTGATGGGTTAACGGTCTGAGAGGAAATATGGATTGACTGTTTTTCTCTAAATCCAAAACGGCAGACAATCCATCATGGTGGACTTTCTGGTTGATAGAGACACATTTGTTCCTAATGGGGACAGGGACCTGTCTAGCAATTTCAATGTTTTTATATGACACTGGACTGGTGGCGTGGTCTTTCAAAGTTGTCACGTGGTGGTGGGCTTGTATAGCGCCCCCTTTGGGTCAATTGGTTTGGCACTTGTATGATGGGATGTGGCCTATGGATGTCTATGCTCATGCAAAGTTATATCTGTCCATGACTATCCATCTCACAGGAATTTACACAAAAGGAAATATTTATAGGAGAATAATAATAATGAATTCTAACAAATACAATAGGGTTCTATGCAGTTAATGAAAAGGTTTGACGTTTGCCATGTCATGTTGGAAAAACAAAAAGTTGCAATGGCCAATGCCCAAAAGCTTGCCCTCTGTACTTTTCTCGCCTAAAGGTCTGGCCCCCTCTGTGCCGAGACCATAGCTCTGTCCCTGGGGAATGCCTTTGCGCAAGCACAAAATCGGTTAATCCATCAAAGTTAATAGGTTAAACCAAATCAAAGCTGCAATGATATTATTTTAGTATGCATGTCCCTTTGGCTGTTTTTTTTTTTCTGGTATGGCACCACCAAATACGGTCCTTTTTCCCAATTAACCTTGGTTACTAACTTTGGCTACGTGTAGACGTAATACGGATATGTATAGGGATAGTGGTGGCCTAGTGGGTAGAACTGCTACCTGTTGACCAAAGGGTCATGAGTTCCCACCTGGGAACACCACCACTAGTGTGCCCTTGAGCAAGGCACATAACCCTAAATTGCTCAAGGGAGAATGCCACTGTAATCTCATTGTAAGTCGCTTTGGATAAAAGCGTCTGCTAAATGACTGTAATGTAAATGCAATCTAAGAACGTGCTCTGATTGGGTGGCCAATTGTAGGAACAGCCAGAAACAGTCAGTGAGAAATGTTCACTCTCCCAGGTCTTGACCAAACGAATCAATCAGTAGAGATGTAAACAAGCATGTACTTGGCTAGTGACAATCATCTTGCATTCACAACACTACTGGTGTTCAACAGAGCTTTTTTTCACGCACTACGTGTTTCAGCTATCTTGCTATTCAGCTATTAACAACAATGCCAAAGCGATTTCCACTTTACCTCTGCCGATAACGGCTTCCTCTGCCAAAACAAAGTAAAAAAAAAGAGACTGAAGCAGAATAAAAGAAAAATCAGTGTAGAGCTATAGATAAGACCAGAGTTAACATTGGTTTACCTAATCGGCATGTTCCATTTCTGACTAGTCATAACATGACAATCTAGCTGTTAAAACAAATGTCTGGCTTGTAACAATAATTTACTACTGTTATTTTTTTTCAAAAGTTGACATACTTGTGGCAGGTGACCTTCTGCAGCTTAACCCCTCACGCAATAGGGGTGGTCTTGTTTTGGCTTAACATTTTCCGTGCTCTCTATACCAAGCAAGAGAACGCTTTGGAAAGCTAAAGTCATTTTAATTAAATAATCCACCCTTTCTAGAAATTCCATTTATGGTGAAGGACTGTGGAGTGGCCATGAAGGTGGCCAAAGGGATGTCAAGTCCCTTATGAATCTTAAAACATACAGGTTAACATTGAAATATTCTGGACAAAATGAAAATCTCTACGGCGATAAAGCATAGATACTGTATATCTATATAAAATAGACACCACATGCAATCTAAACCGTTACTGATGAGCTACTGATGATGTTTCTTGTCAACCATCTAGTTTTTGTATAATTAGATTATAATGTTGTCTGAGGTCTTCAAACACTCAAGTGTGTTCCTTCAGTATTTATTTAAGGTGTTAAATTATTGTAGTTCTGGGATAGTAAAAATATAATTGAATTGAAGAGTTAGTAAATTGGCCAGACAGTAATTCCCCCCAAACAGAGCAGGGGCTAGTCAAAGATTAACACAGCAACAGTATTTCATGACATACTCATGGCTACGATTTCTGTTTGTCTACAGGTCTGGTGTTGGTGACAGATGCCATAGCAGCAATGGGGCTTCCTCCTGGACATCACACGTTGGGTCAACAGGTTATTGAAATCCATGGTCCTCATGCTTATGTGGCAGGTAAAACTAGGAATTATCTCTATCAGCCTAAACTGCAATGTCTGCTTCATGGAAGTGTGACAATTTACTGATAAAAAACAATATGTACATGGAATCGAATGGAAAATACTACAATTTCCCCCGGGATCAATAAAGTATCATCATTTGGCCGTGAAAAAATATAAAACATTTTTTTTATTTTTTTTATATCAAGTATTGAAATACTACGGAAGCTTATTGCTGCCACCCCAGAAAAATAAAAAAGGTCAGTATCACGTTATAACGTGATACATTTATTGCTATAACAATGTTTTTCACGTTATAACATGATAATTTAACGTTTTAACGTGATAACTTATTGTTATAACATAGGAACGTTTCACGTTATAACTTGATAGCTGATATTGTTAAAACGTGAACGTTTCACGTCAAAACGTGATAACCTCTCAGACTGAGACAAGGCGGAATTCTGCTGCTTTTGAGCATACAATCTTGTACAAACAATAATTTATGAACAATAAATTATATAATAATAATATTCTGTACACTAAGAAAGATTTAAAAATACATGGGGCTGAACAGAAGGAAGAATGAGTTCGCCCCTCTGAAATAGTGTCATATTTCTCATTGATCAGCTGGAGGGACATGGAAGGCTGAGGCTGACCATGGTCACAAGCACCATCAATGAGCCATATTCATCAATCCGTTCACGCAAACATTACATTACATTACATTACAGTCAATTAACAGACGCTTTTATCCAAAGCGACTTCCAAAGAAATTTCAGGGGCAGGAGTAACTTATGGGTTAAGTTCCTTGCTCAAGGCCCCACTATGTGGTGTTCCCACCGCTTCCTCACTCAAACATGAGTTTCACGTTAGCCTATCAATTATCACAAAATAATGTGAAACGGTTCATGTTTTATCAATATAATTTATCACGTTATAACGTGAAACGTTGTGTGTTAAAACAATAAGTTATCATGTTATAACGTGAAAATATAATGTTTTAACATGAAAAACATATTGTTATAACAATAAACTTTTCAGGTAAAAAACATTGTTATAACAACAAACTTATCACGTTATAACGTGATACTGATCTTTTTATTTTTTTGGCCGTGGCAGCAATACGCTGCCGTAGGAATACATACTCAAAATTAAACAAAACTATAAAAATTAACGAAACATCTGCCTGGGATGGAATCTAATACAATTATTGTCTTATGAAACAATCTGGGCATTAATGTAAATGTATAAATGGATAGTCACTGCAGTTCTTGAAATAAATGAATGAATGATTAATCATGCTTGTTTTTTATGTTATGGTATTTCCCTGCAGTTTCCTAGAGTATAAAATGCTGCTTGCAGCTTTAATTTGTATTATATTTTGTCATAATTTTGTAATATGCGATCTACATTGTAAAAATAAAAAAGGATCAAATTTAAGTACTTTTTAGTTAACCTAATTAGATTTCTCCCTAGGGTAGCTTTGCTGTTGTTCAACTTCTTCCAATATGAAGTACTTGGTAGCTTACCAAGCTAAGCTTCCCCAACACAGGCTATATGCTGACCTTAGCATATAACAGGGTTGCCGTAAAAACTCAAGCTCTGGTGCCCACAGTTTTGGTGTCCCCGCCTATTGGCCGCATTTGGTAGATTTTGATGAACCAAATATTTTTTGAAAGTATAGAAGGGAAATTATGGATGTAGAATTTAGTAAATTCTGTATCTATACAATTATACTTGAATAGTATATGCTGCATTTGTTCTTCAACATTTGACTAGATGTGAAAATGTCCTTTCAGGCACAAAGACCCTCAGTGGCAGCATAGCTACGATGGATAAGTGTGTAAGACACTTTAAACAAGCTTCAGGTGAGTTTTTCCTCTAAGTTTGATTTTGGGACTAGGTCAGCAAAAAAACTGATCAGATTTTGTTGTTGTCCATATTGCATCAGCATGATCCCTGCCAGACTAATTGTTTTTACATAAAACTTATCAGAAATTTAATTTGTCTTAAGTTTGGCACCCAGGACAGTAGTGAGTTAAATTATATATATATAGTATACAGTATATACAGTATATATATATATATATATATATATATATATATATATATATATATATATATATATATATATATATATATATATATATATATATATATATATATAATGAAAGATATATACAACTGTATATATCTTTCATTGGGTTGTACGCTCACCAAGTTCCTGTGATACTAGTCTAAAATGCAAGTTCCCTTTCTAGTGAATGCTTGTCACAAGCTTGTAGCCAGTAGGGACATATTTGTCTGGCCCCGGTCCAATGTGTTTCATCCAAATGGTTTTCTGTAAGGCAACAGTAGTCACCATCTGACTGGTGAGGGAGCTCATCCTCATCTATCCCCCCCAGGCCTCTAGTGCCACAACCTTGCTAGCCCAATTTGAGTTTAGGGTTACCACATTTCTAATTTATTCAGGCAATGATCTGTTAAAACAAATATAAATTCCTGTTTTTCCTTGAGCACCAAGCTCAATAAGCTTCATAAAGCTTATCCCAGTAGGCATCAGTGGTTTGTCAACATTTGGGTATGCTTATGAAATTTGTGTGCGTACTTACTGACATATCATCTCTGTTTCTTCATGCTTAAATATCTTTTAAGGTTTTGTGAGGTTTTAGACTTTGAAATGGTTTCTATTTCTATGATGTAACAGGCTGCAGTGTGGAAGAAGCACTAGAGGCTGCCTCTCTACACCCTGCTCAACTTTTGAAGATGAGCCATCGGAAGGGCACACTTAACTATGGCACAGATGCAGGTGAGGAACCTTGGACTACCAACATCTTCTGACATTTGTTACACTATATGGGCAAACATCTGTGGACACCTGACCATCGCACCTACTATCTGATGTTGGACAAGAATGCCTGACTCGCAATCGGCGTTCTAATTCCTCCCAAAGGTGTTCAATGGGTTTGAGGTTCAATCAGGCCAATCGAGTTCATACACACTGTTATCTATCCTCCACCAGACTCTACAGTTGGCACTTACATTCTGCTAGGTAGCGTTCTTCTGTCAGACTTCTATATAGTGAAGGATGATTCATCCTTCCAAAGAACTGAGCAGCAGCTCGGCCATGGAAACCCGTTTCATGAAGCTCCAGACGCACAGATCTTGTGCTGATGTTGCTTGCAGATCCAATTTGGAACTCTGTAGTGAGTGATACATCAGATGATAGGCAATTAGCTTCAGAACCCGTTGGCCCCTCTCTGTGTTTTTGTGAGGTTTACCATTTCCACTTCAAAACAATAGCACTTACAGTTGAGTGGGGCAGATATTTCACAAACTGACTTGTGGCAAATGTGGCATCCTCCAGCCACATTTAAAGTCCGTGAGCATTTCTTCTTTATTTTATTTCTAAAGGGTCGACTAACTGAGACTAAGTCTCTTGAGCAGCAGTGCTCTGTTTACAAGGCAAATAATGAAACATTATGAATAAAAGAAAACATTTAAAATATTATAAATGTGTTTTGATCCAATACCTGGTCTACAGTCCTCCTTAACAAAACCCCACAGTCTACCCTACACGTAGGGACTCAGCACATGATGCATCTTGTCTGTCAAACGATGTTATTGTTGGTGGAGTCCCCTTTGGGTTTGGGATGTTCTGTAGTAGTGGTGGAGCAGTTTGGCTTTACTTATTCCAGGTAACTAATTGTTGTATTCCTTTTCAGGTTTCTATTTGGCTTCGCCTCCTCCTGTTTGTTTTCTCAAAAGCTCAACTTGTGCTATCAAAAGTTTTTCTCACCTTTTCGCAATGGTTGTCCTTTTAACACCACGCAGTAGGAGAGGCAAAGTTCTTAGCCACTCGAAAAAGAAAAAAGCTGTTATCATGATCTGAAACATCAGGACAGTATGCTCCTGTCATAAATCATAACGTGTGGCCTGGTTGTAGTTGTGTGCCTTTTATACTGTCACTTGATAACATTCATTAAACTGCCAAAAAAGGGAATGAATTTTACACTTTTTTCTTTAGAGTTTTGGTTCTCAACCACCATATATGCTACACATACAGTTCATCATCAAAACGTTGCGTCCTGGTACTCAGATTTTATTTGTCATTACAATTTCATTATTATTAATAAACGTGCTTTTCAGAGGTCACAGCTGAAACATTGATCCTGTTACAAATTTTATGGGACGTCTACGGGTCATATGCCATGGTATATAGAAATAACACATTTTGTTTTACATAATATGTGCTTTTTTAGATATACATAGGGTATATGCAAATTAGCAACATGTGCATATTGACAATGAAAGGGTCGACCCGACATTTTCGACCCGGGTTGGACTCGGCTCGCCTTTGGGGTGAAAAGGCTACTCAACCCGGGTTAAGATCAAGAAATCTCATTAGTTTAGGATAGGCGCATCAGTATTTAACAAACATAAAATTAAAATTCAACAAGAAGCAACAGTGTCAAGCATATGGTTAGCTAAGGTCAATGTAATTTCTCTTTAATAAACAACCAAGTAGTCCAAAAGCATTTCCAACCACCATCATTGCAGAACAAAGGATGTGGGTGAAGTGACTTTGTTCTGCTGTAAATTGACAATGCTGGGTGAATAATTTTAGTAACCAGTAAGTGGGTATAGAAGCTGTGAAACAATAACAGTGGGGAAAACGTCCACTTTCAATGACGTAGCAACGGAACGCATCTGTTCAATAGTGACGTACAACGAAGTAACTCGCCGACCCGGGTCATATGAATAAACGGTGTCAAAGGTGGGTCTTTCCCGGGACCAAAGTGTGGTGTGAATGGGTCCAACTGGGTTGGACCCGTGTTAATGACCAGAGAAAGACCCGGGTTGTCTGTCTGAAAGGGGTATTGATTCATACAATGTGAACAATGGCATAAAATATTGTGGGATGTATGAATTATAACCAAAATTGCTTAGGGAATTATCTTTGTCAGTTTTTATGTTAGAAACACCGTTCCAACATTATATCATTCAGCTTGGCCAGCTTAGTCAACATACTAAATATCTTATTGATACGTCCACAAAATCTAGGAGTTATTAAGGTTTGGTTGAGGTCTGTACATACTCAGGAGAGCATACTGATTAAAGTTGAAAAGTTTAATCTTGATAGCATTTGTACTTTTTTTGATTTGAAATGTATTTTGGTCCATGGAGCCTCATTGATTTACTGTCAAATTGTAACTTAGTGACCGTTAATGGTAAACTTAAGTTTAAGTATCAAAATACTCTGTAGAGCACACTGCAAAATACTGCACATTTTGATAGCATTCACACTTGTTGAGGTGTAACAGACATTATGGCATAGGAAGCATTGACTTCCAGTCTAATTGCATACTGTTACATACAATTACATCCATAAACTTACTTTAAAGAAACAGAATGCACATGTTCCACTTCTAAATAGTTTACGTTCATACAGTTTTAACCCTAAATTTCATTTAATCTTACTGACATACTGCAAATGCTTTTGAGGGCATACACATTTTCTTCAGGAAGTGTACTGCTATCTAGTTATGAGATATTATGATATTAAGAAACTTCTTGATTAATTTTTAAACTGGATTAAATCAAAATGTAACTGTTAGCCCTGTTGCACCAAACTTTAAACCTAGTTAAAACATAGTTTACAGTTAATCCTGGTTACAACTTGCCCCTTGCCAATCTCAAGTTTAATTTCCATTTAAACTTTAAATTCAAGTCTGTTGCACCAACAATTTTAACACTAGTCTAAACCTGGATTAGCAGTAATATTTAACCACCCCTGGATTAGCAGTTAACTTTAAACCACCCCTGGAGGAGGGTTATGTTAGGGTTCTCTCAGTTCTATTGACAACATGGCTGAATATCTTCACTGGATGGGGTTAGAGGGAAGAGTTGCACTCACATTCCCATTACCAACCCAGCAGACATTTATTTGTACTTCAAGAAGCATGACTATTTACAGCCATTTCCCCAGTCATAATTTCTAATCCTTACCCCAACCATTATAAATGAACAAAGAAATGCAACTTTCTCAAATGTTCCTATTGTTTAGCCGCTTTGCAGAAGGAAAAACAAAAACAAATAGTGCACTGTCCGATTTGAAATGAAAAATAAAACAAAAAATTTCTTCAGGTTCTTCAAGTGCTGGCGCTGCAAACAGGCACCATCTGAAGGGGCATGTTAGAGGTTTTTTTTAATGGTCTGCAATAGCAGTTGCTCGCACACGTTATTCAATTCTTCCCACATATTGTCTACTGGATTGAGGTCAGGGCTTTGTGATAGCCACTCCAATACCTTGACTTTGTTTGCCTTAAGCTATTTTGCCACAACTTTGGAAGTTTGCTTGGGGTAATTGTCCATTTGGAATACCCATTTGCGACCAAGCTTTAACTTTCTGGTGGATTTCTTGAGATGTTGCTTTAATATATCCACATAATTTTCCTTCTTTATGATGCCATCTATTTTGCAACAGTCCCTTCTGCAGCAAAGCACCCCCACAACATGATGCTGCCACCCCCGTGCTTCACGGTTGGGATGGTGTTCTTCGGCTTGCAAGCCTCCCCCTTTTTCCTCCAAACATAACGATGGTCATTATGGCCAAACAGTTCTATTTTTGTTTCATCAGACCAGAGGACATTTCTCCAAAAAGTACGATCTTTGTCCCCATGTGCAGTTGCAAACCGTAGTCTGGCTTTTTTATGGTGGTTTTGGAGCAGTGGCTTCTTCCTTGCTGAGCGGCCTTTCAGGTTATGTCGATATAGGACTCGTTTTACTGTGGATATAGATACTTTTGTACCTGTTTCCTCCAGCATCTTCACAAGGTCCTTTGCTGTTGTTCTGGGATTGATTTGCACTTTTCGCACCAAAGTACGTTCATCTCTAGGAGACAGAACGCGTCTCCTTATTGAGCGGTATGATGGCTGTGTGTTCCCACGATGTTTATACTTAGGTACAATTGTTTGTACCTTCAGGCATTTGGAAATTGCTCCCAATGATGAACCAGACATGTGGAGGTCCACGATATATAATACATAATCTAATCCTGCTATGGCTACAGACACAACCTGTGCTATAATCTAAGCCTGACAACCACCACCATGACCTGTTCTGCTTAAAAGTAATGAAGCTACATAAGGTGTTTATTGTGGCCCCAGTCTTCTAACATGTTAATAATCAGCATTAATAAGGACACGTACATAGGACACGCAGACATCGTTTTATGTTATGTCTAAGACGCAAACTCTAGCCTTCAGTGTCTCCAAAAGCCACATGCTGTCTCTTTTTGAACTTGCCTTCACTCTGACCCTTCCCTCACATTGGAACAACAGCTCAGACTTCAACATTCGTGAGGATGCCAAACATCTCTCTTACACATGCACTGGCAACACATCAACCCACCCTTTTCTAACTCCACTGGCTGATAATCAAATGTTGTGCTACATTCAAACTCATGTTAACTACCTACAAAGCACTATATGGACTGGCACTACATTGCTGATCTCTTCCACCCCCACACTCCAACTCGCAATCTCCGCTCATCTGATTCTGGTCACCTTTTAGTCCCCTGTGCTAAACTTTGCTCCATGGGTGACCATGTTTTTTTAGCTGTTCCCTCCCTCCTTGCTAATGTCAGAGACTCATAATCCATTGCGGTTTTTAAGAACAAGCTCAGAATTTTCCTCTTTACATTAGCCATTTTGTATTCTGTGTGACGATGCTCCTTGTTTCGCTTTTATGTACAGTCATTAAGTTCTGCGTTTTACCTGTTATCATGTAAAGTGTCCTTGGGTATTTTGAGAAGCACCTTTAAATAAAATGTATTATTATTAATGGGTTGCATGTTTAATTAACAAACGCTCATTCTTTCTTTTTCAGACTTTGTATTACTTGATGATTCCCTCAACGTCACTGCCACCTTTATTTTGGGGGAGGAAGTGTACAGGAAATTACCAGTGGGGTGAAAACAGCTGATGTTCTGTATCATTTGAAAACGGCATTTAATGGTTTAAGTATCTCTTGACACTTTCATTAAATTGCATCAAAAGCATTGTAAAAATCCGTTGGCTTTCTTTCTTTCTTTCTTTTAGGTTGTAAGCTGATTGATAAGCCCAAGTAGCAAGGTCTATTTTGACATCTCAAATCCTTGAATGCACACAATTTTTATTTATTTATCCCTTCACAGCTTAACACAATTATGAATACTCAATGAATACCCACTTAATTAAACTGCTACGACATGAAAGGCTTTTACTGATTCAGACTAATTTAGTCATTGAAAACACGAAAATAAAAAAGAGAGCTCTCTGTTGACCCAGATCACATCTTGTGAGACTGTCTAACTCTTGAAAGACCTGCTCGAACAAAAGGTGCATTCCAATGCAGTTAGAACAATAGGTGCATTCCAACACAGCTAGAACAATAGGTGCATTCCAACGCAGCTACAACAATAGGTGCATTCCAACGCAGCTAGAACAATAGGTGCATTCCAACGCAGCTACAACAATAGGTGCATTCCAATGCAGCTACAAGCTATAAGTCTTGTAAGAGTTGGTAGGTCTTACATGAGGCCTTATTTGAATCCCTAATTTGAAGCGGTCTACCTGCGAGGGAATGTTGTAACGCTTAGGTCTGAACAGAACACTACAGCACGGATCACAGGAGCCTGCTACAGTAAAAACTGAATGTGCATGCATTTTTATAAATTAGATGCACTTGCTTAGATGAATTCTATTTAACACAGAATGTGTGAAGAGCGACCAGTTATTGAGCAAGTGGTATTTTCTCAGCGCTATCTTGCGCTATTTTTTCATGCTGTCCCACAATTAGCTCGTGAAAATAAATAATTACAATGCATGCCAAAGAAAACCGTCAATCCGTCCATCTTTGTTATGCTCTGTAAGAAACAGGTATGAAATAGCGGACATTCTTTGAGTAAGTTTAAAGAAATTATAGTAGCCCACCTTGGCTCTGCCTCAAACCGGCAGAGATTGACTATAATAATAATAATAATAATAATAATAATAATAATGATAAAACATTTTATTTGAGGGTGCCTTTCAAGACACTCGAGGTCACCTTATAGTAAGCAGATAAGTAAAAATGTAAATAAAATAGTAAATCAGCAACACAATAACAATACAAAAGGGTAGGGTAGGAAACCACAGATGAGCATCACTACAAACCAGGAGAGATGGCAAGGCAAATAATACAAGCAAGGGAGGGTAACACAAGTGTTGGAATTGTAGGTGAAAAAAAGTGAACATGGCAAAAATTGAAGAAAAAGGTTTGCTGTGTATCTTCACTCTGTTTACCTCTGACCATCCGTTAAGTATTTTACATAAATTGTTATGGTTGTATTGTTTTGAAAACCCAATAATGGTCAAGGTCCACCAGATCTGCAAAACAAAAAAACAAAAAACATGAACACATCTTATCACAAAAAACAAACAGCACTTCTATTGATAAATGTGATCTAAATTGCAAATATTTACCATATATGCTGTTTATATTGCTTGTAACTGAGATAAAGTCAACTCAGAGCAGGTTGAGAAATGAAGGACAGAATTGAACAGAGGCCAAGACAGCATTGAGAAGTCAGGTTTGCCAGGAAGGCAAAAGTTATGGTGCCTACAGTTTGGACTATAACCCCGACTCGTGGCCTTTATACAATATTAACAGTGTATCATATACCCAACACTAAAGTTTAAATGCTAGAAAGAAGAGTTCAGCTATTATGCTAGGAAATGGTTAGTGGTGCCAAGATGTCTTAAGACTCCAGTATACTTCAAGCGAAAGTGAACTTTCCTGTTCGCTTGGTCCTCTTTCGCTTGTTCGCCGAGGTTGTGATGGTATACTTGTTTGCTACTGATTGGAGAGACTGTATGAGGATGACTGATTTGAGCTTGCGGTAGCTTACACCCCAATACAGCAGGGGGAACTAAACGTTACGGATCGCAACAAAACATTTCGAGTGGTTACAAGTTTTAAAAGTGTTCATATTTTTGAACTTCAAGCTGCTCTCAAAGGTATTCATAGTTTAAGATAAAATTCCAAACTTTTCTAAATAAATGCTGCTGTGACCAAAACGAATGTTGAAGGTTCGCTTTTGTTGCGTTCGCCGAGCTAGAAAAAATGGGCTGCGTAGTTCCAGGCGAATTAACAACCAAAGCGATGTCGCTTTGCTGATTTTTGTTTGCCTGCCCTTGGATAAAGCGAACTATTTTGCTTTCGCTTGAAGCACACTGGAGCCTTTAGTCCGGCCTCCGGGCCATATACGGCCCGAAACATTATCGGATCCGGCCCGTAAGGCATTATCATTATGTAGCTTAAATTGTTTTATCAAGCAAAACACATTAAGGTAAAGCGAAAACGTTAGCTTGTTCGCTAGTGGAGGCTAACGTTAAAAGTTTTATGTTTATACTTTGATATCTCTAACATAGTTAGATAGTCATGCCTGTATATTTTATCTCATAATGCAGTCTCATAAAGGCTCCAGAATATTTCAAGCGAAAGCGAAATAGTTCGCTTTCGCCGAGGGTCGGCGAACAAAAATCAGCAAAGCAACGTCGCTTAGGTTGTTCGTTTGCCTGGAACTGCGCAGCCCATTTATTCTAGCTCGGCGAACGCGGCCAAAGCGAACAGCGCCGAAGATCCTATGTGATTGGTCCAAATATGTGGTGGGTGGTAGCCTGCGCTGACGTAAGCTTTAGATGGCTACGTTTAATTTCCGGGTACAGCAGCACTTATTTTGAAAAGTTTGGAATTTTATTTTAAACTACGAATGCTTTTGAGAGCAGCTTAACTGAAGAAGTAAAAAAATATGAACACTTTTAAAACTCGTAACCACTCCTAATGTTTTGTTGCGATCCGTAACGTTTAGTTCCCCCTGCTGTATTGGGCTGTAAGCTACCGCGAACTCAAATCAGTAGCGAAGTATACCGTCACAGCCTCGGCGAACAAGCGAAAGAGAACCAAGCAAACAGGAAAAGTTTGCTTTTGCTTAAAGTATACGGGAGCCTTAAGGGTAGTACTGGTCGTTTCTGAGGTCAGCGGTCTCTCTGTCCCCTTCATAGGCTTCCCTGTTGCCCGGGAAACAAGTGCCAACGTCACGTGACTGGAGTAGTAAACTGTCTTTTTATGTATGAATGGATACTAGATTGTTATTGAATATGTATAAACTTGTGAATTGTATTCTAACTATTGTGGTGCCGGAGAATAGGAGTCGGAGGCGGTGTATTTAATATGGAATGCCACACTTTATTATCCATTAAATCAATAGCACAATGTGAACTTGCCTGCTACTATGCTGCTAGGAAAACATATCGTCGGAACTCTAGGTCCGTCACCTTAACCGGTCCGTGGGGAAAACATAACAGTTCCCCACCCACAACAATAAGACGGTGAATTAGCTGGGGAGTCAATCCTCAATGTGACCAAGGTCGGCGACACACAAGCCCCCCCCAGAATTCACCCATACACAAAGTCCGCGCAGCGGGGAGGAATGACAGGCCGACCACCCCGACTCCGGAGAACGGGAGCTGGGGAGTCAATCACTTCCGGGACCGGCGACAGGGGCGGAGAGACCGGAATAGTAGGACCAAGGTCGGCGACAGGGGTCAAGGCCGAAGGGCGGCCCGCGAGTCGCGGAGGCCGAGCCAACACCACCGGCTGGTCCAAATCCAGGTGAGCAGCCTTCACCCGGTCAACCGAGGTGAAGCCAGCGCCGTCTTGACCTCCTTGAAGCCCCTTCAGGGCCGCTCGGGGTCGGTGACCTGGTCCGCCGCCATCATAGTCGAGGCCTGGACGGCCCCGATGACCACCCTGGAGAGGCAGTCAGCAACCTCCGCCGTCCAGCTGGCTGCTCTCCTGGCTGGGGGCCTTACCCTTCAGTGCCAGGCGCCCTCCACCCACTGCTCATGCACAGCTCTGACGCGTCAGTGGTAATGGAAATGGGGGCTGTGGGTGACGGATGTGCCAAAAGGGCCGCCTGAGCCAGCGCCGTCTTGACCACGGCCGCATGATGTGGGCGGCCCGGGCGATGAAACGGTGGTAAAACGTTACCATTCCGAGGAACTCACGGAGCGACCTGGCCGTGTGCGGGCGAGGAAAAGCCGCAACAGCTTCCACCTTTGCCGGCAGGGGTGCTGCGCCGCCCTTGGTGATGCGGTGCCCAAGGAAGTCAATGTCAGACACCCCGAACAGGCACTTTGCGGGGTTTATTATCAACCCGTGTTGGCTGAGCCTCGTAAAAAGGGCTCGTAGGTGGGACAGGTGTTCCTCTGCTGAAGCGCTGGCAACAAGTATGTCGTCCAGGTAGACAAACACAAACGGTAAGTCCCGCAGCACTAAATCCATCAAGCGTTGGAATGACTGGGCAGCGTTTTTGAGCCCGAAAGGCATCCGAAGGAACTCAAATAACCCAAATGGAGTTATTACTGCCGTCTTGGGAATGTCCTGGGGATGTATGGGTACCTGGTGGTAACCACGCACAAGGTCCACCTTAGCAACCACGAGCTTACCCGCCAGGTGCGCCGAAAAGTCCTGTATGTGCGGAACCGGATAGCGGTCGGGCACCGTTGCGTCGTTGAGGCGGCGGTAGTCCCCACACGGGCGACAACCACCATTTGGCTTGGGGACTACGTGCAGAGGGGATGCCCAAGGACTGTCTGATCGGCGGATGATACCCAGGCGTTCCATGGTCAAGAACTCCGCCTTCGCTACTGCGAGTTTAGCAGGGTTCAACCGCCGGGCCCTGGCATAGACTGGTGGTCCCTCGGTGGTGATGTGGTGCTCCACCCCGTGCTTGGTCGTGGGCGCAGAGAAGGTAGGCAGCACCAGGTCCGGGAACTCGGCCAACAACCCAAGGTACATGTCCGCACCTGACAGCGAGCCCGACAAACCGTCATACTTTGCTCTGCCACGTATACACGCCAGGGAGGAAAACGTCAAGGCATCAACCAAGCGTTTGTTCCTAACGTCCACCAGGAGCCTGTGAGCACACAAAAAATCAGCCCCGAGGAGGGGAAAAGCAATGTCCGCTGTGACGAACTCCCAATCGAAATGCTGCCCCCTAACACATAAATGCACAGGCCTCACGCCATAAGTGCGGATAGGGCTGCCATTTGCTGTTGCCAACTGCGGTCCGTGCCCCCTTTAGCGACGTCCTCACTCGACGCAGGAATCACGCCCGCTGCGCGCCGGTGTCACAAAGAAACCTGCCACCGGAGACACTGTCCTGAACGAAAAGAAGTCTGCCCGTGCCGCCAACGCTCAGGGCCACTACTGAGCGTTGGCCCTCTCGTTTCCCGGGGGCTTGTAGCTGCAGGGAGCGACGCACTTCTTCGCCTTGGCTGCGAACCGCGCGTGGTAAAAACACTCGCCCGTGTCCCCGTGCCGACCTGGAACCGCAGCATTCCGCTCTCCCCAGGCCCTCCTTACTGGCGAGGGGGCACTGAGCGTCGGAGCCAACACCTCTGCACCGGGCTGCTGAGATGCCAAGAAAAAACGGTCCGCCTCCTCAGCCAGGTCGCGTGGATCAGTAATGGTTGTGTTCGCCAGCGCAGTCTGGACCCGGGGTGGCAAGTGGCTCAGGAACGTCTCCACAAACAAAATCCGGGGATCTTCCCCCCCCAGTAGGTTAAGCATCTTTTCCATGAGCTGGGACGGCTTGCTGTCTCCCAGGCCCTGAACGGCTCACCTGGCGAGCCCTCTCCTTAGCAGATAAACCAAAAGTCTTAAGGAGATGGGCTTTAATCGCCCATATTTGTTCTGGCGTGGGGGATCCGCAATGAACCCGACCAACCTGGATGATGTGGAGCTCCCCAGCGCAGCCACCACGTGGAAATATTTCAGGTCGTCGGCGTTCACCCGCTGACAGACAAAGTGTGCCTCCACATGAGCGAACCACGCCGTAGCTGCGTGCTCCCAAAACTCCGGCAGTTTAACAAAAACATTGCGTTCTGCCATGTTCATTAAGTTTTCAGAATCAATCTCGAAAACGTCGGGGTCACCAGTGTGGTGCCGGAGAATAGGAGTCGGAGGCGGTGTATTTAATATGGAATGCCACACTTTATTATCCATTAAATCAATAGCACAATGTGAACTTGCCTGCTACTATGCTGCTAGGAAAACATATCGTCGGAACTCTAGGTCCGTCACCTTAACCGGTCCGTGGGGAAAACATAACAGTTCCCCACCCACAACAATAAGACGGTGAATTATGTTCCTCAATGTGCCGCCACACTATAATGAATTACTCATTTTATATTGCATATCTGTTATTATAATTTGATTAATCAAATCCGTTGCCAGTTGGACTGAGATTACAGAGCCACTGAGCCTTTTATTGAATCATAGTTGCTCTCTGGCGTCTTCATGTTGTTACATAAGCGAGCAATAAAAGAAAATACATTGTGTTTGTCCTGTTGTGTGGCCCCCAATGGGTGTTGTAAATACGCCAATGGCCCTTTATAGAAAAAAGGTTCCCCACCCCTGGATTAGTAGTTTAGCTCTCCACGGGAAAGGTGCTCTGGAGCTGCCGCTTACCGGGCTTACAGAGGAATTTAAGTGCACCAAAGGTAGATTAGATATAACACTTACAGAATCCGGAGATAGTGCAGTAAGAATAACAGGACCCACATTAGAAACAGGACGGAAATGGAATCCAAAAGAAGTAGTGCTGCAGGAAAAAGCAGCCCTTAAACATACAGAAATAGTACCACATGGACGAGGAGGCTTTGGACTTGACACAAGTAAACGGATGGTCAAAATCAACCCCTTCACAACAACGCAAATTAGTGATAGAACAGATACGTAAACAAGAAGAAGCAGTAAGGAGCGCTAAAACTCTCACAAGCGATGGATGAACTGAAAAGGTGTAGAGCAGAGGAAGATTACCTGGAAGGACTTGTGGGGGAATGGAATCCACAAGATTTACAGTTAGGCCCAAAAATATTTGGACAGTGACACAATCTTCATGATTTGGGCTCTGCATGCCACCACATTGGATTTGAAATGAAACAACTACAACGGAATTGAAGTGCAGACTTTAAGGTTTAATTCAAGGGGTTGAACAAAAATATATGATTAAACATGTAGGAATTGTAGCTATTTTTATACAAACGCTCCTCATTTCAGGGGCTCAAAAGTAATTGGACAAATAAACATAACCCCAAGTAAAATGTTACTTTTCAATATTTTGTTGAGAATCCTTTGCAGGCAATGACTGCCTGAAGTCTGGAACCCATGGACATCACCAAACACTGGGTTTCCTCCTTTGTGATGCTTTGCCAGGCCTTTACTGCAGCGGTCTTCAGTTGTTGCTTGTTTGTGGGTCTTTCTGCCTTAAGTTTTGTCTTGAGCAAGTGAAATGCATGCTCGATTGGGTTGAGATC
The DNA here is from genome assembly GCA_026901105.3 of Galaxias olidus. NCBI lineage: Eukaryota > Metazoa > Chordata > Actinopteri > Galaxiiformes > Galaxiidae > Galaxias > Galaxias olidus. The sequence continues at coordinate 43,147 of JAPMUY010009756.1, forward strand.
TGGTGATTGACTCGGCCATTGCAGAATATTCCACTTCTTTTCTTTAAAAAACTCCTGGGTTGCTTTTGCAGTATGTTTTGGGTCATTGTCCATCTGTACTGTGAAGCGCCGTCCAATCAACTTTGCTGCATTTGGCTGAATCTGAGCAGAAAGTATATCCCTATACACTTCAGAATTCATCCGGCTGCTTCTGTCTTTTGTCACATCATCAATAAACACAAGTTGGCAGTGCCATTGGAAGCCATGCATGCCCATGCCATCACACTGCCTCCACCATGTTTTACAGAAGATGTGGTGTGCTTTGGATCATGAGCTGTTCCAATTCTCCTCCAAATTTTCTTCTTCCCATCATTCTGGTACAGGTTGATCTTAGTCTCATCTGTCCAAAGAATGCTGTTCCAGAACTGGGTTGGCTTCTTCAGGTGTTTTTTGGCAAAGTCAATTCTGGCCTTTCTATTTTTGAGGCTGATTAATGGTTTGCACCTTGTGGTGAATCCTTTGTATTTACTCTCATGAAGTCTTCCCTTTATGGTAGACTTAGATACTGATACACCTACTTCCTGGAGAGTGTTCTTCACTTGAGTGGATGTTGTGAAGGGGTTTTTCTTCACCATGGAAAGGATTCTGCGATCATCCACCACTTTTGTCTTCCGTGGACGTCCAGGCCTTTTTGAGTTCCCAAGCTCACCAGTGCACTCTTTTTTTCTCAGAATGTACCAAACTGTTGATTTGGCCACTCCTAACATTTCTGCTATCTCTCTGATGGATTTCTTCTTTTTTTTTCAGCCTCAGGATGGTCTGTTTCACCTCCATTGAGAGCTCTTTTGACCGCATGTTGTGTGTTCACAGCAACAGCTTCCAAATGCAAACGCCACACCTGGAATCAACTCCAGACCTTTTAACTGCTTAATTGATGACAGGTTAATGAGGGAAGAGCCCATGCAGCGTTGTTTTTTTTTTTTTTGCAGCCTTCTGATTCAATTTTCCAATTAAGTTTGGTCCCTTGAAAAAGAGGCGGCGACGTATTAAAGAGCTGTAATTCCTAAACCCTTGCTCCAATTCGGATGTGAATACTCTCAAATTACAGCTGAGAGTCTGCACTTTAAGCCCATATTGATTATATAATTGTATCCTGAATATGTTTTCGTAAACAGCTAAAATAACAAAACTTGTGTCACTGTCCAAATATTTTTGGGCCTAACTGTAGCTTTATTGTTAGGCAACCTACGATGTACCATCAACACCTACAAATCTTAGCCAGTGGGCAGGTGAGGATCCAACATGTCCCCTCTGTAGGGGGACCGTTAATCTCAAACACATGATGTCTGGGAGCAAGACTATCCTTACTCAAGGAAGATATACCTGGCGCCACAATCAGGTACTAAAGTGCTTGGCCGCAGCAATAGAGTACAGGCGCTCAATAGTTAATGCCCTGCCCATTGGAACAGAGGGCGACAAGCACCACATTCGCTTTGTCAGGGAGGGAGTTCTAGGAAGGTTATATAGGTAGAAAGTTATATAGGCCAAAACAAAGCACCGGCCAGGCTGTGGTTAAAAAGGAATGATCCAATATGGGTGCAAAATTAAAGAACATCATCTAAAAAAAGCAAATAAAATGATTACATTTTAGAACTAAGGAAACCGTTAGTTTGATTTGATTGGATTAGCAGATAATTGCTCATCTAAATCATGCCGTAAACAAGAGTCTGATGTTCCACACCTGTGGGAATAAGAAAGCAGACAAGGACAACCTGGACAGGAATGCGATTTGTGAGCTTGCGGTAGTCAGGGCGACGTATTGTTTACATTAATACAGCTTAATGACATTACGAAAGTACAAAACCATATATTACATTACTAGTAGCCTACTGTTCAAAATAGTTTGTAAGTTAGCCTGGGCCAGAGTCATATAGACGGCTCTGACTAGAACTAGCTAGCCTGCTAATGTAAGTCACGTAATTGTTACGTGCAGCGTTTTGTGAAGCGATTTCTTTAGGCTATCTTTAAATTTAAGTTCATAATTTTATTGTAAATCACGTAATTGTGCATGGTTTTCTTCATGTAATATTAATTTGTGCTTATTACATGAAGGGGGCATGCAGTACAAGTAATAGTGCATGCCTTTCGGGTGAGGTGGGGCGGGGTTAAAGTAGTCTCATAATGCCAGACCTATCTCCACACTTCGTTGCGGTAGGCCAGCGCTAGAGAAAGATCTGAAGTTCTGAAATAGGGGAAAAACACTACTTCTTTAAACCAATCAAAATCTTCTTGGGCGGCGCTAAACCCAGAATGCATTGACGGTGCCCTAGCAAAATAGTTTTGGGGGGAACATATTTTGAAAGAACATTTGCAGCACGTGGGGAGGAGAGCCCTGGCGTTAAAATGTCGAAATCCCCGCAAAAAAAACCTTTATACAATATTTGTTCAATATTAACAGTGTATTGTCGTGTCCCGCAGCTCTGAGAGACAACAGGACCAGAGGTATGAGCAATAGCAAGCTTTAATCAATACAGAATAATGAAGTAATAATGAAGTAATCAATACAGAATAATGAAGTCAAGAATACAATGATATCATATGGTAACAAATTACAATATCAAAGGGTGACACCCCGCCTACACCAGTCTGTTGTCCTACACACACACCGTCTCAGTATACTGAATGCCACACCTTAGGAGGGGTGCGCCCTCCTTTTATACTGTGATACAACACAAGATCATTAAACAACTGGATGGAGAGAAGTCATTGGTTTTAGACTTTTGACCCTCCCTTGTTGGTGCGCAGGCCTAGTCCTAGGCCTCTGGGCACTCCTCTGGTCCAGTCCCGAGATGTTGTACCAAACTCATGAGTGCGCTGTAAGGGAGGGGGAGAGAGTCTACCGAGATAGTAGCAATGAGATCATTGCCAGAGCAGAGAGTGCAAGAAGACCTTGAACAGATCGGAATGTGCAAGATTGTCCTTTTAAGACACAGCACACAATATATGTAATTAAGTGGTTTAATACACAGCACACCATATATGTAACTAAGTGGTTTAATACACAGCACACCATACATGTAACTAAGTGGTTTAACCTTAACAGTATGTAGACTGGATGGGCAAACTTCCCTGCTCCCCTCAACAACCCCGCAAGGGTAAAGAGTTGGTCCACTGTTTCACAACCAGGACGGAATCCACATTGCTCCTCCTGGATCCGAGGTTCGACAATCGGTCGGAGTCTTCTTTCCAACACCCTGGCATAAGCTTTCCCAGGTAGGCTGAGAAGTCTGATACCCCGATAATTGGAGCACACCCTCCGGTCCCCCTTTTTAAAAATGGGAACCACCACCCCAGTCTGCCATTCCAATGGTACTATCCCCGACCTCCACGCGACACCGAAGAGGCGTGTCAACCAAGACAGCCCAACAATGTCCAGAGCCTTCAGCATCTCGGGGCGAATCTCATCCACACCCGGCGCCTTGCCGCTGAGGAGCTTCCCAACTACCTCAGTGACCTCTGCCAGGGATATGGCTGAGACTTCCCCCGAGTCTTCGAACTCTGCCTCCTCCACAAAGGACGTGTTGGCGGGGTTAAGAAGTTCCTCAAAGTGCTCCTTAAAGGCACCGACGACCTTCTGACCACAACTCCTAGCAGCCGCTTCCACAATGGAGGTTTTGAACATGGTCCACTCGGAATCGATGTTCCCAACCTCCCCCGGGATGCATGAGAAGTTGGGAGTTGAAGACCTCACGGACAGGGTCCTCAGCCAGATGTTCCCAATTCACCCTCCCTACACGTTTGGGTTTACTGGGTCTGTCCGGCAGCCTCCCCCACCATCTTATCCAACTTACCACCAGGTGGTGATCAGTTGACAGCTCAGCTCCTCACTTTACCCGAGTGTCCAAGACATAAGGCCGCAGGTCTGACGATACGACCACAAAGTCGATCATCAATCTGCGGCCTAGGGTGCTCTGGTACCAGGTACACTTATGAACCTCCCTATGCTCGAACATGGTGTCCGTAATGGACAATCCATGCCTAGCACAGAAGTCCAACAACCAAGCACCACTCTGGTTCAGATCGGGCAGGCCATTCCTCCCAATCACCCCTCTTCAGGTTCCTCCATTGTCACCCACATGGGCGTTGTGGGTCCCCCAGCAGAACTATAGAATCAGTAGATGGTACCCATTCCAGGACCCCACCTTCCAGCACGTGGGGAGGCGAGCCCTGGCATTAAAATGTCAAAACCCTGCTAAAAAAATGGCACATAAACAATAAACGAGGTACGTATGTCGACTCTGTGATAAGAAAAACCTGACTTAATCATCAGTCTCCTGGAGTTGAAGCCTGTCTATATTTTAGCTCTGGAGGAGCTCACTAAACCTGTTAAAATCATGGATGATTTAATAGCTGTATGCAGTTCTTGCAGAACGTCTTTCTTAAATAGATATCTAAGCAGCTCGTGTGACTGTGGAACGGATCAGAACATTGGTCTAGTCAACGTCAATGATGCATGCACTTGCCAGAGTTAATATGTGCCAAATCCCAGACTGGCGATGGCTGTGTCAGAAAACGGATCAACATCATGCATGAGAGTTACGAGACTGAGTCTGGGCTTTTCCAAGACGTGTTGACAAGTTGCTGTGGTCGTGCAACTGTAGCAAAATCAGATTCAATACATAAAAAGGCTAAATCTAAGACCCATATTGTCCTGTCATTGATGATTAAACAAAGTTTTACTGCTAGCTATATTAAACATAGTTTTACTGCTAGCTATACAGAAGTTTTTTTGCCCATGACAACTTCCATATATAGTTACATTTAGCAATTGCCAGTCATGGTTTGCCTGGAAAACAAAGCTATGAATATGGTTCAGAGATGTATTAAGGTGGGTGTCTCAATTTAGTGCGTGTAGAGATATGAGAAGCAGCTAACCATAGTCCTCATAAATGTGTGGTTTTGTTGTAGCCAACAATTCTAAATTTTCAACCTGTGGATAATTTGTTTCTGTCAGAAATAGTGTTGTGTTAGTTACTGGAAATTTGTATTTAGTTACAGTTACGCGTTACCTCTTTAAAAAGTTACTAAGTTACTTTACCGATTACTCCCTTTAAAAAGTAATGCGTTACTAGGGTTAGTAACTTGAGTTTCCCAATTTGCTCAAACTCTTTAAATTTTAGGCTTTACTTGTTTAACTTGTGATCGTTCTGTGGTACTTTGTATGAGCCAAAAGGCCCCGATATACACATATTTTGAAACAGTAACACATTATTATTATTATTATTATTATTTAGTAGTTGGAGTTGTAAGCTAGCCAGTATGAACTTTACCTAGCTAACGTCACAGCAGCAGTACCTCAGCTGATCTAGAGGGTGGCTTGGACACACACAGTACGGGAAATATATTGTTACTTTAAACTTAAATAACGTTCATTGCTGACCATTTTGTGAAACTTAAATCACTTTATTCACTTTCAATTCATGGTTTATTATTATTATTATTATTATTATTATTATTATTAATAATAATGACAATAATAATAATGATAATTATTTATTATTATTTTTATTTATTATTATTATTATAATTATTATTAATAATGATAATAATAATAACAATAATAATAATGATAATAAACCATGAATTGAAAGTGAATAAGTGATTTAAGTTTCACAAAATGGTCAGCAATGAACGTTATTTAAGTTTAAAGTAACAATATATTTCCCGTACTGTGTGTGTCCAAGCCACCCTCTAGATCAGCTGAGGTACTGCTGCTGTGACGTTAGCTAGGTAAAGTTCATACTGGCTAGCTTACAACTCCAACTACTAAAGATAGATATCTTAGCAAACGTAGTTAATTACCACACTTTCCTCCATAACCAAACGTCTGAATTTAGAATACCAGGCAGGCACCACTTAAAAAGTATTTCCTTTGTTATGAAACACACTTGGGGTAACACTACAGATTTAAACAACATTAGCCAACGTTAAATAGTATGTGTGGTTGGCTACCCACGCTAATGAAATGACTTTGAGGGGACATAAGAAGGGGGGCTATACAGAACAGTGAGCTCCTCAACTGCACGCAATTACAGAAATATAAACAGGAAAGAGTCACATCGGAGTATAAACAGTAAAGGGTGAAGTAAAGGCAGGTCTGCTTTCTGGGCCTTCACTAGCTGTGCTGGAGTGACTGACAAAGGCAGTACCTGTTTGTCGTTATCATCACACTCTCAAACCGGCAATACAACCTCATTGCACTTTTCGGTTAATACTCATTTATCACTAACCCTTAAAAAGTTTTATTAACCCGGCCGATAATTCAAACGCTGCATATGTCATAGAGACCTGCTACTGCATAAGTGGAGTCCTCAACCCCGCTCAGTACTAGAATGTGATATTGTCCATCAAATTGTGACCCCTTTACCCTTCCGTCCTAAGGTGCTGTCCTTGGCCCATAACAACCTGTGGTCTGGCCACTTAGGCGCAAGGAAAACATATGATCTCGAGTACTTCGACACTTGTTTTGAAAGAAGGATGTGGAACGCTACTGCCGCACCTGTCAAATTTGCCAGATTATGGGAAAACCTAATCAAATAACCAACAGAAAACAGACGGCAAATCTGAATGCAGGGAATAGCGAAGGGAAAACAGAAGGGAAGACAAGACAACACACATACACAATACAAACACTACAGACACCAAATATTGGTGGACGTAACAATCCCACCCATAAGAGCCTCGCTTGTGAAAAAAAACTAAACAGCGGGGCAGGCGTTAACCAAGCTATACTTAGAATGAAACCTTCCCTACCACCCGTCTGCACAGTAACACAGTATCGTGAACACGAACTCCCTCATGAAAATAATCAAAAGGTACCGCACTACTCCTCTGTTCATGCGTTACGGCCTGGACACTTTTGTCGGGGGTCTGAGCAATTTATTTATTTGCTACTCACTGTTCTGGACTGACAGACAAGAAGATAGACTCTCTCCTCCAACTGTTATTTTTCTGAAAGACTTCAACAAGCAAGGGGGCCGAAACATTGCTTATATCAAAATCGGCCGACGAAGAGAACATAAAGGACGGCCCCCTTGCTTGTTGAAGTCTTTTTGAAAAATAACAGTTGGAGGAGCGTCTATCTTCTAATGTAGAGAACAATAGGCCTACACATTGTTGAAACATGCCTAGTGGATCATTAAGAAGAGGACAAACATCTGTTCCCTTGTAGGTTTATACAGCGATCGTGATTGTACAGATTATTCACGGAATGCAAAACTGGAAAGGTACATTCCTTTTTAGGATCGAAAATGCAAACAATACAATACAAACTCAGACGTCATTGGGTGTGCTTTCTCGGAATGTACTTTATCAGTGTTCGAAATATTATGAATCGTCTCTCACTTGTCCAGTTGTTTAAAATAAGAGGAGAATAATTAATTTGTTGTTGTTTATGGGTGAAATTCTCCTGAGGTGCGTTGGCCTCTCAGAGCCACCGTAGTATTGGCTCTGGCTTTCCCCAGTGCAGGCACAGCACAAGCAAAGAGTATAGAAGGACTCAATGTCAACGTAAGTTCTTTGGCAAAAGTGTGGAGCTAGGTCTGGCATCGCGAGACGAGGTTTAGCCTGGCTACATCAAGTCAAGATGGCTGCACTCGTTGGATTTCGTTCGTGCCTGTCTGGTAAGTTAGCAAACGTATTAAAATATCCTTAACGATAGCTTCATTATGTCACCATATGATCATCTCTATAATTAGACAATCTTAGATGTCATACATGATAAAAAAAAAACTTTGGGTGTGACGCAATAATAACGTGTGACGTTAGAAGATCGCTAAGCTTGTGTGAGAGACTGAAAATGCTAGCTACAACGTATAGGAAGGTCATTTTAGCTTGAAGGATAAATGAAACTCATAACGAAGTCAGAGAAATATTAGGTGTACAAACAACGTATAAAACACAATTCAAATACCAAACTGTTTCATAGTACGGTTTAAATTATATAAAGTGATGAAATGTGGAGTTTTCACCACGGCCGCCGCCATCTTGCATCACGTGACCTCTGACGTCATTGACATGGTAATATTTCTGCATTCACGCGCTCCTCTGATGTTCCCATTTCCCCAGTCTTGTTCATGATATTTTAAGGCTTTGTTAGAATTCTTTTTTGTGGATTGGAAGGTTCCTAACTGAGTGAAATGCCCCGGAAGTATCCGAGTGGCAGCCATGATTAGTGTTGTTCGAATTCTCTAAGTGTTAAGTAATGGGGGCTTCAATGCTTCCTAACTTGTGTACTTTAGTATAGGATACACTGGACTAGGGATGTCGTGATACCAGAAATTTAGTAGTCGATACCAATACCTGTGAAATTCCACGATTCTTGATACCCAATTTGATACCATGGTAAATAAATAAACAATAAATTAAATCCCATATACTTCAACATGCACTCCTTTTTTACATTACAAAAAACAACATTGGCGTGTAGCCTTCAAGCAAAAAAAAGCATCAATAATTGCAAACATTATATAAAAGAACAGTGGCAATTAAATTATTTAAAACAAGCAATATTGTTATTAATTACAAACAATAATCATTTAATGATGGGTCAAAAAGATTAAGCCTGTTACTTTAAGATGTGGCGGCGTGGGGGTGTATGTTTGCTTTCGTTTTCAACTAATCCAGTGGTTCTTGTGCAAACGAGTGAATGAGATATAAAAGCTTAGAAGGAAATAAAGAATTGTTTAAACTGGCAAATTATCCCGGAGTTTTCCCGGCAAAAGTCTGGAGGACGCGTGACAGAAAAGTAACACAAGGCATATTTAAAATAAACAACCATTAACATTACAAAAAAGGGACCTATTTATATAATTATAAAACGCGCACATTTTATAGCACGTGAGATCACAAGGAGAGTCAAATGTTCCCCTGCTGCATTGGGGTGTAAAATACTACAGCTATTTCATGGGAAAGGTTCGCTTTCCCATGAAGTATACAGGGGAGGACACAGCGTACTTCAAGAGAAAGTGAACTTTTCCTGTTGGTTTTGTTTCTCTTTGGCCGAGGTTGCTATTGCATATATAGGCCTACTTGTTGGTTTCTGATTTTTTTATTTGAGTTTGCGGTAGCTAACAGCAGGGGAGGCAAAACCATTATGGATTGAGCCAAACACTTTAAGGATCGCGACAAAACATTACAGGTGTTTACTTTTTCTTTTCACCTTGGAGAATAGCTAGAAAAAAAGGGGCTACGCAGTGCCCAGGAATGAACAACCAACGCGTCGTCTTTTTGCTGGTGTTTGTTCGCTTACATAACTACAGCCGGTACCTTCGGTACTGTAGAAACGGGTACCGTCGGGTTTTTAGAATTTTGACATTGACTTGGTACCGAATTATCGGTTCTCGTGACATCCCTACACTGGATCATCCTTTACGAAAGGAAAGAATAAAATGCTGCCCCACGATTCCTTGTGGCAGCAACATTTACAGCAATATGGGTATTCGAATAGTGGGCAGGGCGACTCAGACCCAAAGGCTGTTTATCAATCCACGTTTTTGTCCGTTCTTGCGTTCTCGTTGACACGTTTGACATAATCTTTCATGGCCCAAGTATGGTTCCAATTCAAAAAACGCAAGTTACCAAGAACGCTTAATGTCTGTGTTCTGGATCCGCCCAATTTATTGAGGATGCATCGGTTGGTTACTTGCTAGCAAGAACGCGTCTGATATCCCAGCAGTCATTATAGAATAATGGCAGGAGCGCAAAAAGCTTTTTCCTGCTGCTAGCTTGTGACATTTGAAAGGCCATTCATAACAATGTTAAATAACATTTTAGTACGTTACTCATCCCAGCCATAGGTGTAAAATGACAAACACGAGTTTTGAGTTGTCTTTACCTTTATTATATAAACAAAGTAGCAGCCTATACTGAAACGCAAATGTAATACACAAACACGATAAAACAAAAGTGTATCCTGTTGCGCTGATAATGCCCAGTGTATTGCGCATTAGCAAGTCAAAATAGTAGAAATGAACGACACATCACTAACGGCAGTCGACAAGGTCACCATCGGCCGCTTCCGATGTACGGCCGATACATCGGTGCATCCCTAACCTAACTAAGGTGAAGTTGATAAGTAACTCGTTTTCCATTGCTAACCTAATGTAAAGTTTGGTGCTGGAAGGTGACAAGGAAAAGGGAGGGTTTGGTACGAGCAATGAGCTATGGGCATTGTGGTGTACAGTGAATTAACCATTTAAATACCAGTGGTGTAGGAGAATCAACTTCACACGTCTAAACCCCCATGCCCATTTGGTTGTTGAGGAGGGTGTATATGCTCTCCAGACCAGAGAGACAGGACAGTTATCTTGATCCGATAACAAGGCCTGGCTTTTGGGTTTCCTGCTTGAGAACAAGGTCATAAAACTTTAACAATACCTTTTGAGTCTGGACAGAGGACCCCCTGGAATGCCAGGAAAGGAGGGGGGAAGCCCCTTCCCTCTTTCAAGGGAGACAATTCTAACAGAGCCAATTTATCTCTGTCCTAACAACCAAACTTGAATTTTCCAAGGACTAAGAGATTGGTTGTTTAACGGAGTAACTAAACAATAATCGAACAAGGACATTGACAATGATGAGAATTGTAGTATAATATTATGTTTGTAATTACATGAGTTCATTGAATTTATAACTATGTTTTTGTTTAGAAGATAACTTCTTTTCCATCTAGTATACATACTGTTTAATACTAAAACATTCGTAACAAGGAGGCAGACTTTGCATAACTTTGTAGAACATTTACAAGTTTGATAATAGAAACACATGGATTTAGTCAAAGCTCTATAAATTCCGTGTCGTCACCTATCTTTGTATGCCCCCAAACCTGTGTCAAGGGACTCTCCCCCTTTGACCGTTTGATTAAAGCAGACTCCACAGAACAGAACTTTGCGATTTAACCTATCTTGAGGAGGGAAAGATCATCCATGTCGAGATCAGAAATTATTGCACAATATAATCAACCACGCAATCTGCTTCACAAGGCCGCGTTCCCATCGAGAACTTTGGAATACCTGCTACTAAAGATGCTTTTCCAAGCACAACCTTTGCTCCTTAAACCCTCAACAACAAACCTTTCGAATTACCCGCAATTAACGAATCTTGAAAAGGGAAAGATCATCCCTCGAGACCAGAAATGATTGCGCAACCCATTCAACCATGCGGTCTGTTTCACAAGGCCGCTTAACATCAAGAACGTTGGAATAGCTGCTACTAAGGATGCCTTTCCAAGCACAATCTTTGCTCATAAACCATTAACAGACTTTCAATTCCCCGCTGCAAATCAGCATACCCATCACAGAGTAACTTCCGCCATCTTCATACTTTGCATTTTGGTGTTTAGCTGATGAGTTAGCTTCCTCATACTGCTTTGTGTAGAGATCCATACCCACGTTTCATACCTGACCTGCTAACATTCCTAGATCACTATAATTTATTCATTGTATATCTGTACATACTGTAGCTTGCCTAGAATTAGAAATAAATGTCATTGTTTGTTTAAACTCCTGTTTGTTTCCTTCTGCATACGATTCATCCATTCACACAACTAGAATGTACTACTTCAGAATTGAGACTGAAACGTTTAACTTTCATATTCACGTTAACGTTGAACTAATCATTTAATAAAGTTAATATAAAGATCAGACCTGGTTTCCTATCGAGCCATGCAGTAAACTAAAGTCGTTGGTTGGTGCCCCTTTATTATTTAATAATGACTCTTAATCAAGTTGATCGATTATAATATTAATTTATGAATTAATTAATAATCTATAAGTATTGATGGAGCGTTTATTAAATACCTGTACACATATCAAAAAGTAGTAAGATCCAGTTCCCCCGAAGTGGTCTGAAAACATGTTAATTTCACTTATATTGATACTACTACCTGAAATTGTTCCATTGACTTTCTGCATTTAGCATAAACAACAACATATTGTCACCATGTGTTGTAATGGATGTGGTGCAAATATTACAATATCAATGGTCTCATTCTCTAGAAATGCGTCGGCACTTTCCATCACTTATCCTCTCCATGATGACTTTGTGGCAGAAAAACGCAGTCTACACTCGGGTTCTTGCTCTGTAATATTTAAACAGAGGGGACACCCTTTTTTATCACATTCTACTTTATTCTGTCAACCACAATTGCTTGAGTTTTGATCAAACTTGCTGGAAAAAAACAACTATGTTTACTCTTTATTTCTGTCCCCTCAGCTTTTCAACTTTACTCAACAGGTCTCTTGCATAGTACCTTAAAGCTGGTGAGTTCCATTATATCAATATAATTGGTTGAAACTTTAAGGATTTTGTCACATCAAGCTCAATGAATTCTTTGATTTGTCTAACAGGGTGCTGTGCCACTAACGCAACGGACATTTGCTGCAGAGGCTAAGAAAGTTTATGCCAGAGACAAGCCCCATGTGAACATTGGTACTATTGGTCATGTTGATCATGGCAAGACTACGTTGACTGCTGCCATAACTAAAGGTAAATCTATCTATTAGGTGGCTGGCCTGCTTTAGCAGCCAGTCAAGTATTCTAATTGTGCTAATAAAAATAATAATAATAAACAATTTGAAAGGCCATATCTCCAACTCCATATGACCTAGAGTCACCAATCTCAGGTCATATGTCCATCTCCCCATGGGGAACAAAAAGCCTCTTCTACCACCAAAATCCGCCACGATTCATTTTCCGCTATTTTTTATCATTTTGAAAAATGCGAGTCGTTGGCTCAGTGGTTAGTAATGTTGCTTCACAGCAAGAGGGTCCTAGGTTTGAACCTAGCTGCGCCAAGGTACTTTCTGTGTCGAGTTTGCATGTTCTCGCATATGTTCATTGCATGTGTTTGTGTGGGTTTCTGCCCCGCCCACTAGAGACCGAATCGTCTAAATCGAATCGTCATCAATTGCAAAATCGTTAATAAAAAAACAACAACTATTTGCTCTTTTTTTGTCTTTTGAACTAGAGGCCTGTAGCTTTTTATTCATGATCATTTTGGTCTGTGTGTCGTTCGCATACGTTTCCACAGACCTACAAAATGTAGGGAACATTCTTTGCGTGTCGCCGATCCATAGTTTGCGTTGCCCCTCGCCTATCCATAGCTTCGATTGGTCTATTATTTTCGCGGGGTTTATGATGTCATTAGATAGTAAAGGTCATGGGATTTAAAGTTTTGAGTCTACTCCAAAGAATTACGAAGATAACCATAGACACAATGTATCTATGTCAATGAAGATAACCACTTTCCGTTAGAACACTGTCATACTGGATCATACAGCGGATAAGAGACGCAAAACAACTGTATTCTTTTACAAGCTAGTATGGCTAGAAAAAAGACTCACTCAAGGAGAGCTATTGAGAGGATATTTCAAAGCAATGAGGGAGAGGACTGCACGTCATTTTCCAGATAGCAGCTCCAGCTGAGATGTTGACTTTTTTTTTTTTATAGAAGGAATAGATCCATTTGAGGACAAGTAAGTAGTTTAAATTGTAATAATATTTCCATGCATGTGAATTATTGACAATGTTTTATTGAAAGGGATATTAGTCTTGTTATTTCCCGCTAGTGTGTTGAAAGTAAGTGAAGCCTAGTGCGCGTAGCAGTGCGCCCTAGCACGCTTTTTCCTGGCATAATTTTGCATCAATGATATTGAGAAATAGCCTTGGTAATCAGTTACTATTTTCCAAATGATACTAGTTTACTATTTTGTTGGAATTATTATAAAGCTTACAATTGATGTTTTGTAATAATAAACATTGTAACTTGTTTCCAGTGTAAATGTGGGGGGAGGAAATAGTTGCATAGGTATCGGGTGTTGAGGGTAGGGTGTGAAAGGCTGAATGGGGGTAGAATGTAAAATGCAAATCTTGCCTGACAAAAGTGTGTGGGTCTGTGTTCAGGCACTCTGCATGAAGTTTGTTTTCATGGCAAATGTTGTATCTGAATTGTTATTATTGATGTAACACATTTTTATTTTATTAGTTTTTATGAACAGAGTGCAGCGAAGCCTGCAATTCCTGTAAATCAACAAGCATCCTCCAGCACAGACCAGCAGGCCCCCCTGCACATGCTCCTGTAGCCCAGCAATCACCAACGTCTGGTTTTTCCAGTTTCTGGATATTGCAGTCACCAATTCATTCACCCTCCACTAAAACTTAAGTGAAAAACATGTTACATCAGGTCTTTGTTGAGCTGCTCACTGCTGAACATTATGGGGTGCCACTGGATAATACCCCAGCAGAGAGGAAATATGGACACACTCCTGTGGCCATTGTTCCAGCCAATGTACATTCATAGGGAACCAGTAGGCCGCAGTAAGTGCATAGTGTGCAAAAAATACACCATGGCACTGTAAGGAGTATCAACCCCCTGTGAGATACTTCACAGAAACTGCCATGATCAGTATTACAGTTAGGGACCACTGAAAGATTTCCTTTTTCAGGGTGGTAGAACATTATGACTGTAAAAACTGGTATAGACAATGTTCACAATTTTGTAAAGAGTTTAGTGGGAAAGTGATTTATAAGGTTGCATACACTTCCCTATGATGCCAGACACCAGTGGCTACATCATAACTGAATTTAAGCTCTACTTTGTGCTGTGTTTTGCTAGTAAAACTGAAGAATTCAGTGGCTGTTTTTTGTTTATTATGGCCTATCATTCTACAGTTCAAAAATGTGGTTTGAGTGTCACACTTTATTAGCCTCAACTATACAGAATCTGGGGATATGTGTTACCTCACTGTAATACCAGAAATGACTGCAATATTGGTAAAAAATTTAAACAATATCAAAAACGGCCATACAATACCCTAGGTCTCAGAGGGTTAATGTGTCTATCAGTAAGCTTTCCAAGGCACTGCCAATAGAACTGGAGTCTGTGTGTGTGTGTATGTCTGTGTGGTGAGCATGTCTGACGCAAATTGGCTGCCGTGGTATCATCCTGACTGATTGTTGTGTGCTAGCTGTCTGTTTGTTGTGTCTCTGTGTGTTGTAAAGCGCCTTGAGTCCCTGAGAAAAATAAAACGCAAAAAATAAATGCATTCAATTAATACATAATTTCATAATTATTATTTAGGACTGTCAAAGTTAACGCATTAACACAAACTTGTTTCAATGGCAGATGTTTGTGACACAGTTAACGCAGTCGTAAATCGGACAGAAACTAGCAAGCAATAGATAAAGAAAAGGGTACTTTTGAATGGCAAGTTCAGCTACAAACCCTGCCAAATGGGTCGGTCGACAAGACCAAAGTTATTTCCAGGTACTGGCAATTAAATTGAGTTACTGCTACGAGAGAACATCTCATCTTAAATACCACTTGCTAGCCAAGCACGCAGACAGTCCCGTTACTGCGTTTGCTCGAATTTGCATGCATGCATATGTTTAAAAAATCTTGTTGATTGCAAAAAAGATTATCGCTTCAAAATGTAATGTCATGTTATCTATGTAAATGTTGTGAAGCAACTTTGGGTGTCAGAAAAGTGCTATATAAATAAAATTTATTATTTTTGTATCAATGCTGTTGGCATCGCCAGAGACGTAAAACGTTGAAGGAACTTCAGCTAGCTAGCTTTGTGGCCTGATGATGGGTTGAGTAATTGCAATACATATATTGGGGTTTGTCAAATAAGTATCAATGGCATGTATTCAAGGGGTCATATGTTACCACACAAACCAATGTTAACGAACCACAGCTAACGTTACCATGTTATGGAATTCAACTATTGGAAGCAAGGGGAACGAGGCAGAAGGAGCCGTGTGTGTACACGCGCCTGTGCTTTGTTTATTGACGAGAGGGAAAAAATGTGAGTGACGAGCATGACAGCATTGTTGAACCCTTATTGCATTAAAAACAAATTTGCCTGCAGGACAGCTTTTCTTTAATTTCCTAAAACACAAGCCTAGATCCTACTTATGTTCGGATCGAGACATCCCTACTTGTAACCTAGCAGCAGAGTAGCGGACTTGAGTCGTGTGACTTGGACTCAAGTCTTGACTTCCAACCATTTGTTAAAGCTTCATTGGGCATTTGTTGGGTGGAGTGGAAATTATTGTATGACCAGTGGACCACTGCAGGAATAATATCGCGAGTGTACCCATTTAACAGGTTGCAGAGACATGCCTACTGTTTGAACCACTCAACTGTCAATCAAGGCCGTTTAAACATTTTAAAACGTTTTAATTCATATTGGTAGATTTTAGGGAACATGTATGAAAAGTTCGCTATCTAGTCAGTTAGCTAGCTAACTAGTCGGCTTACTTTAGGTTGGCTTTGAATATTTGGCTTAAAAGGATTGGTAAAAAAGGGGTTTTGTGCAAAATTAAGTACCTAGTTTATTCCTAGCCATTGATTAGGGTTTACTGGGATATTTCTTTTGTACAAAGAATGACTTGATCATTTGTTAGAATTGTTTATCTTTTACTATGTCTGCATTGCTTTTGTGTCCTGCCCTGATAAGTTCATAAAAATAATTAGTTTTAGCCCTTCAAAAAACATTTATTTTTTACTGTTAATGGAAATATTGGGAATTATCGCCTCAAATGCTGTAGTATGATTTATGTGGAGTAAACTGATATTGGAAAATTCATGTGGTTTGACTTGCTGTAACTGATGCATAACCAATAACTACTCGACTCAACTTGGTGTAACCTATGACTTGACCTCTGCTTTGGCTTGGGTCTTGCTTGATTTGGTACATATTACTTAATACTTACTTGAACAAGGGTGAATTGGTCCCATGTCTGTAATTTGGGGTATTGGACTGCTTGTTTCTTCTCTAATGAAATGGAAGATGATCAGATGATTTCTGATCATATTGCCCCCACTGTCTTACTCTTCAGTTTTGGCAGAGGCTGGAGGTGCTTGCTATAAGAAATATGAGGACATTGACAATGCACCTGAGGAGAAGGCTCGGGGAATCACCATCAATGCCTCGCACGTGGAGTACGCCACAGCCAACAGACACTACGCTCACACTGATTGTCCTGGCCATGCAGATTATGTCAAGGTAACTTCTTCCAAATGTACTTGCATTTACCCCACACTTAATATAAAATAATATATTTTATATTAAGTTCTTCCCATGTTTCATATATTTACCGAAAAAGTAAACAATTACACTTTAAATTTGGGGCAGCAAAATTTGAGCTAACTCACCTGTGTCTAGTAGAGAAACAGTCATGTGGTAATATTTCTTAGGCTATCTTAAAGTGGTTTCAACGGACTTCTTGGTAGTAGTCTGCAATGGAGTAGACAGAGGTCTCTTAGCTCCCGAACCTTTTTCTTTTATTTCAACACATTGAAGGTGACTATTTCCAACTCTAACCAAGACTTAGTGTTATTTGAAATAGCACAATATAGAGCCATACAAACGTGAATAACAACACAAAAATAGTGAGGGAAATTAAGAAAAGCTTGAAGACGAAAGGTCTCAAGATCGTAAAGGAGACACCGCTCACCTTGCAAGCTTTAAGTGAGCTGCAACTTTCTTGTCACGCTTCTCTGGAAGATTTTAAAGCTGAAATTGGTGCCCTTCCTTTAGATTTGAGGGGGATATTGAAGCGCTTTGACGATAACTAATACTCAAAAGCTATGCAGTGATTTGAAGACTGACATTAGGATGACCAGGCTAACATGGCGCGGAGCTTCAACGATACATTAGAGTGAAGAGCACAGCTAGACCGCCAGAAAGATTTGCAGTCAGGCGAATTGAAGCGTTTGCAAGAGAAGTGCACTGACCTCGAATCTAGTAGGCGGTGACAGAACTTGAGAATAATCGGAGTCCCAGAAGGAACTGAAGGGGCTTATCTCACTCGTTTCATGTCAAAATTATACCTACAAAGTCATCGACCCCTGGCGGTTAGCCTTCATGAGGCACTGGTCATTTTGGACCACGCTCCACACTTTATGCACCTGGCATTTCTACAAGAAAATATGCCTGGAACATGGCGTTTTAATCTTTTTATTGGCATCCATCACAAACTTTAATGTCTTAGATAGATTTTTTTCTGAGGACTAATGACACAGGAGACGTGTCGAAGAGCACTTTGTGAAACTTTCTGAAAGCCTACCTTCACTGCCAAATAGGTTCCCATAGTGCTGAACTAAAAGACGGCAGGAGAAACGTATCTACCATTACAGATCAGATCCGTGATCTAGACCGTCGATATTCTGTGTCTCCCTCTCCTGAAGAAAGTCACACTATAGACCAGAGCAATCACCTTGCGTCATGCCCCCGCCCCCTTTGAGGGGAAAACATCCCGTCCATTTTGACTGGCGGTCAATACAAAATCCGAGGTCTTTAACAATATAATAGCATAAAGTAAAGAACACAGTGTTGCTTTTTAGCTATTAAGAGCCAAAATTCCATGGCCAGTCAGACAAACAATTATATTATGTTGTTGCCGATCAATGATCGACGTTCTTATATAGTAAAAATGTAAGAAAGGGATGGGTGTCCTTATTTTAGATCCTGACATACAACTGCCTTATTGAATCTGTCTGATCTGTCCCTTTTTTTGTCTTAAGAATTAAGTCTGTCCAATGTGACGTTTATGTGAACTGAGAAAATCGCTAATGTTTCCAACCTGCAACATTACGTGTTAGCATGCTAGCAGCCTCGCCAAGCTAGAGCCCTCACTCACAGTTAACTAAATTATACGAATATGGGTTAATGATTAGAAGTAACCGTTAGCCAGCTGCTTGTTTGTTTATGGGTGCGTTTATAAATTAAATCTGAATTGGTCAGACAGCTTTTAGGCATATTGACACTAGTTTGTCCGATTGCCACCGGTAGCTTTACAGCGATTGAGCCGATTGTTTTCCCCCAAAAGGAGGCGTGGTCGTTCTGACAACAGGGGAGTGACGCGTGGTTGCTCTGGTCTATTGCAAGCCCGACAGAAGTCCTAGGAGCATGGCGAGAACGCTGCTAGGCTTCTGGCTTTGCAGATCAGACAATCTGCTGCCTTCAGAATGATAAAGGAAGTCCAAACTAATTCTGGTCAGACAAACGTTGGTCCACAGGATAGAAATGCTGAATTTGAGAAATTCTGCACTTGTTTATATTCTTTAGTCTGAAGGGGATGTCAATTTAATCTATGATTTCTTCACCGATTTACCTGTCCTAAAGATATTTGCAGAACACGAGGAACAACTTGAACCCCTGACTCTTGAGGAACTGAACCATTCTATACAGAGCATGCAAAGTTCTAAAGCCCCGGGTCTCAACGGTTTAAGTTCCGTGTTCTATAAAGCTTTTCGACGTTGATTTCCCCTCTACTGTTTGATGTCTCTAACATCCTTTGACGCTAACACGCTGCCCCCAACTTTTTACAGGGCCTGAATTTCTCTGTTGCTTAAGCAGGATAAGGACCCAGTTGATCCTATCGACCCCTTAGCCTTCTGGATGTAGACACAAAATTATGGGCAAGAACACTGTCTACCTGAGAATAGACTTATTTTTGAACCTTTGCAAACTATTCAACATAATTTTTTCCCCGGGCCCAAGCCCCCTATGCCCTGAGGTGCTCATTTCACTAGATGCCAAAAAAGCGTTAGATCGGCTCGAGTGGGATTTTCTTTTCTCAGCTTTGGCCAGAAATGTGTTTCTTGAACTGGTCTCCTCTACATCTCGCCGATAGCTTCTGTTCAGACCAATGCCGTTTTTTCAGAATATTTCCGTCAACAGCAGGGCACAAGACAGGGGTACCCTCTCTCTCCTCTTTTTTTTTTATTTGTGCTTTCCATAGAACCCCTTGCCATTGCTTTACGCTCACTTGGTGACTATCTTGGTGTAATCAGGGGAGGGATCACAACGTCTCCTTATATGCTGATGACTTACTTTGATACATCAGGGATCCAATGGTCTCAATACCAAGTACCTTCATGTTTGTGGCCCCGTTCTTGTGGAATGAACTCCAACAGAAACTAAAACTGCAGGACTGGGTGCCTCTGGAACATTTTAAAAACATTTTAAAAAGAATCTCATCACTTGGACATTGTTAATGTTTTGTAAATGTCTAATGTGTATGCCTCCTGTTGAGTATTTTTGCCGCTGCCTACTTGGCCAGGTCTCTCTTGTAAAAGGTTTTTAATCTCAATGTGACTACTTGGTGTAGGGTGACTGGTTTACTACTTCTTGTGTGTAATTTACTCTATCAATTTTTGTAGATTATCAATTAATTCATCATTTATATCATAATCGATCAAGGTGATGAAGGGTAATTACCTAGTATACAGAACACCACCACACAGAATTTTAGCTTAGGCTAAGCACAGCTCTGCGGGAAACCGAATCAATTTAGCATTAATTTAATAATATAGTAGTTGATGTTTTAGTCTCAATTCTGAAGTAGTGACGTTCTATGTTACGAGAATAAATGATTGTATGAAAACGAAGATATGACATCGCTGGGTTTAATTGCAAAGCAATTCTATTTATTTACTAGTCTAAAAACATGAAAATTACGATACTACAAAGAATGACTAAATGATGACATTGATAAACTAAAGTGGTTAGTATCTAAGCATACACAGTATAACAGTTAAAATATTGACAAATTATGGTACACATCAGTAAAGTTCAAAAACACACCAATGAAGCGGAACCAATGGTACTGTGGCACCTCGCCCGGAAGAGGGAAACCGGGGATACCCCCTGGAGCCAGACCCGGGGGGGATGCTCGTCGGCGAGCATCTGGTGGCCGGGCCTTGACCCATGGGGCCCGGTCGGGCACAGCCCGAAGAAACAACGTGGAGCCGCCGCCCTGTGGGCCCACCACCTGCAGGGACAGACATTGGGGTCGGGTGCAATGCCAATCGGGTAGCAGGCATAGGCGGGGACCTAGGCGTGCTGACCCCTGGCATCGTAGACTGGTCCTAGAGACGTGGAATGTAACCTCTGGTGGGAAAGGAACCGGAGCTAGTGCGGGAGGTGGAGCAGTACCAACTAGACATAGTTGGGCTCACCTCGACGCATAGCTCTGGTTCTGGAACCGAGGGGCTGGACTCTTTTCTTTTCCGGAGTAGCCCAGGGTGAGAGGCGCCGGGCAGGTGTGGGGATTCTTACGAGTCCCTGGCTGGGTGCCGCTGTATTGGAGTTTTCCCTGGTGAACGAGAGGGAGGTTGGAGGTTATCCGGCCACGCCTACTGGTAGGAGACCCCGGGGTAGACCCAGAACACGCTGGTGAGATTATATATCTCGTCTGGCCTGGGAACGCCTGTGAGAAGGAAGGCGGAGCTGATGGATCAGTTGTCCCTGAATGATTGGTCTTAGCTGTGGCCTGTCTTGCCTGCTGTTGGCTGGACCAAATTTGAGAAGTCCGTGGTTTCTTTGGTAAAGTTCTGAATCGTTTAAAGAAATTTTGGAAGTTGTGAAGTTTGAAAGTTCTGAAAGTTAGTTCCTTGTTTGAATAAACGTGGAAAAGAAACGTGTGTTTTGGGTCTTCTTTGCTGTGTTCATTGACCTCTTCTGGTAGTGAGGTCCAAGGCCTATTTCCTTTATTCTGAGTAAGAGTTGCTAGCAGACGCGTGGTCAAGGAATAAAGGGGGTGCAATTTTTATCCTGTTAGAACGAGTCGGCCGACCCCGTTCTTGCAGATGTTTAAAAGCGATAGTTTCCTGGTTGGAAACCCTATTTATTGGAAGTATCGAAAAGAGGTTCCAAAAGGTGGCTGGGGTCACCTGATTGGCTGCAGGCCAGTGAATAGATGTGTCAATTATCTCACCGTATGAGATAACGGTTGCCAGCCAGCTTACATGAAATCGTTTTATTTCTATTTACGAATGTATACCAGGAATATGTTCTATATAACGTTTGAAAACTTTACAAAATGTCATGGTGGACATTTTGATACGAAACATGACTAGGCTGACTATGTCAGTTCACTTAGAAAAACAATACAAAGTATATAAATATTACAAAATAGACACAATTGATATTGCAATTTCTTATGTTCAATGTCCAATAATTTCATTGAATATTTCTCAGGCAACAGTTTCTTAATCCCAATTTATTAATCCTTAAAGTTGCAGTTGGAATTGCTGGAATAGAGTTAAGGTTTTATGACCCTTTGTGTTGAGAGACCATGCTTTGATTCTCTGGAATGTTCCTCAGGGACCATTTTGGGCCTGAGGGGGAAGGTTTGGGGATTGGTTTCCCTACATTGGTTAAATAAGGGTTCAATAATGAAAAAAGTATTATTATGTCTGTCCTTAAGAAATTCAGTAGGGTTTCTGGGTTCAAGCTTAATTTATCTAAAAGTGAACTATTCCCCATCAACAAAGCTGCTCCAGAGGCTTTTTCACTCAATTTTCTTTCAAGTTGTTGGAAGGGTCCTTCAGACACTTAGATGTGGTCGTGTTTAGATGTGGTCGTGTTTAGGTTGAATTTTAGATCTTTACTTGAGCACACCATCACTGATTTTGGTCGGTGGTCTCACCTCCCCTTATTTCTGGCGGGAAGGCTTAGCACTGTTAAAATTAGTATTCTCCCCAAATTTATTTTCCTTTTTCAATACATCCCAATTGTTATTAATTTAGACCGCTGGACAGAAAAGTTACCCGCTTTATTTTGAACAATAAACCCCCCACAATCAGGAATTACTTTGTGCAAAGATCAAAATCACTCGGCGGCATGGGACTGCTTAAATTTCAGTATTACTACTGGGCGTGTAATGTGCGGGCTCTCACTTTCTGGGGCCAGGGCTTTGAATCAAATGATCAACCTGCTGGGTTGCAGATTGAGCAGGCCTCATGTCATCCTACCTCCCCTGGAGTTCTTCATGGTCAGTAGTTTTTATTGTTTTTCTTTTCAAACAGGTCAAGGCAACATACCAGATACATCATTCGGCAATGTTTTAGCTGAGAGACAGGACATATGGGGATCAAACAGAATCATGAGACTAAGATTGACAAAAATAAAATTTAAATTAACAGAAAATAAACCAAATTATTAAACAAAGCACTTTAAAATAAATGCTACTAGCAGATAAATAGGTTATTTAGTGTCACACGTCACAGTTCTAGATGGTTCTTAGTGATTTGAAACAATGTCTAATCATTACAGAGGTCAGTAAAGTAGTCTCAGGGTCCTTTCATGTAATTCACCCACCTATCATGATATGTTTAGGGTGCTCGCCTTCCATTCTGTGACTATGAGCTTTCTCCCCAGCATTAGGGATGCCGGGACCCAGTCCGCCTGTGCTGCAGGGAAGGCTTTTAGGGGGGAGAGGATCACCTAGAACAAACAGGCTTTGGGCAGAATTGCATGTCGAATTTAAGGATCAGTTTGACATTTTCATGTATGGTTGACCAGAATGTTTGTGCAACTGGGTAGGACCACAACATATGGAGGAGTGAACCAATGCTCCCCTCACACCTCCAGCAATTTAGGCTGTCCCTCAATTTCACCTTGTGTAACCTTGAAGGTTGAAGTTCCCGTGACGTTTTCTTACAGTTCTTAATATGTTGTTCCATTCTTTATCAGTGAATGAAATATTGAGATCAGCCCCCCAGACTGACTTCAGATAAGTGCCCTTAATATTTAGATTCTTAAGCAACAGGCAGAAGTATTTTGAAGCCTCATGGCCTGTGCCAAATACATTAACTTAATAAGAGAGAGCATCAGAGCGGGGTGGGATTGTTGTAGTGGAACCGAAGGTTTGAGATAGAAGATGTCTAAAACCGCTAAAACCAAATGATGTCTCAACCCTGTCAAATGCCTTGTCCATGTCCAAAGAGATGGCAGCAGAGGGGGAATTATTACGGGGGCACACAACGTCAATCAGGCATCTGACATTGTCAGCGTATTTGGGGATAAAGCCCACCTGATCAGGGTATTGATGACTTTGTTGAGTTTGTTGGATAGAGGCTTTGACAACACCGTTTCATCGTAGTCAAACAGTGAGATGGGCCTGTAGCTCTTGCAGTCTGTTGGGCTTTTACCACTCTTCAAGATTTCAGTGATTACTGCCTCCATCATGTAGGGAGGTAGGGGGCCAGTTTCAAATGCATTACACTTGCATTACACTTGTAAAGCTCAGCCATGAAGCCATCAAGGCCAGCAGCTTTCCCAGATGGTTGGCTTCTAATGACCTCCACAATCCCTTCCACCGTGATGGGTGTTTCTAATGAATCACGTTGTTCTTCAGATAGGGTAGGAGGAAGGATTTGATGTCTTCACTGTTTGCCTGTGATTCCGAGGTATATAAGTCAGAGTAAAAAAGTCTAAACTCAGCATTGATGTCTGTAGAATTAGGTAACAATTACTGGTCTCTTATCGCTGGTATGGCATTCATAGTCTCCCTCTGTGTTGTGTATCTAGCCAGCATTCTTCCTGCCCCTCCTCAAACTGCTCCTGTCCTGGTTCTGAATAGGGCAAACTCATATTTGAGACGGGTTAGGGAGATTAGATTGGCAGGTGACATGTTTTGTTTGGTTATTCTCTGCTGTCTGAATCCACTTTGTAATTCAATTTGTTTGACCATATTTAGTTTTTTCTTAAAGGGGCCATATTATGCTCATTTTCAGGTTCATACCTTTATTTAGGAATTCTACTAGAATAGGTTTATGAGTTTTTAATGTTCAATAAACAATACATTATTCTCAAACTGCCTGGGTCTGCAGCACCTCTATTCACTCTGTCTGAAACGCTCCGTTTTAGCTCCTGTCTCTTTAAGGCCCCCCTCCCAACAACCCCAGTCTGCTCTGATTGGTCAGCAGACCCACGCTGTTGTGATTGCTCAACCGTTTAGAGCGAGTCGGAAATGTCACGCCCATAGAGAGAGAACACTAGAGGCGACATGTGATGCAATAGTGCTATACAAGAATGGCCAAATTTGGCAGCCATCTTACCTGGGTATACTTCTAAAACGGTTATAATGGGAGTCAATGGGACGAAAGGCCAGTTCTTGCAATTAAAGCTATATTTAAGTATAAATGAACATCAAATTAGATTTTTGACTATTGTAGCATGTTTAGGACCCCTGTAACTGTCAAAATGTGTAATATGTTAGTTTGTTACTGGCATATATTTTTATTTTAACAGCTCTCCAAACAGCAAAAAAAATTTGCTATGTTAATATGCATAATTTTATTGGAAAAGACAGAAGTATCTTACAACCAGGATATACAATATTATAAAAGGTAATACATTACGACATCCTTTGCATATTCAAATAATACATTAACGAAAATCACTTAAAATGAAAAAGTATAAATATATTACATTGGACTGTTGAGAATCAAATATAATTAATAATATACAACTATATTTCACATATAGCCTACTTGAAAAATAATAAATAACTAGGCCTACATACATTTCAAAACAAACTTTTATTAATAAACATACTTTTTCATGCAACATTGGAGTTTAAAACTAAGCCTGAGTAGGTGCTGGCGGAGGATGTGAGCAACAGAGCAAGCAACAGTAGAGAACAACGAAACAAATTAAGATAAGAACAGAATTAACATTGCTTTATTTATTTTTTCATATGTAGCTACTGAGATTGACATTACTGAGTAGCACAGCAGACTGTCAGGAACGACATTGTTTTTGAACAAATCATACCAACATCGAAGATACATGCTGGTTGAGATATATAAATATGATGACATTCAGTAAAGTTATTTTCAGCAAAGTGATGTTTAGGCCTACATAATATGCACAAATGTATTAACAACAGCAACAACGTTACGTTAATCACTCAGTTGTCTTAACAGTACCTTTGATGTCGGCTTGTAATGTAAATAGAACGCCTGTCAGTTGGGCTAATCAACTAGCGTTTACTTGCTAGCATTGCGACAAAACCAGCAATATACTCAAAGTTTTAGTTTTCATTGCTAAGTGGATCTTGTTATCTACTCAATACTAACACATGGAAGATGATCCCATCATTCGTTGTTAATTTTGTCCTTTGTGATGATCAATTTGGCTCTATATATGCAAAAACCATAGCTGCTGTCCATAGACCTTCATTCATTCCGTGGCAGGACTACACCTAGGTAAGATGACGGAACCTTTTGCCCACAATTGATGACGCGTTGTGGTCTCTAGTGTTCTATCTCTGTGGTCACGCCCCTTAGATTTCAGCTCCGGAGGCTTGCTGAGCAACTGAAAACACTACTGTAACTACGGTAACAATGGCTTCAGTTCAGCTGTACCTGTTTGTACCTGTACCCGAGTCTGATACCGAAACACAAAGTCAGGCAGAATAAACTGTAACCTTGCAACCAAGACTGGACCAAGACGTTTCACAGTGTTAAGTTCTTATTTTTAGCTATCGTATATTTCAGATGTACAACATACTAAAGGAAAAGGAAAACCCAAAAAGCATAATATGGCCTCTTTAAATGAGGCATGCTGAATGGACATATATACCTGGACAAAAAAGCAGCACATAAAAGTTTCACACAAATGTACATAAAAATACATTCTGCAAACGCGCATGGATATAAATCAAATCTATAAACGATGTCTAAACATCCAAAGGTGAAAAACACTGACAGACCCATATTGTGTCATGTTCCAATTGTCTTATCCTGGCTCAAAATATGTATAGTGAGACAATATCCTTAAGCTTTAACATTTTCTGAAGTTTATTTTGTGTAGATGGAGCAAATAACTTAAATGCCTTTATATCTAACATTAGTGTAGCTTCTTCAATATTCAAATGTTCTAACTGGTTTAATGATCAAACATTTGTGATATTTGAGTTATTTAACGTTACTCATTCACACAGGTAACCTTATTTGACAAGTGGACAGGCAGTAGTGGAGCAGGAGAGGCTTTTTTCTGAGTATGCTACTGAGCATTCACGGGCCTCCTCTGGGCGAGTTGCCCTATGACAGAGCTTTAGAACTCTTCATGAAAATAAAGAAAAGTGCTCTCAGCCAGGCTGCATGCTTTGCCTCTGAGGCTAATATACAGTGCCCTCTGTAAATAGTGGGTCAGAGAGGCATTATGTATGATTAAATAGGTGTTAATAAATATGTTCCGAAGTTTGTTTTGCGGTTAGGTGTCATTTGGGAACGCGCGCACCACCCAGGTACAACAAAAATGTGTAGAGCATTCAAATAAAAATATAATAAAAAGGAATTGAGAAAATGCTAAGCTAAAGAAGTATGCCTTAAGATTTTTTTAAAGGTTGTTACGGATTGTGATGCCTTCAGCTCCACTGGCTATTTCGGAGGCGAGGACCATTGACACTAAAAGTTGCCTCCCGGTAGTTCTTTGTCCTCACCCGGGGAACCACCAATGTTGTTTCAATGTATTTAAAAAATATATATATATATTAAGCGGCGTCCCAACCTTTTGGGAATCAGGGTTGTACAATGCTGTAGGGTTTTCACCGATAAACCCCCTGAACACTTAAACTTCAACTATTTAGTGAGATTTTACGTAAAAAACTGTAAAAAAACAAACAAAAAAAAAGGGTTCATTACACCAACGTGTTTGAGACATGTAAAACATAATAATTAGTTGATTCTCGTGTGCTAGAATTGTTGACACCAGGGTGTATTAGCTGGAGACTAAAGCGGCATAATGCAACAAAGCTTTGGTCCAAACGACGTTTTGGCACAAACATGCACGCGAAGTGACACAGTTGTTGGTGTTACAACCCCTCCCCCTTGTTTTCGTCTTACACTCTCATAAGCTTGAGGTCGTTGCTGCGCTCCTTGCTGGTCACAACACTTTCCGACGCGACCAGATATTTAGCCAGCTATATGTCTAGTCGGGCGTTGCGAGGCATCAGCGACACGCATTTGACACAATTGTCCCTTGGGAGTGCTACAAGATGCCTCCAATCAGGGGCTTTTCTCTGCGTTTTCAAAAAAAGTGGAAAATCAGGCTAAATCGTGTAGTGTGAAGCCAGCTTTAGTGGACAAAATTAATATTTGGTGGTTCCTCTAGCTTGTTCTAGGTAACACCTTTTGCTGGCTGTCTTAGGGGTTATGGCCCTAAAGTATAGTTAAGCAAGAACCTCCCCAGATACACATTTTACGGGTTAATTTCTCCCTAAAAAGTTATTCATTTCTGGAAAATGTAATTTATGACATGCTTTATGCTCTTATCTAATGGTTCTAGCAAAGCCCATGATTTGGAGTGGCCATTAAATTTTATGTGCTTTTAATATAATTTGTAATATTCAAAATAGTGAACATTTTCATTCAAAGTATAACAATAGTTGGTTTGAACTTCTCTTTTACACCTTATTTATTCTTTAACTAGAACATGATTACAGGGACAGCCCAGCTGGATGGCTGTATCTTGGTAGTGGCGGCAACGGATGGCCAGATGCCCCAGACCAGAGAGCACCTATTGCTAGCTAGGCAGATTGGTGTCGAGCATGTGGTGGTCTTTATCAACAAGGCTGACGCTGTGGAAGACAAGGAGATGCTGGAGCTTGTGGAGCTAGAAATCAGAGAGCTGCTCACAGAGTTTGGCTATGATGGCGAAAACATACCTGTCATCATTGGCTCTGCCCTCTGTGCTCTAGAGGTGAGGACTACACATCACCTAATTGTTTAATCTTTTTAGTTAACCAATTGCATTTGTTTTAAGGTGAGTTCTGTGATCTTATCCACTGTCCTTTGTCAGAATAGAGAGCCTGATCTTGGGGTAAATGCTGTAATGAATCTGCTGCAAGTAGTAGACGACTATGTCCCTCTACCCAAGAGAGAGCTAGACAAAGCCTTTTTGCTGCCTATTGAGGGGGTCTACTCTATCCCAGGTAAGGAAGCCTTTTAATGCACTCACACTTGATATGACCTATTTGATTATGCTTCTCGTCCTACGGGTTATAAATAATATAAACCATAAAACCAATTTTTTTACTTTAGAAAATGGTATGCTTTAACTTTGAGTACTGTGTGACCAAAAAAATAATGCCAAATATGAAAACCGGGCTTCTTCCACAGATTAAATGATTTAGATCTTTTTACTTTTATGTAACTCATGGTTATCGGATCACAAATGTACAATAGAACATTTAGAACGGTCTATACGTTTCAAATTTTGCAACATTTGGCAGAATAAGTTATTGAAGTAATTAGGCAGTGTTGTGCTAGTTACTGGAAATTTGTATTTAGTTACTTTTAAAAGATGTAACCAATAACTGTAACTAAGATACTTCACCGATTACTCCCTTAAAAAAAGAAATATGTTACTAACGTTAGTAACTTGAGTTTCCCAATTTACTCACTTATTTTTTTATCCCACACTGCTAACTTGTGATCGTTCTGTGGTAGGCCTATGTTGTGGCCAAATTTGGGCATCCTAGCGGATGTTCCTGCCTGGGGTGTGGATCAGGTGGGAGGGGAGGGTCAGAGTGAAGGCCAGGTCACCAAGGAGACAGTATGTGCTTTTTGGGGACACAGAGGGCTAGAAGTTTGTCTTAGTCATAACAACAATATGTCGAAGTTTCCTGTGTACGTGTCCTACCTTGCTGATTATGAACATATGGTCCTCCTTGTCCAATGGAATGATTTTTTATCTTAGACCTATATACTCGTTAGAACCTTGTCAACTAATTAGAACTTGCTGTATCATTATAGTGAACTCACTGTAGTAATTTCTCTGTGTACAGACTCTGACTCAGACTCTGTAGTCATCAATAAAATTGTACTTGATCTGTCCATGGTTTCTCCCTCTCATTAATTGGTTCTTTTCTGTCATAGATTGAAATTATCCATTACACCTACTTTCTATTTGCCAATAGG
The DNA here is from genome assembly GCA_026901105.3 of Galaxias olidus. Classification (NCBI taxonomy): domain Eukaryota; kingdom Metazoa; phylum Chordata; class Actinopteri; order Galaxiiformes; family Galaxiidae; genus Galaxias; species Galaxias olidus. The sequence continues at coordinate 72,908 of JAPMUY010009756.1, forward strand.
CCCATATATGTAGAGAGAAATAGAAAGTAGGCCCACCACTGAACGACCACAAGTTAGCAGTATATGTGTGTGTGTCAGCATTGTTGATAAGAAACATAGTTTACTAAAAGAGTGAACTATTTGATATTTCAAAGTCTCCCTGAGATGTCCCAACCCGTCCAGATAGTTTTTACATTCAAGTGCCGGTGCAACAATTAAAGCGACTTTTTTGTATTAAAGGATTACCAATTGGTACCATTCTACAGTTTGCACATTGTAATGTCTATGGGAGTATGAAAAAATTGCCGTTCAGATCAGTCCTCTTGAAGTCTCAATATTTAACACTCATTTTGGCTGCCACTGGTTACGGTCTCCCGCGAAACTGTGACAAATTGCTTTATGGCACAAGGAAGTGTGTAATTTCATCAGGAAGAGAATATCATACTTGGAGTATAGTTGTTGATTATGCTAGCGACATGCAGTGACCACGAGTATTCTGTATGTCTTCTTTGCAACAGTTAGGTGAAATAAATACACAAAGCAAACGGTAGGGGTTTCCAAAACCAGAAACTCCATACAGCTGCTTTAAGTAATTTTGTTTTCCCGTTTAGCTACAAGGCTAACAGTCGTAGTAGAACCCTATGGTTGATAGCGCAAGTGATTTTGGGTCAGAACATCACGTGTTTCTTGTCAAACTGTTCGCATTGTATTTAAAAGGGAAAACGTAATTACTCAAACAGCCAAATCAATCTGAAAGCTAACTGGACGTGTCTGAACATTGCAGTGTAAGAATAAGGTATTAGGCAGTATTTTTTTCTTTAAAACTTGATGAGAAAAAGACTAGCGTTTATGGTAAACTAAGCCATGGATGGATGGAGAAATAGATATAATATATATGTATGTGTGTATGTATTAGAGGTCGACCGATTTAGTCCTTTTGCCGATTAATCAGCGCCAATAGGACGTTTTACAAACTATTGTCATCGGTGGGACTGTGCTCCGATAGCTGCACTGGGGGAAGTGTGCTTGCAGCCACCCCCGCTGACCGTTGTCTCCAGCTATGTGTACTGATCTACTGCCAAACTGAGGTCAAAACTGCTGCTGTTGCTCCATAAACCAATTGTTTCATATCTTGCAGTGATAACGTTTACGCCCTGTTCACAATTCATCCGTTGCGCCGGAAGTCCATTCATTTCTATGGGGACTTTGTGACGGACTGGCCCCCTAGTGGACAACGGTTTCCGTTGCAAAATCTTGACGGACACGTTGGATTTTTCCAACTTTTGCATCAGAGCGGAGCGTTGAAATGAACAGGAAGTGGAATTCTACTACTATCGTGAACTGTATACTGTTGTACTATCGTTAAATACACATGAAATATATCGATATAATGGAATCAGTTAGCATTTGCATATTTATAACCTTATAATAATAATATAAGCATATTCTAAAAGATCGTTAAAATTACTTGTATGTTACTTTCCACTGTAACTTCGTCTGCTATCACCAAGCAAGCAGCCTCTCTGGCTGCGGTAGCACGAAAGCTGTCGTCTCGTCTACACTTGACTTGCGTTGAGTGCGGACCACACGCACGCTGTAACGGACACGACAGTGCGTAGTGCGCCAGCGCAACGGATGAATTAACCCTCATAACCGTTGCGCGCTAATGTTTACACTCACAACCATGGCAACCTGGTCGGTGTCCTTCGAGTAGAATACGTGGTCGCATTCAAACGTTCTGCGAGGAACATTATAAATCGCATAGCTTAGATAATGACATCGTATGATTCACAAGAACCAGGCAAAGATTTTGTTGTATAATATGTCTAAGACATTTAAATTGGAGGTGCTATCATAGGTTAGGAAATGGCAATGAATTTGAAATAAGCACCGTTTAGCTAGTTTGCGAACCACCAGTAGGTTCGCTTTGGTGGAAAGGGGGTGAGACATGAGACCCATGTTACTGACCGTTACGATCCTTCTAGGCAAGGGTTCGTCTAGGTGTATTGGTGAAGGTCGGATACTTTCCAGAATGGGATAAGTGCGGGAAAAGGGAACACACAGACACAAAATATGTCAGATAAACATGATTTATTTAACGTCACAGGGAAACTCACGGGATCGAACCAAACGGTGCCAAAATCAAAGGAAAGAACAGAACAGTCTAAGCTGCCTAACCAACCCAGAACTATCAGAAATACAGGGGGGTTGCACTCATTCCTTAACTACTGTGTGGGAATCCTATGTGATGCAAGATGTAGACCCATGGGCTCCTAAAACTTGCCGTGCTCCTGTGCGTAGGGACAAACAAAACTACTGTACCGAGAACAGGGCGTGACAAAAAGGGATTAACAAAATGCTGCACTGCGTGCAGGACGTGAAAACAAGGGCTTAATAAAACAAATACTGCACCTTGTACAGGCAGGAATAACCTGCAGGAGTAGAAGGAACTGCGAACAAACTACAAATACGGAGGACAACACAATAAACATAACACAAACAGACTGGGTACAAACGCCAGCAAGGAAAACTAAACACTAAAGCTCACAGACAGCGATCTGAACAGAATGAGAGACGAGCACCCAAACCACTTCGCTAACAGGTTTGTCAAAACTAAAGCTCGCTCTTCCGCAGTGCTCCAGCCGACGTGTTTTAAAGGATGCGGACAGCCCTCTGATTGGTCCGTTAGTGGGTGGGTATTTGAAAAGTGACGGCGGGATCCATCAATGGGGAGCGGCCACCTGCCGGTTAGGATAGACCTAGAGGAGGAAAACAGACACCAACAGACACACAAAACAATCCAATACGGACACCGCACCAAGTGGGGGACGTAACACTGACCACAGGGATATCGGCCGATTAATCAGCTATGGGCTTTTTCCTGCTCTTAACTATCCACTGTGGGTCGACCTCTGGTGTGTGTGTGTGTGTAAGCATTGTAAGTAGTTTTACAGTAACAGTGTCAATAGACCAACTGTTACTTCATCTCGTACAAGCCTACTTATGGTTCATCTCCCTAATACTAGTGGTGGTGATTTTTATTTCAGTGGCTTTGTAGAAAAATATTGTTTCAAACATGGCTATAAACAGAATATTAATTGGTTCCCACAAATATTATGAACACATCAAATACATACACGTTTCAAGTAGGTTATTAGTTGTTATCAAACATGAAAAACATGCCATTATGCCTGTCATATTTCTGCTGCAAAATGGTCACCATTTCAGATGTTCTTATCGATTGTCAGAAGTTGTGTATTATATTTTTGAGCTTACTGACAAAATAATTCTAGTTTAAGAATTTGAGGTGGCAAGAGAGTATGTGTATGCTAGCTATGTGTGTAGATGGGAGCACACTAGGAAGCAGAGCAGCCGAATACAAATATCAGTCGACACCCAGTACCCAGAAATATCCAACTGTTCACGTTTACCAAGTTACCAAGTTTTCCAAGTTTCTTTTTCTTTTATTTTTTTTAATTTTAAGAGAAGTATTTTTCTTATCTGTGTTAAAGCCCCAATTAACATTTCATACATTTCAGGAGCAAAACACAGCCTAAACCTCACACATAATGATTTAAGGAACTTATCTAGACACAAATATATAAATAAGAATTTTTATAGCGCTACATTTTATTTTGCCTATCGCCCAGCCCTACTAACCTTAAGAATTCTGCTTAATTAGCTAGACTTATGTGCAGTGACTTTGAACCCTTTATTCATTCCAGGCAGGGGTACTGTTGTGAGCGGCACTTTGGAACGAGGGGTCATAAAAAAGGGGGAAGATTGTGAGTTTGTTGGGCATAACCGTACCTTCAAGTCTGTGGTTACAGGTAAGCAAATGGTAGAATTTTTTAAAGGTGTTCAATGTTTTTTTCCTGTTGCCTTTTGCTGCTCAACCAGTTATGTTTCTAAGCAAGACACAAATCTTATTCCTTCCAGTGAGTTGTGCTCACTTCGATTACCTTCCGACTGCTTTTCATCACTTGACATAAATAGCTGGTTCCGATAATTTGACGCTAGCATCTTCTCTGCCTGACATGGCACCAGATTACTCTATTGCTCAACTTGAGTTTTAACAACTATAAACGTTTTAAACACTCTGACCTGCACCACATTGATTTCCCACACCACTCAAGCCGTTGGTTGGTTTGTAAACTATCTCTCTGAGTTCTAAATGGCTTATCTTCTGATGTGTTGTCTGTTGTTAAGGGTGTCCCTCAAAGTTCAGTACTTGGTCCCCTTTTGTTTACCATGTACATAAACAATATAGCTCATGGTGTTGAAAATGCAATCTGCATCAAAATGCATCTTCATTTTTATGCTGACAATACTGTGATTTACTGTTGTACTGCTTCCCTGGACAAGGCTGCTAAATACTTGCAATGTGCTTTTAAAGTTGTTCAATCTAATCTCTGTTCACTAAAGCGTTTGCTGAATGCTGACAAAACCAAATTGACCTTACCTCATATAATGACCTCATAAAATAGATGAATATTTTGGCTTTCTGATTGATGATTGCCTCACTTAAGCCTCACATACAATGCCTTGTAAGAAATTTGGAAACAAAAAGCAAATCTTTTGAAGCAAAAAAATAATAATAAATAATAATAATTCATTTTATTTAGTTTTTAGCGCTTTTCTAGATACTTCTAGATACAAAGCGCTTTACACAAATTGGTCGCCAATTAATACCACAGAACGAACAACGAATGGACCGACAGCTATCAAACACAACACTTAGTCTGAGTGATACCACGGCAGCCAATTTGCGCCAGACTTGCTCACCCAACATATTACGACAGACTTGCTCACACACACAGGACACACAGACCGACGCCAGTTGAATTGGCAGTGACTGGTCAGGGCACTGGTAAGAGGGTGCGCTATGTTTTTTGATGGTGGGAGGAAACCGGAGTACCCGGAGGAAACCCTCACAAACACGGGCAGAACATGCAAACTCCACACAGAAAGGCCCTTGGCTTTTCCGCAACAGAATTGTAAGCTGTTAGCCATCTAGCTTGCTGAATATTTAACGCTGACTGCTTAGCTGTTTTTTGTTGCCGACTAAGGACAACATCTGGGGTAAGCCAAAGGGCTGTTCTTTACAATTTAAGGCTGCACAAAAATGTTGTTTCATGTTCCTGTCAGTAATTCTAGTGTTTCATGTTTTCCAACTCTTCTGTTGCAGGCATTGAGATGTTTCATCAGTCTCTAGAACGAGCAGAGGCAGGCGACAACCTTGGTGCTTTGGTTCGAGGCCTTAAAAGAGAGGATATCCGGAGGGGAATGGTGATGAGCAAGCCAGGATCAATCCATCCACACCAGAAAGTACAGGCCCAGGTCAGTGTCATTGCAAATGTGCCGTTGGGAGATAAATATGGTTTTGCAAATATTGGCTTCAATCTCAATGAGGAGCTTCTTAGCCTATGGTGTATTAAAATGAACAATTACAATAATATCCACGGTAGCAGTGTGAGAGTACATTAATCAGAAAAATAAATCAACTCCTCCATACCTTGTTTCTTCTTCTTCTTCTTGTAAAGCGTCGAAGAGGATCTCATGATATGAGACTGTTTAACATGTTAAAACAAACCCTTGTGACTGAAGAAAGTGAAATTTGCAAAAAATGGAAAAATTTAATTGCTGCTCATACATTTCTTTTTTAATTGAAAAAGTTTGGGCAATGGATATTTATTATTTTATATGGCTTTTGGAAATCATCATCATCATCATCATCTTTATCCGCTTTTTACGGGGTCGGGTTGCGGAGGTAGCAGTTCCAGCAGGGCATCCCAAACTTCCCTTTCCCGGGCCACATTAACCAGCTCTGACTGGGGGATTCCAAGGCGTTCCCAGGCCAGTGTGGAGATATAATCCCTCCACCTGGTCCTAGGTCTGCCCCGCGGCCTCCGCCCAGCTGGACGTGCCTGGAACACCTCCATAGGGAGGCGGCCAGGTGGCATCCTTACTAGATGCCCGAACCACCTCAACTGGCTCCTTTCTACGCAAAGAAGCAGCGGCTCTACTCCTGAGTTCCTCAGGAATGGCTGAACTTCTCACCCTATCCCTAAGGGAGATGCCAGCCACCCTCCGGAGGAAACTCATTTCCGCCGCTTGTATCCGCGATCTCGTTCTTTCAGTCATGACCCACCCTTCATGACCATAGGTGAGAGTAGGAATGAAGATAGACCGGTAGATTGAGAGCTTTGCCTTCTGGCTCAGCTCTCTCTTCGTCACAACGGTGCGATAAAGCGACTGCAACACCGCACCCGCTGCTCCAATTCTCCGGCCCATCTCTCGTTCCATTTTCCCCTCACTCGAGAACAAGACCCCGAGATACTTGAACTCCTTCACTTGGGGTAAAGACTCATTCCCTACTTGGAGTAGACAATCCATCGGTTTCCTGCTGAGAACCATGGCCTCAGATTTGGAGGTGCTGATCCTCATCCCAGCCGCTTCACACTCGGCTGCGAACCGATCCAATGAGTGCTGCAAGTCGCAGACTGATGATGCCATCAGGACCACATCATCTGCAAAAAGCAGTGATGCAATCCTCTGCCCACCAACCCGCAGCCCCCCTCCCCCGCGGCTACGCCGTGAGATCCTGTCCATGAATACCACAAACAGGATAGGTGACAAAGCGCAGCCTTGGAGGAGGCCAACCCTCACCGGAAACGAGTCCGACTTACTGCCGAAGACCCGGACACAGCTCTCGCTTTGGGAGTACAGAGATTGGATGGCCCTGAGTAGAGACCCCCTCACCCCATATCCTCGCAGCACCTCCCACAGTATCTCCCGGGGAACCCGATCATACGCCTTCTCCAAATCCACAAAACACGTGTAGACCGGATTGGCATACTCCCAGGCCCCCTCAAAGATCCTTGCGAGGGTAAAAAGCTGGTCCGTTGTTCCACGACCAGGCCGGAAACCGCATTGTTCCTCCTCAATCCTCATCGGTCGAACCCTCCTTTCCAGCACCCTGGAGTATACTTTCCCGGGGAGGCTGAGTAATGTGATGCCTCTGTAGTTGGCACACACTCTCCGGTCCCCCTTTTTGAACAGGGGAACCACCACCCTGGTCTGCCACTCCTTGGGTACTGTCCCCGACTTCCACGCAATGTTGATGAGACGTGTCATCCATGACAGTCCCTCAACACCCAAAGCCTTCAGCATTTCTGGGCGGATCTCATCAACCCCTGGGGCTTTGCCACTGTGGAGTTGTTTGACTACCTCAGTGACCTCCGCCAGGGAGATTGATGCTGATCCCCCATCATCCTCCAGCCCTGTCTCTACTATGTAGGGTGGGTTTGTCGGGTTCAGGAGTTCCTCAAAGTGTTCCTTCCACCTCCCAATCACCTTGTCAGTTGAGGTCAACAACGTCCCATCCTTACTGTATACAGCTTGGATGGTTCCCTGCTTTCCCCTCCTGAGGTGTCGGATAGTCTTCCAGAACCGCTTTGGTGCCAGCCGAAAGTCCTTCTCCATGGTTTCTCCGAACTCCTCCCACACCCGCTGCTTTGCTTCTGCCACGGCCGAGGCTGCAGTCCTTCGGGCCTGTCGGTACCTTGCAACTGCCTCCGGAGTCGCCCGGGATAGCATGTCCCGGAAGGCCTCCTTCTTCAATCGGACGGCTCCCCTGACCACCGGTGTCCACCAGGATGTTCGAGGGTTACCGCCCCTTGAGGCACCTAAGACCTTGAGACCACAACTCTCAGACGCAGCTTTAGCAATGGAGGCTTTGAACATCGCCCACTCCGGTTCAATGCCCCCAGCCTCCACAGGGATGCCAGAGAAGCCCCGCCGGAGGTGTGAGTTGAAGGCCTCCCGGACCGGGGACTCCTCCAGACGTTCCCAGTTCACCCGCACTACACGCTTGGGCTTACCAGGTCTGTCCAGAGGCTTTCCCCGCCACCTGACCCAACTCACCACCAGATGGTGATCGGTTGACAGCTCTGCCCCCCTCTTCACCCAAGTGTCCAAAACTTATGGCCTCAGGTCCGATGATACGATAACAAAATCGATCATCGACCTTCTGCCTAGGGTGCTCTGGTACCAGGTACACTTATGAGCATCCTTATGTTCGAACATGGTGTTTGTTATGGCCATTCCATGACTAGCACAGAAGTCCAATAACAAGCCACCACTCGGGTTCAGATCGGGGAGGCCGTTCCTCCCAATCACGCCTCTCCAAGTGTCTCCATCATTGCCCACATGTGCGTTGAAGTCCCCCAGCAAGACTACAGAGCCCCTCAGGAGCTTTTGGAAATGTATTATTTTATTTAAGTAAAAAGAATTTTGAATATAGTCAAAACATTTTACAACTTAAATCAGATGATTTTATTCCGCATTTAGAGGCAGCAGGGAAGTTTATTTTCGCATAGGTTTTTGACGCTATTTGGTTCCCTCCATGGACACACAGCATAAGAAATGATTGTCAATATGTTGCCATTGTTAAGACAATAATTGATTACAGAATTTATTTAACAAATAGAATTTGAATGAAACATTATCTTTATTCCTTCCCCTACTTTCTTACAGGTGTATGTTTTGAGTAAAGAGGAGGGAGGTAGACACAAGCCATTTGTCACAAACTTCATGCCTGTCATGTTTTCTCTTACCTGGGATATGGCTTGTAGGGTCACCCTACCAACAGAAAAGGTACCCTGGCCTTTTCCTGTTTGTCTTTCTGTCTATAAGAGACTTGCTTAGTCTTGTTGCTCTTGTTTCAAAGTTTATGTTTTAAAATAAATGTACTAGGATTACATTTTTGGTACTCTGTTTTTTCAAAATGTGTCCAGGTTTACTACACCTTCAAATAGTCACAGCACTCACAGTGCATTATATCCCAATTAAGCAGCAAACTACCGTAGACTCTAGTCCAGGTCTATTGACCAATCAGTAAGCATGATGCGCATAGCAAACATTTCCCGCTGAGTTTCTCGATGGAAAGTTGTAAAAGACAGTATTGTGTTGATTTGAAAAATTGAAAAGGAAAAAATAAACCTCTTTCCTTTAAAATTATTTAACAATAACAATAATAAGTTGTGTGCATGCCAACCCTTTTGCAAGTATGGTCTCACTGGAGGGATATTTCATGGCTGGTCCCTGGTTGGTATGGTCTCATTGGAGGGATTTTTCATAGCTGGTCCCTGGTTGGTACGGTCCCATTGGAGGGATATTTCATAGCTGGTGCCTGGTTGGTACGGTCCCATCAGAGGGATTTTTCATAGCTGGTGCCTAATTGGTACGGTCCCATCGGAGGGATTTTTCATAGCTGGTGCCTGGTTGGTACGGTCCCAGTGGAGGGATTTTTCATAGCTGGTGCCTGGTTGGTACGGTCCCATTGGAGGGATATTTCATAGCTGGTGCCTGGTTGGTACGGTCCCATTGGAGGGATTTTTCATAGCTGGTGCCTGGTTGGTATGGTCCCATCGGTGAGTTAGGGTTGTGTTAATTATTGATTCAGTTTTACACACCATCTTTACAACTGTATTTACCCAGTGTGAGCACTTTATTGTATGTTAGGATGGAATTATACATTACCAGTAGGATCAACCCATCTTCAAATCGTAATGTAAGATTAGTTTTCTTTTACTCTGCTCTCTGGTCTCTAGCTATCTCATACTTTCAATCATTTGAGACAGGTTAAATAAAATTATATCCTAAATAGAAACCTTTTGATGCATGACAATTTAACCCTATTTTGAGGAGCTAAATGGACCTGACTGTTTTATGCTATTTAAAATCAAATGGCAAATATATTTTTTGTATCGCGTGCTAAAATTAACTAACTCTGGGGTTGAAATATTCAAAACCTTTTTTTTTTTTTAGGAAATGGTGATGCCTGGAGAGGATACTTCTCTGACACTTACACTTCGCCAGCCCATGGTTTTAGAGAAGGGTCAGCGCTTTACACTCCGAGATGGGAACAAAACGATTGGGACTGGCCTGGTCACAGACATCCTGAGTTCTACAGAGGAAGACACATATAACTGGGGTTAAGATGAAATTTGTAGTCCTGTGGGAGAGACAAATGAGTGACTGGGATGGTTTTCTGTTGCTCATAGAACTTTTGAGAACTCACACCCCCATAACAATAACAAGCAAACAAAACCAAATTGCTGTTCTCTTCATGGCCAACCAAAATGTAACTTGATCTGCTTTGTCTTTTCTCAAAATTGTAATAAAGTGTTTAATACTTATCTAACTTATTTTTTTGTTTATACGTTTTCAAGGAAAATGTGTGATGAGGACTGTTTTCAGATATCAACGCGGCCAAATTATAATTGGAGACTAAAGAAGGGCAACTGGGGACCTAGAGTTTATTGGTTGGGAAATAGCTGGAAGGTTGCGGTTTACTTATTGACGCTGCAGAAGTAATGTAAGCATGACTGCTACTGAGATCTATAGTGAAAAAGTTAAATTCTATGAGTAGTGTGGCTGTCTCTCTCTTCACCTTTTCATCTGTATAATGGTACATAAAGAGAGGTAATTGAAAAGTCAAATTCGAATTACCCAAAAATGTGTGAGATGGCATCCTGGCGATCAAAAATGACTAAATCGAATAATGTATGTTGCGTGATTTTGTGTCTTATTTTGTGCATTCTCAAATTGTCCTTAAATGCCTCTGTGAGCCAATGAATAGGCAGCTCCATTGCCCTCTTCCAATTAAGGACCAGGTCCCTCATCTAAAAATTCCCAGAATTTTGCTTATGTTCAGTTCGACGCGTAAACCAGGTTTAAGGAAATTAACTTAAGTGGTCTCGGTATCACAAAATCAAATGTATGTTGTCTTACCAATTCATTCTTATCTTAGTCTTTGTAGACTACTTTTTTATTTTTATTGTTATTATTGGCCAAAAATAAACTTGTCACATGAAAACAATTTCTTATACTCTTAATGCCTGAAGTTATTCTATCAAAAAAAAATTAAGATTTGTTTTCTAGCAAAAAGGCAGGGTTCCCCACATTTTACCAAACTGTCCATGCTGTAAATGTACATAGATGTCTTTGGCTGATGGCTTCTCTACTAGTAATAAGCTAGAGCCATGTATATATGCAAACGTGTGTATTTGTACTGTATATGCATGTGTGTGTATATGTAGATAGATAGACTTACATGTATGTGTATAAGCATAAATACTTGTGCATATACCTACATATATACACTGCCTGGCCAAAAAAAAGTCACCACCTGGATTTAACTAAGCAAATAGGTAAGAGCCTCCCATTGGATAATTACTGCATGGGTGATTATGTTTCAGCTGGCAACAAGTTATTTAACCCTAACTGACACAGTGAGAAGTTTCTCATTTCTTAAACAACCATGTCGAAAGACACATCCTGTGGTCGTGGAAAAGATGTTAATCAGTTATATATTTGAGATGACATTGTAATTCAATGTAAAAAAAAATTACTTTCTTTTAATAACTAATGGAAAGGAGGTGGGACGTGTGCATTCGTGGAAAGACCCTGCTGCAAATGGAGCATTCTTTGACAAAAGTAAAGTTTGGTTGACAAAATTATAATTTCAAGTAAAAAGCAAAATTTCTAAGCTTTTCAATGTCTTGACTGTATTTTCTATTCTTCAGGGAAAACATACTTTTTTGGATGCCTCCATAATTTTGAGTGTTAGTGTATGTAAATAGTTTCTCTAAGTGGTAAGTACTAGCATACCAACAGTTTGACAGCCCTTGTTCTAATATTTTTCATCAGAAGTAAGCTAAACAGTAATGTATTTCACGAACTAATCCCGTTAGTGGTTATCAGATGTGATCCCATAGGCTAATTTAACCTGAGAAACAACTAAATTGTCCAACTTAATGCAGTAACCTCAAGAACAATTTGCCTCATAACTGGACAGTAATCAAATAACGGAAAAGCCTATTATCCAATGTGGTTACATGTTGTTTGTCAACCCATAACCTTTAAGCCGGATAGGCTTCAGTCTAGTCCTAGTGACCCGATGTTCGTGTGGCCTCTCTGGAAAGGGCCCGGTAGCCTCTCTTTCTCTTTCAAGCACATATGAGCTTGGTCCCACCTTCTACCTTATTTGAAGTGATGGGCATTTCGGCTCTTTTGGGTGAGCGGTTCATTTGGATCAGTTAAACAAAAGAGCCGGTTCCACAGAAAGACTTTCATGGTCCACAGAAAGACTTTGTCCAAATGATAAGGCACTATTTATTGCAAATTATAATAGAATTCAAACTCAGAAGTTCAAAACTTAATGAAAATAAAGACTGCAAAGATAATTTACGGATTGTCTGAAACAATGGACAGTTTCTGTAGTAGCCTGGACTTGAGGAGGTGTGGTCAAAAATCTTCCTGTCCCTGCCACACCCTCAAGGTAACATTGCTAATTTGCTTGGTGGCCTGTTCATTCTGGACACTAGATGGGGTTAACTCAAACAAAAGAGTGCAAAACACAGCAAAACAAAATATGATCATTTTGGCTCCGACATATCCGGCCTCTAATGTTTAAGGCTTAACACAAAACAATTACCCTATTAGAGGAGCCAGTAAATAATATAGAAAGGAGACATACATTACATTTTCTTTGATCCAGTCAATGACGTTCTTCTCACAGCAGAGCTTTGTGATTGGCCAATCTATGATGCTTGTTTTCGTCTTGAGCTAAACCAACAGGACCAATCCACTGGAATCATGCTGTTTCCAGGATTCTTGCAGGAGGCCATGAAGATCGCGAGGACGTGGGGTCAACTACCACCACGATGTCTCCGACATTGAAGTTCTCTTTCACCTTTGCCCACTTTTGTCTTTCTTGCACAAGTGATAGGTATTCTTGTGTCCATCTCCTCCAGAACAAGTCGCCCAGATACTGTACTTGTTTCCACCAACACCTGGTGTATGAGTCAGCCCTAAAACTCACCAGGAGGGAGCACTGATTGGGAATTAAGTATAAGGGTGTGGTTTGGGCTAAGAGGTTCCAAATCAAAAGGGTCAGAGGATTGTGATAGTGGTGATTGGGCGGTTGTTAAGAATTGCCTCAACCTCACCGAATTGTGTATCGGGAGACCTTCATCGTCTACTGTTTGACCTATCTCACTGACCTGATCAGTCTCTCCCACACTCTACCATATAGAGATGCCCCTGGTGGATTGAAGCTCCGGTTCATTCCCCTCTCAAGCATGGCATTTTAGATCTTACTGCTATTAAAACGGGACAAAGCCCTCTTCAGTTCCTTTTTGGCACCTATTAAGTTGGTGCCATTGTCAGATGTGCTTTATCTGGCCTTGTCTACATAGAAATCTTCTTATGGTGTGGATACTGGATTCTCTGTCAAGTTGAACAGCTCTACAAAAGACACATGTAATGAGCACAGTATTTTCACCAAAAACGTCCATGCCAACCGTGAATGATGGTAGGTCTAGTTGTGTTCTTTCATATCAGCCATCTTTTGCTCCCCTGTCCTGCCTTTCAAGAGTCTGCAGATTACACATTTTGAAGTGACCCTTCTTGCTGCACTATTGCCACAGATGATCCAATATTTATTTTGCAACTAGGCAAGGATCTAATTTCTGCCAGTGCCCAAACCTTTCATTAATGTGGCAAAGCAACAGCCTGGAGATATGAGAATGCTTTGGTATGATGATGTGATACTTCATGGTCTCAGACAGGACTGCCCTTGACAATCATCCTCTTACTCTCAACAGTCCATCCTGCAGTACTGGATTCTGCCTGTAAATTGTGCTTTTTCAACACTAGGTGGTGTAACTTTTAGCCTTTCAGTTTCACTTGGGGACGCCTGCTTCTGAGCAAAGGACAAAATTGCTCTATCAGCCTTCAAGTAAATACACTGACCGTGGGCATTTACCTGAAGGCTTGCAGCTGAGACGTCAGCTTCTATGGCGGGAGCTTGTGCTGACATTGGTGGCAAGCCGTCTCCATTTGGCAGCCAAAGCTAACAGGCTGTCTCCAAGCTTTTGATACCAAGCAACAACTTTCACAAAATGTATTCAGTCTGAGAAGAAAGGTAGTAGCAACTCAAATTTAATTATTTTTGAAACATTGTGATGTATTTATTTATGACCAATCGGAGCCATCGCTCAAGGTCAGATCAAAAGAGGCATTGACATGTTTTGCTGATAATTTTATAACTGACTATAAAAAGGTAATTATTTGATAGTAAAGACATCCATATAGCACTCATCAGATATTTATTCAATAAATAATATCGCAACAGCCATAGTAGTACCCTTTCCACTCCATATGGACTACAACTCTTCACAATTTTCTGCTTTGTGAAGAATTGTCAGTGGATTTATATTTCATATTTAGTTTTGAGGCACTCCTTTTGATTAGACACCTTTCTGCATGTTGTTCAATGGCACTGTTTGTGGATTATCCAGTGAGACTTCATCCTGCCAAAAAATATTTGAACTTTTTATTTTAATGACTTTGACACATTTAATTATTAGTTGTATTAGTTGGTCCCTCTAATATAATGCCGATACATACAAAGAATTACGTAACTTAGCAAATCATGTATGATAAGAACAATTGAGCCTACATACTGTACTGAAAAAAAGTATCATAGTTTGGGTATAGATCACTTCCGGTGCGCCGAAGGAAGGTTGCACTGACAAAGGCCTACTGGAAAAGATCTGTGAAAATCATACA
>JAPMUY010009758.1:0-72500 GCA_026901105.3 Galaxias olidus
GACACGCTAGCCACGAGGGAGTGGCAGTTGTATCTACGCCGGATGACGAGACCCTGGACAAGCGCAGCCTCTGTGGCGAGGAGAGGCCATAATCTTCTGAGGTTGTCGGGCAGGAATCTGGAGGTGAGCGCGGCTGACGCGATCTTAGAAGAGGACGGTAAGGTCTTTCTTCATACAATCAGTAAATAAAATACAGAAATGTAACAGATTATGCATGGTAAAACTGTTTTAAATAGGTTTAACCTGCTTTCTCAATCTGTTAAGGATGTACTGGTTGCGTAAAGACACTCAATTAAGCCTAGTAAAGTATTGGCCAAGGGTATTGGTAGCATTTGGAACAACTGCTACAGCTACTGCTGCTTTATCCAGTGCATATTCAACAGGGAACACTCAGACAGATGACGAAGGAACAACGAAGATTGCAATCTCGAGATTACGAAATACCACGCAGCCTCCCATATACCAGAACACCTGCTGGCCTACATCTCCTTTAAGCGTTGCAGACGTGTCTGACGCCGGGTACACAGCCTCCAGGCAGAGCCCTGTGCAATGTAAAAGGGACCTTTTCAATACGAAACTGGCACCGCAAACTCTAAAGGGCTGAAGTGTCTCTATTACGGCATGCTGGTCCACATGGTTCAGGTGAGAGGTCATGGACAACAAGCCAGATGCTTGCTGTGTAAGGTTTAGATAAAAGCACCCAATAAGCTTTGCTAACCTTTGTACAGTGGTGGGTAGGTCACATTAGTTCACGCAACGTGACCGTGAGGAGGATTTGACAACTTTGGCTTTTCAACACCGCCAACGTCTTGCTGTTCTCTTCCGTTTGCTTCCCTTTGTGTCGAGGCCAAATACTGTACATTTTCACATACCGCATTAAAACCATCTGTCTCAAGAGCGTCTAAAGACGGGGACAACGGGAGTTGCCGTCAAATCATTTCTCCTCTGTTTATTAGAGAGAACACTGAGTTGCTATTTGATCTTCAAACCTTTGTATAGAGGGACAGACTAAAAGGGATCAAACAAACATCAAACATTGAAAACAAGAAGTAAGGCACTGAAGAATGTTACATTCAATAATGAAGCATATAGGGATTCCATTGTTGAACCAGCCAGGATATTAGCACTGATCTCATAAAAAGACGATTTTCCCTGCTGGTCCAATCACCTTTCATCGTTGTCATTCAGCCCACGTTGGTGGCCGTAACGCTGCCAGCAGAAGTCCTGTCGGTAGATCAGAGGAGCTCTATTTAAAAACAGCACTGAGCCAAACGGGGCCATGTGGCCGCCAAGCCGTCTTCCTGGACTGCTGCTTACTGCCTCCAACTCCTCCTCTTCCTCGCGTCTTTATTTCCTACTACAAACGTTTGTCTTCGTCCTCTGAACAATTCTCCGACAGGCCTGTCCCATGTACTCCTGCCGCTGCGTGCGGGGCCTTTGTTACCCCGACTCCTCCCGTCACAGCCGGTCTGAAGCCCGCCGCACAGGAATCTCGCGCGGGCGGGAGAGGCAAGTGACAGGCGTCTCGGTGCGCGTGCGCGCTACGCCTACGCCCTCGCGCGCCGTGGCTGACAGCGTCATGACTAATGTTGCAGACTGGAGGGGTTGACGGGGATAGGCTGAGGGAGGAGACGAGGGAAAGGGAGGAGGAATGCTTGGAAGAAAGCTTGGAAGAAAGCCTGCTGAAACACTGACACTCTCAGTGAAGTAGGCTTCACTTTTGTTTTGAAAAGAAAAGCTTGGGAAAAAGCTCAAGGGCTTAAAAACCACTGGGCGGGCATCCTCACAACTAAAACGGCAGACAAACAGAAAACATGTTTATTTTCTGTGTGTGTGTGTGTGTGTGTGTGTGTGTGTGTGTGTGTGTGTGTGTTCGAGAGAGGGGGAGCACTGAAATGATGTGGCCAAGGGGGGAATGGAAGGAAGCCGATAGAAGACCGAAGAGGAAGAACGTGAGTGAGTGAGAAATGAAGGGAGGGAGAGACGCAGCTGGCTGAGAGGCGAGGGAAAGCGAGGCACACAGGGAGGCCTCTTCATCACCAGAGGGAGCGGAGCCTGGGTTCTTTGTAGTGGGACCCGGGGGCAGAGCCCTGTAGGTTCTGAAGGGCTGCATCCATGTGGGTTTGTTAAGAGGCAGCGCTGTCCCCTCAGGACCCCTCAACAAACCACAGGCCTCCTCCACCGCTTCAACTCCAGATAACCCCACCTGGCTGTCCGCTGTATCAACACAAACCGTTTGATGTATCGATAGAAACCCAGACAGTGCACGCGGAAGGCTCTGTTGAATGTCTTACGTTCATCCCGACTGCTATATGTGTAACGATCTAATTCTGTCCGTCCGACCCTCATTTTAGATACCCTTCTTTGGGTTTCGGCTGAGATTAACGTCCTTTCACAAGAGCGCGGTATAGTTCTGGCATTCGGATCGCGCGTTATTTCAAAACGAATGACAGCG
The DNA here is from genome assembly GCA_026901105.3 of Galaxias olidus. Classification (NCBI taxonomy): domain Eukaryota; kingdom Metazoa; phylum Chordata; class Actinopteri; order Galaxiiformes; family Galaxiidae; genus Galaxias; species Galaxias olidus. The sequence goes on from JAPMUY010009758.1 coordinate 2,456, forward strand.
GACCCAGCGGTTTCGATGCAAATCCTTGCGTGGTCAAAAGCTGTGGGCTCCATATAGAAAGCTCCAATCCCGCTACGTCAGTGAGACGAGATGGGTTCCTCCTAGTTGGGATTCTGCTTACACGCCACAGTGATACTCAGGACTTCCAAATATAGCCACGGCGGTTAATTACACACAAAACCAGCCGTGCTTACAACTGAACGACTTAGTTCACAACGGGGGCCCCCCGTCTCTACTGCACCGTCATCAGGCTTCAACGCAAAACTCTGTGCTAACAACCTGATTGAGTTTTAAATTGTTAATTGGCCTTACCGCTGGGGGTAATTACACAAATTGTTCTTTTTTAGAGCAGAGACTTTCCGTGAAGAGAGAGAGAGAGCGCGAGAGAAAAGAAGCACCGCGCTGTATATCGGAGAGCAATAGAGAACACGGGACGACGGAGGCCGACTTGATTGCCTCCATCTTTCAGTTGTTTACGCCTTGGCACAGACTTGCATGGCTGCACTAATTGCGACCAACGCCGGGAGGTCTCTCCCTCTGTCGTCTTATCAGCTTACCTTCAATTCTTTTACTTCTATATTTATTCACCCGGTACGTTGTTGGCCACATGTCTAGTTATGGATGAATTCTCTTTCAAACCCCTTCTCAGAAGCCACGCGCTGCTCTGTTTGATGTAAGCTAAGGAAGATGATTAAAGATGTATACGCCTTCCCTCCCCTTCAATTCTCTCAATCCCCCCCCCCCCTCACTCTCGCTCTCTCTCAGTGGCTGAAACAGTTGACAGTCTGCCTTCATGCTAATCAAATGGCTCCCCGTGGAAAAGGCTGTGCCGTCTACAGGGGATATCTGCTAGCCCTAATAGCATGAGAGATCGAGTAAGGCTATTTGGCAGCTAAGCAAATCCCGCTTCTGATGGAGGAAAGGGTCCCGACCTTCGCACAGCTGCGATGTACAGACGGAGTCAAAGCAGCTGGTTCGTTAGTGGCTCCCCTGCACCCCTGAGAGAGAGAGAGAGAGAAAGAGAGAGCCATGCACCTCAGCCTATTACACATCCACACCGATTTAATTCTGTCACCACATAGACCACAAGAAACACTGGGCTGACCCAACGAGACAGGCACGCGTACGCACACACACACAAACATGGAGGATGCTGAACAGTATAAAATTATACAATTGTATGCCCACACTAGACCAAGCTCCCAAGGCCGATGTACATCGTGAATCTTCACATCCCACATGTACTGTACATCAAAACAAATGCACAACCCACACAGAAAGAGATTTCAAATAAAACACACAACCCACGCACAAATACCGTCTCAACAAACACGCACATGCAAATGAAAACAATCAAAAGCTGTGCCGCACCACACCTCCCCTCCTTCCAACTGGGTAGCGCATGTGTGCGAGATCTGTTCCTGTGTGTTTGCGTATCAGTGTGCAGACGCATGTCTGCGTGTCTCGGCGTTACCGAGGACCAACATGAAAGGCTGCCAAAGCCAGCAAGACCCACGCAAGGCTTGTGTTGGTGAGACAAGCCTTCCCTTGCCCCTGAGCGGTTGCTATATATAGCAGTAGACCAGGCAGCATCTCCACCCAGACAAACAAAAAAAACAATTCACAATCTACCAATCACCCCCATCTCCGAGGCTTGGGCCTAACCAGCATCACTGTCAGGCATTTGGATCCCAGAACGCCCAGTCTGCTGTGCACTGCCTCTCACAAAATCGAGATGTTTGGCCCGGGAATAAAGGCCACGCCCTAGCGAGGAAAGCAGAGGGAGCGGAGTGGATGTAAAAGAACGGGTCGGATCAGGACCGCTGGTGATTTAGCGCCCGGCGATCCATACAGTCTAAAGATAGACTGAGCGGAGGTCAATAGCGTGAAACAGAACCGGGTATCAATAAAAACCCAATCTCCTGATGGCCGAGTGATTGGCATGTCGATAGCACTTTATAGGGCTCCAGTGGACTGGCTGGGGTCAACGGCACACAGGGAGTTAAAAAAGAATTCCCCCAGCGTTGCATGGTTAACGCAGATTAACTGTTGAATGGGAACGGAGATGGAGCAAGTGCTTCCTTCACCCCAGCAGACAACCTGAAAGAGTGGCGGTACGGAGAGAGGTGGATGGACTGGGGCGCTAACAGCACACTGGGAATTCATATTAGAAAGTGCTCTGTCCTATATGGCTGACATTCCATTATTTCGTGCCGCTCATTAAGAATTATGTTGTGCTCTCGACCTTATAAAGCAAGGCTGTGATAAATGGTTGTTGTAGCTTTGCTCACCGGCGTGTGAAGCAAGATGACTAATGAAACAAAGAGTGTAAATCCAATTCTTTTTGTATTTCTATTCAGTAAGGATGGCCCTTAAACCACAGTCAGTGCCAAATCTATTTCAGTTGAACTGTTTTGTCTCTTTTAGACCAAGCTTGTATCCTAAAAACCATGTAGAATGAAGTCGGTTTGTTTTGCACACAGCAATCTGTCAAATTGGAGAGGGGTTAGCAAATCTACTTCTTTACTTTTCTATTACACATATTTTGGTTGACTTCTGCCTTCACACGGAATGTAAAAAATCATATTTCTACCAGACATTTTCTAATTCCGTTTGATATTGAAATATGACTTTGCTTTATAGTTTACTCATTCAAACCTGAAGCCACATAACTTGGGATAGCGGCAGCATGCTGGAATAAATCAAAGACCGAATCAAATCAGAGTTACCTGGCTTTGAATGATGCTATACCTCAGGGTACTTCACATTAAACATAAATATTGGCTCGGTAGGCTAGCTAATAACGTCTGAGAATAACCCTAATAGTGTTGATATTTTGATTATTCTCGCTCCTTTTATTGGCTGTGCAAACCAGCTAAATAAATCTACAAACACAATCTCAAACCACCCATTTGGAATGTGATAGCAAACAGTGGGAAATCTCTTCCCAGCCCACACTAAACTAATCCATGCACAGCCGAATCCCATGAGCCTAGATGACAACTCGGCATATTGTGAATACGCTCTTCATGCAGAAAAAAGCATACAGCGCACGCCACAATAATCCAATCTTTGCACTTCATGTAGGCCTAAATCCTTAAAATGTGTGGCCACAAACAAGATGGTAGCCGTGGCTCTGAAAGGCAGAAAAATCTCAGTGGACTAGTCTCGAAGAGGGCAGCCAGACAGGAATACAAATGGACGGGCGGACACCAGGACAGATGCGCAGACAGTTTATCGCTCATGCCTTAACCTAGCCCGGACAGAGGGTTGGACTTCCAACTCATTTCCCTCATTCCACATCGCGGCTTTCCAGTGCTGACCTTTCTGGACCACTGATTTGACCGCTGCTGAGGAATCCTCTTCTGAGCATAAAATGTGCATCCCATCCTGAATGGTCTGATTGGGGCTGAACCACCGCTTTTGAACACACACAGACACACACACTGGTGCACACTTCAGCACATAAATACCCTGATTCAATGCTGTAGTTTTACCACCAGCAAGCACCCTACTGAAATATTCATGGGGCATAAAAATACTACTAAGTTTAGCCAGACATTGGGCCACACTTATTCATATATACATATACCTGAGGCCTAAACCTAAGAGTGTAACTCACGCTATGTAACTGTCACTGGTAATGTGGCCTAGGTTTCCATGGCCTACGCTCCTGTCAGCGGGCCCTGCCCGTGTAGCCCGCTGTGGGGCCGCGCTATGCGGTAAAGGCCCCCTTCGACACTCTCTGGAGCGCACAACGACTACGTGGCCGCCGAGGGACCCGTGCTCCGATGATAACGGCTGAGTGTGCTGCTCTCTGCTCGCCGCGTCTTAAGAGGAGTCGAGACGGATGGGGCCCTTCCGACCACTTCTCCTGATGGATTACTCATTTGCTTTCTGACGCAGGAGTTAATTAGGCCCGCCTGAGGGCCCTCTCGCGCCGTCGAGGGGGAGACACGTCTGCGCACTGTAAACCATTTTGTGAATAATGCCGCACCTTTTCCTGCTCGTCAGCACTGCGGGAACAGCGTCGGGGGCCGGCAATGATCGAGCGAAAGGTTATGGTATTATTTTACTTGCAGGTCCGATGGCTCCAGCTAGTTTTTCTTAGTTTTTTGTAAGTGCTGCGGGGAGTCCTATGACAGTTGTGGTGCCATCTGTCTTTCCTGTGCAGAACGGCCCGCAGTTGAGTAGCCAAGACAGAGTGGATAGGAGGGATAACTCACACGACGGTTAAGCTTACAGACGGAGCTCGCGACGAATGGTCCATGTGACAGTTAATCGTGCTCTCACCTGGCAAACCGCTTACTCAACACGGCACAGGCTGCTTGGACACTGTACTCAGTGCGCGGTCATTCCAATCACAGGCACGCGCGATAACCATTCAATCTCTCCCGCTTTGAAAATGAAGGAAATGGAAATAGCAGAGACCCTACGGCAGCCCACCGGGTTCCATTGTGGGCTGACTAACACTCCTGATAGGAGCTCCAAGTCTCCGGCAACAGTAGGGCCTCGCCTGGCGATAGAGACAGCCGTCGAATGTCTGTGAAGATGGGCTAACTCAATTTGAGAAAGCATAATGGTAGGTAGGGGCGGATTTCTAAATTGCTGATTGTCATTCAGGTCAGGGAGGAACCTGCCTGGAGAGTTCATCCCCAGAGTAGAGGGCTCTCATCTGGGAGAGAGAGGAGCAGCAGAAAAGGGTCCAGGCACCGGGAGGGGAGATTAAAAGTAAAACTGTTAGAGTTGCATTTGAATGGAAATAGGCAGCACTTATGGTCACAAGCGGAATCCATTCAAAGCAGAAGCTCAATTGGATTTGGCCAGATTTAGCGAGTGAATGGGTGGGGGAGTGAGAGAATCGACCCAGACAATGACGTCCAGTCCGTGGTGGCCCCAATATAGGAGTCCAGAAACACACACACACACACAGACACACACACACACACACATTTGTCACCACAGCTGTACCCCAACCCCCTTAAAGCGTGGGTGTACCAGTCTCAGGTCCCCTTTTTCTATGCAATTACACAGCTGCCTGGGCAGATTAAAGAGCTGGCTCGTCTGACAACTGAGCTCAATGTCTCGGGCTCACACACACACACACACACACACACACACACACACACACACACCGAAGGGGTGGGTATGCTGGGCCTGCATAACAGAACACCTGACCCTGTCAACCCCCCTCCCTACACACAGACACAAAGCACACGGTGCTCCGACACCAACACGCATAACCCTGTCAGCCGTGCACAGCAAACAAACATTAACACGGCTTCCACTTCTTGTCATAGCAACGCCCCGACCCTGTCTTACACAAACAAAAAAACCCAAAGCCAATCCTCCCACACCTACTCACACACTGTCAAGGAGTGAGCCTGTGTCTGCCAACGCTATCTGTCACAACCACTGGAAGGACGAGTGCGCTAATGAGAACTAAGCTTCCTAATTGGAGGTGCTATGTGACCATAATTGTGGTGAATACAATTTGCGGGGGTTAAACTAGGCGGTCATGTGCAGGTGTCTGAAAGCAGACAGCTAGTTAGCACAGCAGCTCGCAGCTCTGAGGCTACAGGAAGAAGGCTGCTTCACAGAGGAAATGGGCTAATTGTTCAGAGAAGATTGCCCCTGGCCAGCAGGTGACACGTTCTTTAACGCAGTTCCTCTCCAACTTTAATTTGCATTGCTATTCTGATTATGAAGTCCTGCAGTTATGATGTTTGATCTTACAACGCATACTCAGAGCTTGTGACCAAACTGCATCTCACTCAAATGCAACACAAAAGAATGTGGTGGAACACACAGCAGCATTCTCCAGAAAAAAAAACTCCCTCTAAGTGAACTCTCCGACAGACATGATGGAGCAGTTTGACCCGCAACATCTTTAATTTCTCCATGGATTATGCAGATACAGCAGGTTGCTGTGAATAGTGATATAAAGAAATCACAAGAGGAGGGTGAAGAGAGAGAGGTGGTGGTGGTGGTGGTGGGGGGGGGGGGGGATTCGTGGTACTAAGCTACTCTCTGTCTGGAATTCAGAGTACAAGGACTAGCTCCCTCTCTTTCCCACTAAACCGAGATTGAGAGATTGGCCCGGCAGCTGCGACACATAATTCAGCCTCAAAGGACAAAGGACAAAGTCAAAAGGACTTTCTTTGTGGAACGGCAAGCGCCGACACAATCAGTGAGTGTTACGGAACGTAAAGTGTAGGCTGATTAGCATGGGATTGTTGGGCAGACTCTCTCCGGTCCTTGAAAACAGTCGTCAGTGACACAAAGTCTTGCCAGCAGGGCTGGTATCCCCCCCAGTAACATGAGTGGAGTTCTTCGGCCGAAGCTGTCGATGTGCTGTCATTCCCGTGGACCCCGAGTGGGCTCCAAGCGTGGGATGTTACCCCCGTGACAAATCCCCCATAGCCCAGCCACGATATGATACGCCGTCGGTGGAGTTGCTGTGTCACCACTTTGGTCCGTCCTCTGAGATCTAGCAGAGCAGTGCTCATTACCACAGGCCTCATGCCATCCTTCCCCCCCCCCAGACGTGACTGCTGGGCTGAGGCTGAGGCCAGGGCAGTAGAGCCGTGTCCTGTGGGCTTCCAACCTCATTGGGAACCAGTGGAGATGCTGTCTGTTGGAGCATGAAGTTGGAGCGGCCCCACTTCTTAAACCCTACCATAAAAAAGCGGTTAAACTCATGTGTCTACAGTCAGGAGAGTGGGAAGTTGGAATTGCATCATATCACTGTAACATTGTCAAGAAGAGGCAGACAAGGCAAGACCCAAGCACAGGTTAGATAGGTACTCGGGTTACTAGTTAGCATAGAGACGAGAACTGAAAATTAGGAAGCAAACGCAGAAACTCACAGAACACAAAGCCAGGGCTGCAAATGGAGTGACATTTAAATATGTATTTTGTTAAATGTTGAACCATACATAGCATTCTGTATAGTAGTATTAGTATGTAAATCTAAAGTGTCATTTTGACCACTCCAATGATGAGCTTATTAATGCCTGCCAAGAATGTGCAATCGATTACATTAGACTCACCAGGTAGTCCTGTAGGAGGAGCACGTAGCTTGCGTCATTCATTACAACTCTTGATGAAAGAGGCTACATGTCGTGTTCCTTTCTTTCATTATTCTGTCCCCGATTTAGAGGTGTAGCAAATAAATATTGGTCAGACAGAAAACAGAAGAACCCCAGGAGATCAAAAAGCAAACACAAACACAAGTGAAACCTATAATGATCCTTACCGCCCAAGTGAACCAAAAAAAAACATAACCAGCATCGCTTTCCCGAGGCCAGAGGACTGCGCATAAAGCGTGACAGATTTCATAAAAAAAAGGAGAAAGACCAATGTTATTCAATTTTTCAAACAGGATCGATAACCTAGCATGTGCGAGGAAACATATAACTGCAATACATTGCATCACTTGTCTGGTGAAATAAACAGTGCTTTATTTTCTGTAATCCTGTCAAAGCAGGTCTGTATGGCTGTTGCTTCTTTCGTTCCATTTTCTTCTGTGTTGATGTGAAAGCCTCTAGAGAACACATGCAAACTTAAGTAGCTAATGGCTATACACCCACTGTCCATCAATCATCGCGATGTAGCACTCGTCATGTCCACCTTTAGCCCCCGGGGACAATAAGCAGCGCAACGTCTCTCTGAAAGGCAATTCAAGCCAACTTTTAGCGCTCACACAAAACAGACAACGACTTCAACCCTCGGCTCGTGGCTGTAAGTGAATAAATTACAAGTGATTGCGCGTTGTAATGAAGGCAGCCGAGCATATTGTGCAAATGCTTTGCTTCTTAATGGTTTAATTAAGGAACCTTGCTCAAATTGGAGCAGAAAATCCAGACTTGGAAGTGAGCGAGAGACTGTGCCAAGAAACAGCTGAACGACTCCAGACCCTCGGTTAATTGCTCAGACAGCCGGCAGATGTGTCGAACATTTCTGCCCATTTCGTGCCTTATTAAAACGAGGACAGCCTAAGAGAACACCAAATGTTGTCTACCTAAAAACCAAGTGATTTACGAGGACAAAGCCACGCCATATCGTCCTCATTTTTTATCTAGCCAATTCGATAAAGTCCCTTTGAGGTTGGCTCCATGCCACTTGACCGGCTCTTGCTTAATGAGTGTCACCATGTGGAAAGGAAATACATAAAATGTTAAAAGGACTGTGAAAATGATGTCACATATTATAAGCCTGGGTTTTACAGATCTGTCATACTGGTTGAGAGCACATTTAATGGTGGTTACCTAGAAAATCCACTGCAGAATGGCAATGAGAATAAGTATAGGAACGTTGGAACATTTGTTTAAAATGTGTAAGAGGTTCATGTAGAGGTCATATTAAGCCAGGTGTTCTAACTGTATAGCCTAAACTGACCAACCTTAATCTTATACCCCTCTCAAACAGAAACCCCTGGTTTTACACAGGTAATTGAATATGGGTTCAACCCTTGTTTGACCCATTCAGACCAGCACAGCAGGTTTGGCTAAGTGATATCATACTGCTACGTTGTATTGTACCTTCATGTACATGCAGATTGTATTTTCCTCGTCATATGCGCAGACCCTAACCAATGATACCCCGGGTCGAGCAACCCTTTCATACCGCAGCAGAGTCAGGTCCAAACCAGGAATAACCCAGGTTAACCCTTTCACACCAACAGTCAACACCGGTTGGCCTAATGTGAAAGGTGTATAAGAGAAAACAGGTCCAGGAGATAACATGTAGAAAGTGTTAACCCCTATGGTTTGGCCTCAGAGTCTCTCCTATATCTTCAGCTCTCCTGATCTGCTCCAGCAAACCCCTCTTTTCATTTGACTTCACATTCCCTCATAAAGAATTCAGGGCTCAAACCAGCCCCCCTTTCATCCAGTGAAACATCAAACTATGGGAGTTCACTGAAATGCCAGGCCAGGCATTTAGTTTGGCATGTGGGGAGGGCAGTGGCTGGCGGTATGTGGTTGATGCGGCCCCGGCCCAGGCACATTCAGCACCCCTTGTCCCTCAGCGAGCCTTAGCCGTTAAGATTAATGACCCAGCTCATCAGGACAATCTGCACAAGCGCCCACAGCTCGTAAACTCCAGAATAGATCGCAGTGCCCTACACAGACTGGCATGCTCCCTGTGGCAGCAAGCTGACCCAGGGTTACACTTCTCTGTCCGTTAAACTGTGTGTCTGGAGCCTCCTTCTCTCGCTGTGTGTGTGTGTGTGTGTGTGTGTGTGTGTGTGTGTGTGTGTGTGTGTGTGTGTGTGTGTGTGTGTGTGTGTATCAGGCCTAGTTTCTCTCGTGTTACTCTGATCCTCTGTATCTCTCTTTGTCTGTCGGTCAGTTAATCTTCCCGATGGCCACCTCTGTGAGGTGGCGTCGGTCCCTCAACACGTATCTCTGTATGTCAACAACAATACAACTCCCTGGCTTGTGGTGATAACATTCCTATCAGACATACGTCCCACTTCCTTTGCGGTCTCTCTCAGTCAACACTGACTGGAGGTAAATCCATGAGCCACAACATAATTAAGATCATCACGCAGATTACACAGGGATAGAGGAGAATGATAGTTTCAGTGACAGTACTGAGAGGCCACAGAACTACTATTTCAGCACGTTACTCTAACCCCCCCCCCTAACCCTCATCCCTACTGGCCATGCATTGAACTATTGATTAGCCATGGACACAGCAGAGCCTCGATCAAACCTAATAGAAGGTTATTTTACATGGGGGGGGGGGAAACTGCAGCAATTCAAACAGGAGTTGGAAAACTGAGTAATCAAATCCTTATTTTAAAAAAATTAGAAGCCTACTAACCTTCTTCCTACATTGACCTCTCTCTCCCCTTCAAATTTTGTTGGCTCAGGACAAGTTAGCTAGCCCAGGTAAGGCCAACAATGTATGACATGTTAGTTTAGCATTAACCACAGCCTTCAACATGTCTGATGTTGTATGGGCAAGTTACTTCAGCTAATGGCAAAACAATACCGATTGAATACCTTCTAATTCCTAGGTTTCAACGCAAAGGTCGGTCTAAGTGTTGTCTTCTCCACAAGAATGTTGCGGTAAATTGATACATTAACTTCAACCAGGTCAGCTTTGTTAGCTAGCTAACGTTCGACAGTTATTTGGAAATTGGCCTGGGACTTACTTTTTTGTTAAGCAACTGTCCCATTCACATCAATAATGACAGGGAAAGAAGAATCATACTACCGCCAGTGACATTATTTATTGGCACTTGTAGTTGGCCCCCCACGACTGGGGCTGGAGAAAGTGTAATTTACCGAAATAATAAACAAAGACCACATCTGCCATCTAGTGGATAAAACAGGTAATGAAACCAAACTATTTTGCCCTTAGTGTCGTACACTCAAAAACTTCGGCAACGTGACATACGGCAATTGTCAACCAGGCAACAGACATGGCTGCCTCGTTGATTTGCAGCGATACACAGAGCAGGTAAGCTATGAAATGTTAAAGAAAATATAATAAAAAACAATTTCTCGAGAAAATACCAAAATAGATCAATTATATGGTACCACCTTTTGAAATACTAACAATTTATTTGACTAAAAACACATCGGTGACAACAGTTTTAGTACATTTAAAAAAAAAAAGCTTTGACTGCAGAACTGCTTCAAAGCACAGTCCAAGCATCGAACGATGCTAACTAAACTGTTTATTTTAGGGTAAGTTCAGTCCTAAACAGAGATGTAAAGCAGTTTGGCAAGAAGTATATGTTTGACTGCAATGAAGAGACATGCTGGAACTCAGACCAGGTAATATGATTATTAATGAAATGTATGCTTTTATTTTGTTGTATAAAATAAAGGGAGTTGCAACTTGAGTGTCTGTTAACCAGCTAATCTTCCTTATATTTTGTTATTACATTACAGGGAGATTTTCAGTGGGTTATTATAGATTTCCCTCAACCAGTAAAAGTTTCAGAATTAAAGGTTCAATTCCAAGGAGGATTCTCAGGGAAAACCTGCAGACTGGAAGGTAACTAATCTTATAACTGCTATTTAAACTTTACACACAACAGTGTGTGCACTTCCTCTTTAACCAGGCAGTGCACACTGTAAACCATTGTCCGCTGTACACTCCTGTAAAATTCTGTCCAGGCAGCCAGAAGGATGGAGACTTCATGAAGATGAGTGATTTTTACCCAGAAGATGACAATTCTCTTCAGATATCCTTTCCCTTACTTCTTTTGTCTAATGGTTGTAGGACTACAACATTATTTGAAGATGTCTTGACAAGCTACAATATGCTTTCCTTTAGTTCAGAAAGAGATCTTCCCTTGCATGTCTCAACATTTGCATGTCCCAACATTTGACGAACTGCAATGGTAATGCCAGGTATGGATCACAACAACTATTGTAAATGTACTAAAACATGTTTTATGCAAAGTATGGACGATAAAACCAAAAGTTTCTATGGATATATTTGCCCTTTGTAGGTCCTGGACCTGTACCAATACTTACTGATTTTTAATAATATATTTGTGGGCACACATTCTGTTGCCTCCCTGTTCCTTCTTGTTCTTAACTCCACACCCACAGCTTTCCCATTCAGGAGGCCCACATGGTGCACAAACTAAAAATAGTGTTTGAGAACAGTGCTGACTTTTTTGGGAGGATTATTGTGTATTCCCTGGACGTCCTGGGGGAGCGGGCTTCATGACGTGGATGCTCCTGTTGCATGGGACAGGACGGGACCTTCTCCTCAGGACTATAGTGCAGTCAGAGTGGGGAACGTGTGTGAATGTGCCACACAGAAACTGATGGAATGCAAACTAAACATTGCCTTTTTTGGCTTGGAGATCTGTCACCTGCTTTTTTATTAGACAGAATCAGCATGTGGGAGAAGGCTTGCTCAGAGTAAAATCGGAATTTAGATTTTACATTTACCGCCTAACTATGGTCACACAAATTCTTTATTAATTAATTCATTACTTTCCCTTATGACACCATTAAGAAGAAGCTTAAAATAATTTAACATTTTATTCACACTTGTTAAGATTCTATTGATAAAAAAACATTGTACAATGTTTCAGCAAAATCACAGGCTTGTTTTTTTTATACCATGTGATTATTTCTATTAAATGCATTGTTTGTTTTTGTATAAAACACTGGTTATGTATTGAATTACATATAAAAAAAATATTAAATGAAAGAAATAACAACTACATATACATATGTAATTTTGCATATTCCGCTTGGTTGAGAAAAGAATGCCACATTATTTTAGCCTACATTTTGTGATGTAGCCATATGGTCCATCCTTGTATTGTGCAGACAGGTGTTATCAGGAGAGGTTTTCTGCATTCTTCTGTGGCAGGCTCTTATTTGAGGAGATGCAAAATGTGGTGCTCCAACACCTCTTGGACTAAATTGTTAGCAGAACATTTAAGCAAAATACATTTGGTCAGTTCACAGCCTCCTTTTAAAAAGAAAAGTATAATTGATAAATTAGTAAAGGCATTCACCTTTTTTGTGTCCAAGGGCAATGGCCAGTGCCATTGGGCAGTACCCAGAGTCAGCTTCGATAGTTAGATCAGCACCTTTAGCTAAAGAGACATTTTTATAATGTATTCAGTAGTATATGATATTTTGATGTGCTATTTGAATCTTAGTAGTCTTTAAACCTACCGAGGAGTTCCTGCACGCATCGGACATGGTTCCCTCGTACGGCATAGAGGAGAGGAGTGCCTCCATTCTGCAATAAGAGATGTATGTGTTCCAAGTTTAATTAAAATACATAGCTAAAATTAGTATGTGTTTTTGTGTCAGTTACCATGGGTTGTGTTTCTGGGTCAGGGTTTCATTAACACCTTAGTAATGCATCTAATCATATCCTTACCCAGTCATAAGCATTAATATCTACTCCATGCTTGAGTAGAGATTTGACTATATCTGCATAGCCTCCAGAACTGGCCAAGGTGAGGGCACTCTCTCGCTCCCATGCAATAGTACTGGGGTCTGCCCCCTAAGATACAACACATACACATTAAGGCACAACATTGACCCATGTCATCCTTTTAACCAGTTTGAAAAGGCCATTGGCTTTCACCGTACCTTTTCTAGAAGGCAGTCCACCATTGCTTTCTCTCCAAATGCAGCTGCCCACATGAGTGGGGTGAAACCCCGTTCATCCTGTCTGTTCAGGAGTTTGCAGTCTGCAAAAGAATCAACAGTATGAGGCCAGATACTACAATAAGTTCAGTCCCACTGATCAGCTGGTGATTGATTTTAAGTGTTGAGTTGTGTTCTCACCTTTGCTCAGATGAGTAGTTACTTGTGAGACCTCACCCTGAGCGGCTAGCTGGTGTATTGACAGAGCTGGAGAGCAGAAAAGAAAACAATCACTGTCTTTGGGGACATGCTATGAAACGTAGTAGCATTCTATTATATATCTTAATATTGCAGAAAAGTAAACACCTATTTCAGCATCAATGTTCTTACAGTCTAATGTTGCTGGTCTTACTGTAACCTCATTCCCACGCTGCCGGTTGGTTAGAGTGGTGGAGTATTTAAGCAAGCTCTCCTCATCAAGAGCCATGCTCTCTGAAGGCATTGTCATATCTGTTATAGAGATGGTTTTATTAAGAATATACCAATAATAAATAAACCAACAGAAGCCAGCCCAATGAATGAAAAGTCCTTCACTTTTGTTTATGTGTGTTTTTAGAATAGTTAAAGATGTTTTAGTAAAAGTCAGGGGAATTCTCAAAAATCTGCATTTGACCTGCTGAAGGCACCCACCAATGTGTACTTCTGGAAGATGTTCAGCATGGAATGACTGGTCAATTCCAAGGTTTTCTTCTGTACCATCCATGGCCACTAATTCTTGAAATCACTTTAAAACAGAAATTATTTAAACTAAAAGGACAAACGTTTACCAGAATGCTCAAAAAGGCTGATGGCCTCCCCGTTCCATTAATTAAAATCAAATAAGATTGAGAAATATAAATAATTCTTACCATGAACTGCAGACACTATTGTTAATCCAATATTATCACTCGTAAACTGAACTGCCATGCAATGTAACTTCCTGATCAAAACTGAAAGTACATTGCTAATCCTAAAATGCGTCTGAGAAAAAAATTAGCCCATGCCCATTCCAAACCATTGCATGTATATATCTGCGTGACCTTAAAAGTAGGTAAATAGTATAATATTGTATTTAATTGTACGATACAATAGAGTCGGTAAACCAATACGACCAATTGTGCCCGTGATGCCTCCCGATGAGAGTCTAGTAGGAACTACTGTTTTGCAATGCATTGTTGCACCTCGAAAAACGGTGGTGTGTGCACATAACAAAAACACGGAAGTGTTAACAGAATAGCTTGCATTTTCTTTAAATTGGAGGCCTATACTGTTTTTCTTATTCGCCCTTTTTCATACAGTTATATGACATGGAGGACCAGGAGATGCAGCTAAAGGTTAAACGAGGTAAGGTTTTGCAAGGTAATTAACGTGACACATTTGTATGACCAATCTTTCTAGCTCTCTTTTCTATCTCCTAACGTTGTGATTTGAACGCGCTAGCTACCAAGCGGTTTTCGAAGTGTCTAGCAAAATAACAGGATACGGTTTGTTTTTACGTCTGCTAACTATTGCACTGTAAGTCTGGTGTCGTATCGTATGATGTCTGATGTGGTCTGCTTTTACAGTGACTGACAAGTTTACGGAGAGTATGTACGTCTTAGCCAACGAACCATCTGTGGCACTCTATCGACTTCAAGAGCATGTCCGAAGGTCGTTGCCAGAGCTTGTGCAGCATAAAGTAAGTACAGTTAGTTAAACAGCTAAACTCGGAACAGGTTTGTTGGGTGCTCATCTGTATCTGAGTACATGATAGTGTACCGACTACGAACTGTATGATACGTTAAAGAGTGCTAGTTGGATACTTACTATAATTACAATAAGTTAGCTGTTCTTTGGCCATAATGTGGGCTTATACCAGTGCATTGTAAACAAGTCCTCCAAAAATATTAATGCAATGACACGTTTTATTGTTTTGCCTTATGATAATTTAATTATTCGTTCACCAGACTGATATGCAAAGCTGGGAAGAACAAAGTCAAGGAGCAATCTACTCTGTGGAATATGCATGCAGGTAATATCACACACACACACACACACAGTACACAGACACAACACTTAGCTAACCTGCTAAATTACCTCTATTGTTAAAAATATTTTTCGTTCATTTTTAGTGCAGTGAAAAGCATGACAAACAGCAGCCTCTACTTCAAGAGCATTGACGGCCTACTCCGTCAAACCATCAGCTTGAAGGAGCAGATCAGCAACTCTCAAGGTCGCAGGTAGGAGGCAGCAGTTTCATACAAGCTTGGACAAGCTTGTCCAAACCTCAATTGTCTTGTCTTGGTCTGCTCACCTCACGCTTTCATTTAAGAGTTCCCAGAGTTTAAAACTATATATCTTAAGAAATGTAAGGTAAGGCTAAGAAGGCCTACTGAATAGGGGGCTTGAGTCCCATTGTTTTACCTTTTTTACACAAATCCTCATAATTAATCTTTCATAGATTTATTCTTTACCATTTATCATCTTAATCATGTCATTTCATGGTATTCTGTTGATGAGATCCCATTAGCCAGTTTATTAGATCATACTACATGATATCAATGTAACGAAACCCACATTTCTTACTGATTACAACGCAGGTGATGATATGATATTTAGTCAGCTAATGGGATTCTCGATTCATACGGTTCTGTTGTTTTCTTTCTTTCCATTTCCTCTGTTTGCCCATGCATGCAGCTTATGTGATGTGACCCCCTCTCCCAGCCCCCTTGTCCCTCCAACACACCCCCCATCCTCTGCCTCTTGACCTCCCAGAGGCACCATCCAAGGTTAGTAGTTCCTCAGTAATAACACAATCACAGTCAGGGCTATACTTGAACTAAAGGGCCATTGTGCACTCACTTTCGAATTACATATTCAATCAAACATATGCTGTACCAGGAAATGTTTTTAGGAACAACCATTTCGGTTCTCATTAACACTACACTCCTTTTTTTATTTTTTTTTATTTTATACTTTTGTTCTTCAAAGTTTTCATGAACAACATCAATAATCTAAAAAAATATCTTTCACATGTCAACCTTGGTCTTTACAAAACGATCTAATAATAGTTTGTACCATATTTCTGTGTAAAAGTTTCGAATGCAATGTTTTTGTAAATAATGCAGTTGACATTCTGCAGACACTGTAGCTTCTTTTCCACACTAACTACTACATATTACAGCACATTCATTCTGTGAATGTGTAACAGTCTCTAATTCAATTGTAAAACTAAATTATATCTTAAAAACATTAAGATTAATTATCTAATATATAATCAATTAGCCAACCATAGCAGAGTTCTAAGTAAAGAGGGCTAACAATAAGCAATAGGACACATGCCATGGGCTTGTCAGCGTAATTTAAATGACAGTTTAATACACATGGTTGTTTGTTGCTAGCCCTACGACCCTCATGTTAGCAGTCTTGCTCCTGGCATTGCCATCCCTAGTCCGTCCTATTTCAAACCAGTCGACACCTCTGCTTAGCCAATTTCACACCAGAGTAGAGTCTTTACTGGAAACCCCTGACTTGCGCGCAAGTACACTCCGCATCTCATTGTTGATGCCGTTCCAAGGTTTCACCGGGGTGTGCAGCAGGCCGGACTCTGTAGACAGGGTCCTGTGCATCCTGGGTGCACTCCCACTGCTACTGTAGCCGTCCCTGTCACTCGCTTGGCTCTGTAGCCTGCTCGGCGGGGAGTACTGCTGCCGGGCCTGCGGCATCTCCTGCTGCTTGGGGTCCACATATGGCGGGTAGGAAAACTGCCGCTGCATGGGAGACTGGCCCAGGTGCCTTCGGGGTTCGTCAACGCCCATGTTCAGCTCGCAGGGCCTGGGGCCAGGGGTGTTGCCGTGCTCGTTGCTGTACAGCGTTTCAGGGCGATGGCCTCGGTAGTGTCTGGCAGTGCAGGCAGCTTTGACCGAGGTATGGACTACTATCACCAATAAGATGAGAATGCCTGAGGAGAGGACACAAGCACTGGCGATACCCGTCTCCACCTCAAACACCAGGAGCATGTAGATGGACATTGCTGCAGGGAGAGAGACAGAGAGACATGGAGAGCGAGGTATTGATGAGAGTCAGATATAGATTTAGAAAAAATCATTCGGCTAGTTTCAAGGTGAGGAAAATACACTATTCTCCTTGGCGGTAAAGATACATTTGTTCATGAATTAGGTAAAGAGGAATATAGTATTAACATTTACGAGTATCTTTTTTTTTTTTGTATTTCACTTTTGAATGATGTTAAACTGTTTCGTCGTTGCTCTAGGAAAAGAGCTTCGGAGCCAGCCATGCTGAAGGAAGGTGGAGAGAAGCACAGCTCCGGGATATGATGGGAAGCCCCGGGGATGTGAAGCGGAAGACACATATCGAGGACTACCACCGTTTATCGCCGACCGGCCAGTCGATTTGCCTCGCCTAAAAAATGTGCAGACATGCCTTGAAACACACTGCCCTACAGTGACCCACAGTTTGTTTGGGAAGATGTTCCACCTTTATTATAATCTGGTTCATACTCACCTCCACTTCTGCTGTTGTCAGCCTAGTATCCATTGTGGTACTCTTAATTGACTATAATACCCATGCTCGTATCCTGACTTGGGCCAATTTAACTAAAGTAGAAGCGACTTTGGTTGTTCGCTAAAAACCACAAACGGGCAAACAGGGGCACACTGAGGCGACCAAAGTAAACCAGTTTTGTCTTCCCAGTGTGTCGTCCCTCGCCTTTACTTTTCCAGTCTCCAGCTCCGCCCACTCCACAAACGCTGAAGTGGGGTTAGGAGGTCAACACCTCCTCCAACACGGAATGGAGCAACCCCCCCAGCCCAGCCTTCTACATCCCAACAAGCCACTCAGAGGAACGGAGAGCCTGGGCTCTGCCAGGATATGCATTAACACACTGTGGTCGTGGACAATGCTCAAAGACTGCACTGCTCCTCGTCTACATCCATCAGTTTGACAGAGCAGTGAAAGTTAAAGTGTGACTTTGTGCCTGATGCATAAAGGAGTGTAACGGCGAGCTTTGCTGTCCTAGGTTATCTTTAGATATCCAGAGCTGCAATGTATTAAATGGCACACAAGCGCTAGATCGTTATGTAGTTGTTGTATACATTACATACATAATATACATTTAATATGAATTTGTTTTATTACACAATAAGATATAGACCATTTTAAATTAAATAAATATTGAAGGTGATGGTTGACATGATCCAAATCCCTTTGTGTATTTTATAATGTACCAACAATCTGAAATCCTTTAGTCACAAAATAATTTTTGGTGATTTGTTTTATGGCTCAATCCGCCCTACAGCTCACGATTGAGCCACAGCTTGGTTATCTGCTTTTACCAAATATTTAGTTGGTTGCTTGTAGGCTGACAGGTAGCTTAACTCGTACTGTTTCTTACCTGCCAAGTAGACTGAGACCCCGAGGCAGAACAGTCCAATCGCCACATGCCGCACAGCTCTGCTGTCTATTAGGAACCAGTCTGCTCTGAAAAGAAATCAATGTCAGTGCCATTCATACTTTCCCTAATAATTATTTAACTACGCTCGCATGTATTCTCGTTTATTGCAAATATATTTTAAAATTGAAAGATATTTTAATTTGAGTCATAATTTTCATGAAATTAATAATATAACATATACCATTTGTATTACCCTTATTAAGTTAGTGTGTTTCTGTAAATTTGGCTAAACAATTAATGAATAAATACAAAAATGTCGTGTAATTGTTCACGAATTGCACTAGAATGTGCCCGCTATGAAAAGATTCGAAGCGCCCTGGTAGATTCCTAAACTAACGTGGGAAAGGGCCAGCAGGGGCCCAGCACTGGGTACATAATGAGGAGAAAGTCATTGTTTGGACGGGATTCATTTTGGATGTGGGGGTCGACCAACTTTCTCTGTTGGGCGGTCTTATTTGAGCCTGTAATAGGGTTAGGCGATTTGATTATTTCAATATTTCTCAATACATCGGTATTGATTTTTAGTGAGGGTTTTAGCGTTCGGAAATGTATCACAACGAAAACATAAATAGCAAGTGCGTACATGTCATGTGGTTGTATGTATAATAAAGAAAGGAGTTAATAGTGTACCTTTCTGTGTCTTCTTCTCCTCGGCATATTTCCGTTGTAAAGTAGCTATGAAGGAGACACACCGCAACAGAGCTTAAATTAAGCGTAAGGGACAGAGCAGAGAGCACTGTAGACACTGGCATCAGGACTGCCCAAACATTAGTTGGCACGATGGAGTTTGGGGGAGATTCGTTCACAGCGGATTGTTGTGAGTGGAGCTGGAAAATCAGAATGACCGATAGAACGGACATGATCGCTGATAAAATACCGAGTAGAGATAGCACCATCAGCGAGCGCTGGCTGTAGTTGTATTTCATGTTAGAGCTCGTAAATCACAGCCCCAATGCACTTGTCTGCTTTAAAATAAGTTTTCCCGACTACCAGGGAAACACGTTTTCTTCGTTTGCTCCAGCACCCGTTCTTTACAAAAAAGAAGAAAGTAAAAATAGAAGTTTGTAAATTACTGGTGCCAGCCGAACTACGGTGCTAATTTGTTCTTTTGTAGTGGATATCCTCGCAGTTATTTTCCTGTTGTTAGAGCAAGCGCACTCGCAGTCCTCCTGCAGCATGTGATGTGCTTTAAATCCACAGATTAAAAACTTCGCAACAACAATGGATTTTTCACTTCGATTCTCCAAAACAATGCATTGGCGTGCTCCTCCAAGGAGCCGAGCTCGTGGCTGTGAACGCACAGCAAACCTAAACCTTAGCACATAAAAACACCCCAATTGACTAAGGTTTTTTTTAGAACATAAACTTGCATGATTGCATTGTTGGAATGTATGTGGATAAAGCAACAGGAAAATGTTCCTTATAAAGCTCATGTTTTGGTGCTATGGTTAACTCTGCAGCTACTGGCTTTGGCTATATGAACAAACACCTGATCTATTAAATTGCAATGGCTACACCATGGTAAATTTTTTATGTGCATCACGCAATTCACTTTTGTGTTACAGTTGGATAAATCAAGGAATTTGGAGTGTAGTTTCATGGGCCACCCTATACCTCTAATTCCTCACTCAGATAGTCTCATGAATCTAATTAACGTCTCTGTTGCCTTGGAAATAAATACGGGCTTACCAGTGTCTCACATTTGCTGCACATTCACTCTGTGAATTTTCATAACCAGCTCACATATACAGTGCCTTGCAAAAGCATTCACCCCCCTTGGCTAGTTACTTATTTTGTTACATTACAACCTGTAATTTTAATGTTTTTTTAATCGGAATTTTATGTGATGGATCTGCACAAAATAGTCTAAGTTGGTGAAGTGAAATGAGAAAAAAATATATATTAAAAAAAAATTTTTTAAATAAAAATCTGGAAATTGGCATGTGCATATGTATTCACCCCATTTTCTATGAAGCCCCTCAAAAGTTCTGGTGCAACCAATTACCTTCAGAAGTAACATAATTAGTGAAATGAAGTCCACATGTGTGTAATCTAAGTGTGACATGATCTGTCAGTATAAACACACCTTTTCTGAAAGGTCCCAGAGGCTGCAACACCACTAAGCAAGAGGCATCACACCATGAAGACCAAGGAGCTCTCCAAACAAGTCAGGGACAAAGTTGTTGAGAAGTACAAGTCAGGGTTGGGTTATAAAAAAATATCCAAATCTTTGATGATCCCCCGGAGCACCATCAAATCCATCATCTTCAAATGGAAAGAACATGGTACCACAACAAACCTGCCAAGAGAGGGCCGCACACCAAAACTCACAGACCGGGCAAGGAGGGCATTAATCAGAGAGGCAGCACAGAGACCAAAGGTAACCCTAAAGGAGCTGCAGAGTTCCACAGCAGAGACTGGTGTATCTGTACATGGGACCACAATAAGCCGTACACTCCATAGAGCTGGGCTTTATGGAAGAGTGGCCAGAAAAAAGCCATTACTTAGTGTTAAAAATAAGAAGGCACGTTTTGAGTTTGCCAAAAGGCATGTGGGCGACTCCCCAAATGTATGGAGAAAGGTGCTCTGGTCAGATGAGACTAAAATTAAACTTTTCGGCCACCAAGGAAAACGCTATGTCTGGCGCAAACCCAACACATCCCATCACCCCAAGAACACCATCCCCACAGTGAAACATGGTGGTGGCAGCATCATGCTGTGGGGATGTTTTTCAGCAGCAGGGACTGGGAAACTGATTCGAGTCGAGGGAAAGATGGATGGTGCTAAATACAGGGATATTCTTGAGCAAAACCTGTTTCAGTCTGCCTGTGATTTGAGACTGGGACGGAGGTTCACCTTCCAGCAGGACAATGACCCGAAGCATACTGCTAAAGCGACACTCGAGTGGTTTAAGGGGAAACATTTAAATGTGTTGGAATGGCCTAGTCAAAGGCCAGATCTCAATCCAATTGAGAATCTGTGGTCAGACTTGAAGATTGCTGTTCACAAGCGGAAACCATCCAACATGAAGGAGCTGGAGCAGTTTTGCCTTGAGGAATGGGCAAAAATCCCAGTGGCAAGATGTGGCAAGCTCATAGAGACTTATCCAAAGCGACTTGCAGCTGTAATTGCCGCAAAAGGCGGCTCTACAAAGTACTGACCTTAGGGGGGTGAATATTTATGCACGCTGAAGTTCTGTTATTTTGTCCTATTTGTTGTTTGCTTCACAATAAAAAAAAATCACATCTTCAAAGTTGTAGGCGTGTTCTCTGGATGAAATGATGCAAACCTTCAAACAATCCATTCTAATTCCAGGTTGTGAGGCAACAAAACATGAAAAATGCCAAGGGGGTGAATACTTTTGCAAGGCACTGTACACACAGACACAAGTGCTCTTCTCATTTTTTACATGAGTAACTTTCTTTTGCATTTTACTCAGAGCTGTTTGTTCTGCTTCAGGTTTGGGGTAGAGGTCTGGCTGATGCTGTTGAGATGTAGATAAGAATGTAGCTATAAAAGTACACAATGTGAAGAATTGCTCTGACACATGTACATTGGCCATGGAGGCTATTTCTGAATCCAACAGCCCTCACCACATGCACCTAAATGGAAGGCGCTGATCTTGTCAAAAGCAGAAGTGAGCAGTATCAGGAAAACAAAAAAATAGGTCTAAATATGATCACTCTCCAGGCTCCTTGATCAAACGTAGAAGTCTCTCGACATGTCTCAAACAATCATAATAAATTCACGTTCTTAGATCACTCGTTGATCGAATGAATCTTGTAAACAAAAATTGCTGAAGCCACTTTGCTTTTTGTTGTTCTTCAAATATATTCGTGGTAGTGACTTTTTACCCATTATGCATACTTGTTATCTTTAATTTATACTGTCCTTCAGCTTAAACCTTGACCCTTAAGTCTAAGGGTATCACTTTGGAATAAACTACACTAGCTTATAGACATTGCCTTCCGCTGTACAAATAGCATGTTAAGACTTTAATAATGGAAGGCATCAGTTTGTGTGAATCTTGTTTATTTTTACTCTATAAGTAAATGCCCTTATTTCATACCAAATTCATTCATCAAGTACACAAATTGATTTCAAATAACATGCATATTATTCCAATGTATCCAAATTTAGTTGCAAAACTTGAACTGTCAAGTTATTTTAAGATTAACATTTGAAAAGTAAGTATTGCAAACTTTTAAAAATATCCACGCAGACTCTTAGTTTAATAGTTTAAGTTATCAGATTTTATTTTCCCACACTTCAAACAAAGTGACCTAATCATTACAAGAGCTTAAAGTGCAGTGCTGCCATATAAAGGGTTTAGTTGTCCTGAAGGTGTTTATTTAGTAATTGTCTTGTTTAAGGGAGGCTGGCTATGGCAAACTGGTAGGAGTCTTCAGGACTTACTGAATTACTTTAAATTGCAGTACTGGTGCCAATAATGACAAGTATTTAAGTAAATGTACACCTTTTTTACAGGAAGCCTGTATACAAAACCAGCTAAATATTTCCATGATACAAAGACACAATCATGTACAGAGTTATGTACTCGTCCAATGCTGCAAATAAACTAATGCCTTAGGCATTAACATTAATCCAACGTCCATTTCTAACTGGCAGCAAAACCCTGAACGGGCAAATCCTATATGTTCCTTGCTGCCAGAGTAATTATTTAGTGTAATAATACCATTATTTAAACTGGAAAAAAATACATTAAACTATCTATGCCACAATGCTAGTTGATCCTTACAGATTGAAGACAACTTGGAGGTAGATACCTGTTGTGTTTGTTAAAATGCAGCATTGATCAACCCAGGGTCTTGTGTGTGTGTGTGTGTGTGTGTGTGTGTGTGTGTGTGTGTGTGTGCGTGTGTGTGTGCGTGTGTGCGTGTGTGCGTGTGTGCGTGTGTACGTTACAGAGAGAGGGAAATATAAAGAACATGAGTGGTGGATGTTTGTTTAGGTTGCATTCCATGGCTGATTGTTCTATCTTAATAACACTTGTTCTCATATTATTTTTAGGGGCGCTAAAAGCAATATGTTTTGTCCAAGAATAGCCAAGAATTTTGTTGCTCTAAATATCTATCTATTAAGATGACAGACGATCCTTTGATCTCTTCGTACATGTGCATAGTGAAATCTTTTGTTTCAAACGATTATCAACAGTGTCAGTATAATTTAAGATTGTGGTCTAAAAACTATTTTAAGCTCCTTAATCGAAATTACTTAATGTTCAGTGACAGATGTTCATCTTTTCATGTAGTTTTTATGATTGTGCTTGTTGTGGACATGGTGAAAATTCGAGTTTTTATCTGTTCTAACTGCTGATTTTTCATCAAAGCTATTGATTAAATGTATATCTTTTTTTGCATTTTTATTCTGTTTGTACATCTTTAAATCTATGTGTCTTTATTTCTCTATATAATTCATAGAGCACAAACAAAATGAATCCGGTAACAGATTACAATAATACTTTTGCACATATTAGTTTCTGCAACAACAAAAAGACAAACAAATTCAACCGGTAAGCAAAAAGTGCATTCCTTATGTTGGTATATTCTTTGCATAATGTGTTCTATAGAGCAAATTGACAACAGTGTAAAAGCACCGTTGACAGTTTATATTGTGTCTGATTTATTACCAATAAACACATTGAAAGGCCTTTATTTTTCAGTATCTTTATTGAGAACATGTCCTACAGAATAAGAAGACACGTGACTGAGAACATGTCAAGAGGAAAGACAATAAGCTGAGGCGCTAAAGACGTCTATTCTTGAGGTTTTTAGCCCACAGAGCAGAGAGGCGATACATTTACAAAAATAACTTACCTAGAACAACAATTGCCAGGTCTATACTTAATCTTTCTTCTGATCAGTGTATTTGTGTTTTTGTGTGAATGCGTGTGTGTGTGTGTGTGTGCGTGTGTGTGTGGCTGTGTGTGTGGCTGTCTATATCTATGTGCGCGTTAGGAAGGAAGACCATTTTGGAGTCAGTAACATTTAAGTTATGATTTTATTTTCCTTTATGTTTAAAATCCCCAGTTCATTGTAAGTCCTCAAAACCAATGTGAGAATAACAATTGAATATGTGTGTCCAGATTGCAACAAAATATACATTGAGCGAGATCCATGTTATGTGGGTTATTTGACAAAGTCTCCCCTGGACACAATTTTATGTTTAATTGGATTTGAAATAGTATGATTTCACTCTACTGTAGCATATACCACCACTTGGATTTAGTCTATAATCTTACCTCCAAATGCATTTTGCATTTGGTCTTTTTTTTTTTTATTCCCAAGTAACCAAATAATGATAAATTGAGCTAGCACATTATCTCCAGTGTCTAGAATCAGGTTTATATTTACCATATTCCCCTCTATGTTGCCTTTCTCAACAAAAATAATTAAATAGAAAGGGGAAACATGTCATATGTTGACTAAAAAGTTGGTAGAGTGCCTCATAGTAGAAAGTTCTTCATTGATAGCACTAGTGTCATGCCCCTTAATAACCCCTAGTTCCTGACATGCTAGATAAATAGACATAGTTCTAAAGGGGAAGCATAGTTTCACATATTAATTCATGATGTGTATTTCTGGGATTTATCTCCATGTGTTTTAAAGCATGTCAGAACTCACAGGTGCATCATTTGTCCGGTGAGAATATCAAATCTCAGTAACATAAACTTTAAAGCTATCATGCCTGACACACAAATAAGTCAAGGTTTTTCGCAGGCATCATTGAATGGGATCTATGCAACAGCCTTGCATGATGAAATTGTCGCTGGCATGTAGGTCGATGAGTATGACTTCGCTATAAACCAATAGAATAGCCGAGGAGGCGGTTTATGGTAATTTTCTAAGCTAGGCTGCAGCCAGCTGTTTCTCCTGTTGATGTGCGCGCGGTTGAGACGAAGCGCTCCTCAACAATCCCCGAACGCATCAGGTGGACGTCGCTTACCGAGGCACGAAATCATCAGTGCCGTTCATAACTAAGACCAACACCTAAAAAGTTAAAGTCAGTTTTAGGCTTTTGGTTGATACTGAAGCGCTGAAAAAAAAACTGAATAACAAACGCTACGGATCCTCAAAAAACAGGTGATGTTTAAACTTTGTTGTGATTCTATATCAAGACTACAAGATTAGTTACCACTCATCGAGTAGGCTAGTAGTCAGCGGTTAATCTACAATATACAGCAATGCTACAAGTGAACCGTTGCAATTTTTTTTTATAACTGGGTTATTATTCAGGGAACCAAACTAGGCTTCTAAGTTTATCTTGAGCATTCTAATAGACGTCAGCAATAAAAACAATTTGGGAGGCATTTTATGCTATAATTAGTCTTTTCTATACTGTCACTGAGTTTATGTATTTATAGTTCAGAAGTTGTCTTAGTAGATATGCCTGCTGTAGATTCAGAGGGTGTTCTCTGATGTACATGAAGTGCATATTCCTGACATGATGTTATGTCGTTTTGCAGGGAAGAACTGTTCATTTCACATCATGATCGTGTCAGCCAAAGAAAGTCTGGAGAAATATAAATTTTAAACTTGAATTCATCAGATATTTGACCCCCACAGCAAAAACAAATATGATAGTGTAACACACCAATAGATTACACAGGTTACACACCCATGCACTGTTGTGAATTGTACCACATTTTTCTTGTCTCAGCTCAAACTTGTTTCCAGTTGTCTTAAATTGCAGGAATTATCTACTATATAAACCTCAGAATGTGGGCCTCGAAACCAAAACGTGTTTGTCAATATGGCTAGGATCTAAAGACTAAATATCTCTGATCCCTGAGCAGTTTGTGGTCTTCAAAACCCATAACTCTTAATAGAAAGAGCAGGTGTCCTTCTCTTGCCCATACAGTGCCTATTCTTGTCCTATTAGAAATATCCAGGCAATTCAATTATCTCCTGATAAAATTAGAAACATATTTTTCACTCCTATTCTGCATACTGTTGTTGGGTAGAGAAAACACACCCTGACCGTAGATGCCACCAGATTTCTCTTTCTCTAACACACATACACACACCCGGAACAAACTGTTGAGAGCTTGTCTGTTTGTCTTTAATGTGTTTAATTAAATCACCCACAAACTGCAGTTTTTTTTCTCTCCATACTTTCATTCGTTCATTCACCTGAACAAATACATTTTATGGGATCTTTTTTTACAAAGACAACAAACAAACTATTTACATTCTTGGATTAGCAGTAGTTTTGTGCTTTGGGTTATGCAAATTATAATTCCGGTCCTCTATTTTAGGCTATCGTTTTGTGGCTGGTTTCTGGTCTTTCAATTCAGAGAAATGACAGACAAAGATTTGAGCGAGTTATACTACAAATAGTGCTGTGCAGTGGCACCGTCCTGGTGTCCTCCACACTGCTAGGTTCTTCAGAGCCTTAAAGCTGGTCTTACACTGTGAATACTATCTGGATAATATCCCATTTGGTGTTTAATGTAGCAAATGTAATTGTAGGGAGAATATAATGTTTCTAGACATGTTCCCTGCCATTCGGCAAAAGATGCGCCTTTTTGAAGACTTAAAGCCTGTAGACTTTGCCCGGGGACCAGACATAACCCTACATTGACTCCGATACATTTCTGTTTTGCAATCAGACGAGCGTGGCAAGCCAGACTTTGTGGGGTTATTGATCCTTTGTGGGAGAAACAAACAAATAATTTTTGTTTTAGATATATCTGGGAATGCATTTTCTTGCACTTTTAGGTTTTAGCTGTTCGATCCCTCAGACTAACCCTCCAACTTTTGAATGTGAAAATGTTGAAAGTGTCTGTACGGTTTCACCAATAATCACATTTCAGAGCTGCAGCGGTAACAAAGCACGCACACTGTTACGTGCAGTAACCATTGTCTGCTGATGACAACACTGTTTGTTGTTGGTTCATGTGCAGTGTTGTCCCCAGTGAGATACCCAGCAATTAGTCCTCCCCGCTCCCTGCGGTCAGGCAGATTGGTGAGAGTGGGTCCTCTCTGTTTGTGTGCGTTCACTCGTTTCCACAGTCTGGCCTGGAGGGAGGTGGAGGCACACGCTATGTCCCTGTGGGTGACTGAGGACCAGGGGGACACTGACTGTGCAATCATTGCAATGTCAGGGGCCGCTCCCACTGAACTTCAGGTTCAGGCCTATTTAGCCCACTCTGAGGTTTTATCCCTCTTATTCAGCAAGAAAAGGACATTGTTTCATTTACCTGTGAAGCAAACCTTAAAACATCCGGCAAGTATACTGGGCTAAAAGCCAGATTAATGTCTTTACAGAATGGTGGCGCTCAGTTACAATCGAGGTGCCGCCTTGCTCGACGTTTTTAGTGTTTCCTCTTGGCAGTGGTTGTCCATTATCCAGATTTAGCTGACATGTTGTGCGCGCGGGGTTCTGCTGACGGTGTCACTGGGGCCCCTGACAAACCTGCAAAGCCTCAAGGAGCGACCCTGCGCAGGTGGAGATGGAGGCGGGGGGCCGTGTCTGCCGGGCTGGGGGGGAGCTGCAGCTCTGTGTCTGTAGCGACTGTTGTCAGGTCTGTGGGAAGAGGAACTTAAAGATTAAGATCTCTCCTCTGGCCTCTCTTTAGCTTTATCTACCACTTACACGTACTCTGTCCGTCACTGCTAGCAGGTGCGCCTATGCTCATATTTATTCTTTTCAATAATACAATAATTTTAAGAAAAGGGTCACATATTCTTGATAAGATTGTATGTAGGTGCAGATGTATATAGTACCTATCTCTTTGGCCTGTGGTAAATATAATAGTTCATGACGCCTTATGAATTAGTAATTCGGCCATTTTGTGATTGTGCTAAAAAAATGGTGGCTGCGCTGATTGATTGAATAGCGTTCCGTGTGCCAAGTGGGTTCTGTCCGTTTCCCTGGTCCAGTGGATGTTGCCGGACTTTATAAGGTAATGATGGGGGTACAGAGGTGGATTCTTCTGCTATGCCCCAGCTTGCCTGTGTTGCCAAGCCCAGGCCAGGGGTCAGCGGGCACTGTGGGGGTCGTGGGAACACCGGCGCCGTATCCGCTCCGTCACCATCCCAACGACAGGGATCCAAATTTAGAGGAGGTCATACATGTCCACTATGAGGGGAAAAACCAGCGAGAAGTCCTCTGGGCTTAGGGTTGCTACACAAACACACACACACACACACACACACACACACACACACACACACACACACACACACACACACACACTGTTCAGCAGAGAGTTATGTACTTTAGGCAGCCACTTAGCTAGCAGTGGGACTGCCAAGCAAACACAGGGATATGTCTTAATAGAGAAAACTGGGATGTTTTATCAATATGTCACAATTCATCTTTATTATTTATCCAACAGATAGGTTGCTACAGAATATTGCCGGGGATGCAGAAAAATGCAATAGTCTTAGTTATAATCCTAAATGTTTTTTTTTTGTCCATTACTACTACAGATTACTACAAATTGACCCGGGGAGATTTGCTGATCAGTTGTGCGAAAGGCACTTTGGACAGTGGGTGTGGTATACAGATAAGGTAACTACATTAGTTGTTGTCTGTCACATTTTCATCATAAGCTTGTACGGTATCAACTTCTCCAAAATACCATAATGGGGGTGCCCGACCTGCTTCACCATGAGAGAGGAGGGGGTGGTTCAACAAACTGTCTTCAGAAAAACATCGCTTTCCTTCCGCCGCCTGGTTTCCACCAGGGCCTGTTCTACCTTCAGCTGTGGTATTTTTAACCCTGCCTCTCAGGCCTGTGAGCGGGGGACGTACGGCCGGTCTCGGGGTAACCCAGACTGAGGGGGTGTTAGCGCCGACAACAGCCCCGCAGACCTGGCCTAACTTTAGACCCCATCGCCTCCCAGCGTTATAAATAAACACATTGCCTTTACCAAGGGGGAATGGCGGGACTGCGGCCATTTTAACCAGAGATGACATTTTCCCATCAGGATAATCTAGAGGTTAATGGTACAGAGTACAGCGTATTGAGAATGATGATTCCACTGTCCGAGGATCTCTGCTCACATACCCTTCCTCAGGCTTCAGTCCACAGTGTATTGTCTACTGTAATTATTGACTTTAAGTTTATAATTGCCTTTGCCTGTTATAAACATTTCTGATATAGTTTTTGGAGAATTTATCATTTTAATAAAGCAATAATTGATGGAAATGTATAGCAAAAGTAAATTGTTAACATGATATCACATACATTTAATTGCTATTTACTTAGATGTACAAACAGCAAAACCAACGAAAAGGTGGTTTATCTAATAAAAGTCCTGTCCTGTATCTCAGGTGAAGGCAGCCATCCAACTAAATAATGGGACGTAAGAAGATACAGATCTCTCGCATTCTTGACCAGCGGAATCGACAGGTGAGCCTCTTATCACTTCCTGGCGTCTTCACGCGTAAAATAAAAGCCCGCGTATATTTATGTTTCTTCTTTTGTGCCTCGAGGTGACGTTCACCAAGCGCAAGTTTGGCCTGATGAAGAAGGCTTATGAGCTGAGCGTGTTGTGTGACTGCGAGATCGCCCTCATCATCTTCAACAGCACCAACCGCCTCTTCCAGTACGCCAGCACGGACATGGACAAGGTGCTGCTCAAATACACTGAGTACAGCGAGCCGCACGAGAGCCGCACCAACACCGACATACTGGAGGTAATGTTCAGTCCTATCTTAAAAGGATAGTTCAACGTTTTGGGAAATAAGATATGTTCCTACTTACCCATAGTCAGTTAGGTAAGTAGGTAGGTAAATGTAGCCAAGCTTAGCACAGTGACTGTAATACAGTAGTTCCAGCATGGTCAAAAGTGAACAGATACGCGCTCCAACAGTTGTTTCACCTTGCAACAATGGGTCCTTTAATTTTTTTTATTTCTACATACGTGAAATACAGACGAGACAGCATGTAAATATTATGTAAGTATTTTATAGAATTATTTTTATAATTTATAATTTTATAATTATTTTGTACAAGGTACTTGTTAACGTTTTCGTTATCTAACAGTCATTATTTAATATCTGTGTGTGTGTGTGTGTGTGTGTGTGTGGGGGGGGTGATGATAGTGTGTCTATCCCTGTAATCCCTGTGCTGGTTGTGCTTTCTCCCCTGTCTGCTATAGACGCTGCGTAGGAAAGGCCTGGGTCTGGACGGCAGCGAGCTGGACACTGAGGAGGCCATGCAGGTGGCAGCAGAGAAATACCCGCTCAGTGAAGGCATGGACCTCACTGTGGCCCGCCAGCGCTACTACGTCAGTACACACGCACACAGACAGAGACACACAGAGACACACACACAATCAGAAAGTGGAAATAAATAAAAGAAGACACATTTCTAAATGTGGGAGTTTTGTGTTCAGCCCCTCCACATGATGAAAAGTGGCACGTCAGTTTCACTTCCTAGCGGGGCTAGGCGTCATCGCAGGATTGCGTCAACTGGGCCACAGACCAGTGACCGAGACAGCTCTTAGGCGGACACTCCTCACATGTCCACTTCATATTTCCCCTCAGAATCCGTCCGTGCTCTCTCCAGAGGCCCAGTTCCAGGTGTCAGCCGGCTGTGAGAACGGCTTCCCCAACTCCTCCAGCCCCGGGCTGGGTCACCACAGACCCCCAGCCTTCAAACCCCTGGGGGCCAGACCAGGCGCTGCCAGCCCCGCCGGCCCCCACGCTTACGCCGCCTTTATGTCTCCACACTCAGGTGAGGAGGAGGAGTCACCGAACCCTTTTTGTGATCTGAGAGGATATTATTGATAATCCGTTGGAGAGAGAGATTCCTTTTAAAAAGTTTAAACTTCAGAAATCTTTGGAGTGAGAGAGTAGAAGTTAATTTGATCTGAGAGGATATTATTGATAATTTGTCGGTTAGGGAAATTCCTTTTTAAAAGTTTGAACCTCAGAAATCTTTGGAGTGATAGAGTAGAAGTAATTCTACAGGTATTATGTGCTTTGGTTGGGCGCTGACTCTTTGCACTAGAAGTTCCTAGAGGGTCATGATAACTTAGAGGGGGATTTCATTCATTGTCTGATTTGCCTATCGCAATGGATGGTTGCTGGTGCTGGTGAAGTCAGCTGTGAACGTACAGGAAGTGTGTGTGTGTGTGTGTGTGTGTGTGTGCGTGTGTGTGCGCGTGTGTGTGTGTGTGTGTGTGTGTGTGTGTGTGTGTGTGCGTGTGTGTGCGCGTGTCGGTGTGAAACAACGACTGCTGTCAGATACGTGGTTTCTAAACGGTATATGTATTGCAACTGCCGGTCAGGCTCAGCATGTCTCTTTCCACATTTTTCATAGCATTTAGTACACATAATTTGATAACACATTCACAGTATTGGGGAGTTATTTCACTACATGCATTTCAAAGTCTAATTTAAGTGCATTGTCCTGTAGTTAAGCGGGTGAAACTGTGTTTAATATATTTTTAACTTCTTGGTACTTACATGACTTCTTGCCATCTAATGATGACTAAGCTAATAGAACAACATATTATTTAGCTAAAATAATATAAGAAATGGGTAACTGTTCATGAACATGAGCTTGCTTTGTAGTTTGAATAGAGAGAGCCCATTTGATTTAACCTCTACACATGGCTTGGCAAACACCATGTTTTCTCTTCTATATTACAGTTGTATTGCACGGTCATAATATGCACTGCCGAATGCCACACCAACCTAGGGTCATATATAAGCAAGTGCAAACACTTTCTATTTAAGAGCTTCTTGTATACAGCTCCGGAAAAAAAATTAAGAGGCCACTGCAAAATGATCAGTTTCTATGGTTTTAATATTTATAGGTATGGGTTTTAGTAATTTTGGCAAAATGTAATTAGCAAAATAACAAAAATGATGCTGTGTTTTCAGACCTTGAATAATGTAAGTAGTACATGTTCTTATTCATTTTTGAACAACATTTTTGTGAGTAATGATTTAACTTAGAAAGAGTTCAGAAATAAATAGTTGGTGGAATTACCCTGATTGTCAATCATAGCTTTCATGCGTCTTGGCGTGCTCTCCACCAGTCTTTCACATTGCTGTTGGGTGACTTTATGCCACTCCTGGCACACAAATTCAAGCAGCTCGGCTTTGTTTGATGGCTTGTGACCATCCGTCTTCCTCTTGTTAACACTCCAGAGGTTATCTATGGGGTTCAGGTCTGGAGATTGGGCTGGCCACTACAGGGCCTTGATCTTGTGGTCCTCCATCCACACCTTGATTGACCTGGCTGTGTGGCATGGAGCATTGTCCTGCTGTTAAAAAAAAGAATGATCAGAATTTGCAAACATTGTCAGATATTTCTTCCAGGACAACCTTATACGTGGCTTGATTCATACGCACTTCACAAAGACAAATCTGCCCGATTCCAGCCTTGGTGATGGCATGCACCCACTGTGAAAATTGGTGGAGGATCGGTGATGATCTGGTGGTGCTTCAACAAGGCTCTAAATGACAGTATTTTTATATGGAAATTTAAATTAATGTCAGTAATTAATATAATAAAACTAAAATGTTCATTTTACTCAAACTCATACTTATAAATAGTGAAACCATGGAAACTGTGTAATATATCTTTATAATTTTGAGCTTTAATTATGTGACCTTTTGGTATTGGTTTTTATTTGACTAACTACATTTCACTACCTTTTATAAAGTAAAAAAATATTTCAATGTGGACTGAATGGTAGGTTACTTGAAAATGTTTTCTATATTTTCTGTAAATTTCTTCAAAACTGCACATTGATCAATATCTGAATTCACCAAAATGTGAAGTGCATGCTTCCTTCCAGGTGTCTTGTACAGTGGAGATTAAACATTAGTCCAAAGTTCAATCCAAAAGAAGAACTTCTGTTTTATTACAGATGGAAAGAGTGAAAGGGAGAGAGAATGTGTGCTTGAATGAATGGCTATGAGTTCTATGAGTGAAACAAGTTTTTTTCTTTCTTTTTTTTAAACCCACATCTCATTTTTCACTTCCCACTTCTTGTTCCTGTTGCACAGGTATTGGCTACTCCATGTTCTCCCACGGCAACCTGAGCCGGGCCTTGGAGATGAAGACTCCGCCCTCTCTGAACCTGGCCAGTGAGAGCCGCCGGTTGGACCCAGGTCACCCTGGCACGGCGGGCCCGCGCACCAGCCTTAGCACCTCTGTGAGTAAACCCTTCCCTTCATTTCCAGCTACACGTTTCCAACTAAACCCTGATATAAAACTGTAAAGTAAATACAAGTTTGCTGATGTCAGTGTTGACGTAAATACTGCCATAAATTCACAAGCTCTCGCCCACTCTCCAGCCGGTGGTCACATACTCCCCCGCTCTGCTTCATCACAGGCGTTGTTATTGGCAGCACGGAGGAGGTTAACAGTTTGTTCTCTTTTGTCCTCCCAGAGAAGCCTGCTCTACCAAGGCATGCACCCGGGAAGCCCCATGGTGGCCATGGGCAAAGCTGGACTGATGGGACACAACCTGGGGGGCTACTGCCTCCCCCCCCCTGGAACCTCTGGTTGGGGGCCCACATATCATTCATTTATA
Organism: Galaxias olidus; assembly: GCA_026901105.3. Classification (NCBI taxonomy): domain Eukaryota; kingdom Metazoa; phylum Chordata; class Actinopteri; order Galaxiiformes; family Galaxiidae; genus Galaxias; species Galaxias olidus. The sequence goes on from JAPMUY010009758.1 coordinate 36,568, forward strand.
CGTACATACATTATACCATCTGTCTGTGAAGCTTTAGAGTGAACACTGAAAGGTGACACTTGGACCGGCACGCTTACTGACACCTCTGACCTCGTGGATTGCAAACAGGACCATAGAAAGACATTCATGATAGACTCGCAGAGGGACACATTTAGGCTGTGCTTGTCAAATTATCCTCCAAAGTGTCAGCATTTATTTAGACCAAGTGCCTTTGAATGGCTAAACCTTTTTGTGTTTTATTTACCTATCGCTATTGAGGACCATCTCTGCCCTGCTTTCCAGAGTACTGCCACCCAGGCTTCCCCCTCTCGGCGGGGTTACAGCGAGGAGAAGCCGGAGGAAGCTCCTGGCAGCCAGTGCAGCCTTCACAGGAGCAGTCGCACAGACCTCACATCAGCCCAACGTAAGTCCATGGACCAGCACCAGACAGTAGTCCACTGTGCCGCTGTGACTGTTGTCTTTGTCTTCCCAGAGGCTCAAACTCGACCTTGGCTCACGTTGCCTTGTGATGTGTGCTCTAGTGCCCTCTGCTGGCCACACTGATGATTAGATGATGAATATAGCCACTTGATTCCTCAATAATACAGGGGATTGGGGAAAGGGGACCAGAGACTTGCATTTATATATACATAAATATATAAAAATAGAAATTTCAGGATTCGATAGATAGTTTATTTATTGTATCCTGGTGTGCGCTGGAATTTATATTTGTTTTGAGTGTGATTTACCCTGCACCGACTGGCTCTGAGAAGAGGAACACTGTTGTCCACAAAAAATATGGAAATTTAGTAAACAGATTTTTCTCAAACTGGCCAATCTGTAATTTTTCTCCTTTTTCCTTGCTGGTTTCAGCATGTCCAGTGGAGGGTGCTCTTACCCCTCCCAGAGCTCCACCCCCACTACTCCACCTCACCCGTCCCTCAGCATCAAATCTGAGCGCGCCTCTCCGGAGCACATCTGCGCCCCAACCTCCCCGCCTCTGCACCACCTCAGACAGCACTCTCCTATGAGCAACCCCGATTCCGCAGGCCACACCCCTCCAGAAACCTACCCAGCCAGTGAGAGAAGAGAGTTCTCGAAAGCAGGCTATCCTCTGGCGCCTCAACAGCATGGGATCGGGGAGAAAGGGGGGCCAACTCTCAGGCAATTAGAAATCAGTGATGGGTGGCAGAGATAGCTGGGTGGTACACCGCTGCCAGCACCTGCCATTCACCCACCCATCATTCATCTAACCTATCCTATCACATGGTGTTTCTCACTCACACACACACACACACACACACACTCTCTCTCTCTCTCTCTCTCTCTCTCTCTCCTCTCTCTCTCTCTCTCTCTCTCTCTCTCTCTCTCTCTCTCTCTCTCTCTCTCTCTCTCTCTCCTTCTCTATCTTACACGCACACACACACACACTCACACACACTGAACGGAATTGGGAGATGTGGTCCATTCGCCCAGATCATCCTAATAAAAGAAGTCTTCCTGCATGTCTTCTCTCAGAGTCAGGATCTCCTGGGTGATGTGCATTTGCCTCTGAATTTCTATCAGCAGTTCTATGAAGAGAAACAAACAAAACAGAAGTTCATTTATTTTTTTGAGCAGTTCAGCAAGGAGACGCATTCAGTAAATGCCAGCATTTATTTTTGTCTAGCCACATCTGGGGTTTGTCTGTTTAGAGCCAAAGAGCATATATGTTTCACTGTTTAAATATGACCTCATGATTGGAGCACCTGAACCAACTAAAAGCCATGTCTCTTAGCTGCTACCTTGCAGAGAGCATCATTTATTGTGGCAGGCCGCTTCTGTTCTCTTTCTGAATTATACCTCACAACCAGCTCCCCTGCTACGGTGCATACACCTTTAATGCTTTAGCCTTTTGCCCAAAATCAATAAGGTGGTGGCCTCACATGAAACCGATTAGGGAGCATCTATGTCCTGCTGTTTGCCTCCTCAGTGGCTGGGCCAGAGCCTATACAAAACAGGCTTGCCTCTTGTTTTCAGTAGAAAACTCCATTTAGTTTTTTTTCCCACGCAAATAATCTGTTCTTTTGGTAACTGTTCTGACATTCTTTCTCAGGGATTTGGATAATTAGTTTGGATAATTTACTTTTTGCAGGTCAAAAATTCTAAATATGATTGTTAGCAAAGCTACAACATAGCATTTTAATCTTTAACCAGCGCTTTGTTTCATCCCTTTCATTACCTTTGTTGAATTTGTAGGTTTTATGGGTCATACAATACATGGTGTAGTATATTATTTTAGCTAAAATGTGGACACAATCAAATATGACTCATAATGCACTTTGTTAATGATCAGGGTCATTATGCAGGTGTGTAAATAATATATTTTGCATCCGGTTGTCATTGTTCCCTTCAAACATTGTTATAATTTTTTTTCATTCCCAAATATTAATATTTGTTAAGTGAGTAATGTTTAACAAAAAGCCATCAAAAAAACCTTTATTTTGTTGATTGACAATCTTTGTTTGCATTGTGCAGTGTTTCTTTGCTTGTTTTAAAAAACAAATTTTAGTCCAAATCTTAATCATATTTGGTCATGTGTCTTTTTGATACACTCGATATTTAATGTTTTGGTCCAAAAGGAGTCATGTAATTTTACTTTCTAGCCTAAATAAAGAGACTAGGCCAAGGTTGGTTCTCATTATACATGTCAAAAGGGTCAAGTTCAGCAGTTCCCTGTGATTGTATTCAGTTTAAAACTGTATGATCAGACCACCTGCATACACAAAAGGTATGCTTGAGCAAGTTCCTCAAAAAAAGCATTCTACAATCATCATGTTTTCAGGGTAACTTTGTATTTTGTAAGTTCTTGAAAGAAAAAAATGATTATATCCAGAACCATATTTCATCAAATTTTATAATAGGTTTTATTACTATAAGCAGTATTCACATTTTTTTCTTTCAGATATTTGGAATGTTTAGAAAATAATTATATCAATAAGACTATGTTTATCAGAAAAACTTTGTACGTATATAACGATGTGCCTGTCTTTTAATAAAATAATTTGACGTTTATTTGACTTTGTTAACCCAGTCGAAAGTCGTTTCAAAGAACATTGCCTCAAACCCCCCAACGCTCTTTGATATACTGCACCTTCAATCTTGTTCTGGTAAAATATTATATGTGGTGTATATCTGACCACATTTGAGCGTTATTCATGTTTCAGTCATTGAACAAATCTCTCATTATCACGTCTGCTCCTGCAAGGGCACTCGCCAAGCACCCACAGAGCAGGGTGAACAAAACTGTACTACTTAAAAGGCGGGAGACCTTAATGTTTTCCAAAACAGCAGTGACACAATGTACAAAAAGACTGCTTTCCACAACTGGATATCAAAGGCAATATGGTGGAATGCTCTGTTAGTTCTCTCCCTTTGAAACACTTTGCCTGCTATACCATCATGACCAACAACTATGGGAGAAAAGAGAAAATTGGCTGGAATTATCCTGTCTCCCACACTGGAGCCTAGGCCCGGCCAGTCATCTTTCCTCCCTAAATGAAAAGCGATTCACAGGGGTCATGTCTGGTCCCCTCCCTAGAGAGCAGGGCCAGACTGCAGGATGTGTCTGAATCCTCCACTGACCCCGGTTCCTATAGCAACTGGGCAGGCCTGCCTGCCGGCTGCAGGCCACAGAGCAGAGGCAGAGGGGCCTCCACGCAGATGCACATAATTAATGTCATTATATAGATATGTCAACCCTGTCACCTTCCAGTTCATTAAGCCAGACACTCTCCCAGACCTGTCACTGGCTCTGTGGAGCACAGAGCTGGCCTGGCCATGGGAAGTGGTTGGACACTGTCTGGAGGTCTGGCTGCACAAAGCCTGTTTTTAGGTGTCGGCTACTTACATAAATGGAGGGTGTGTCTCTCTCTGACGGGCACAGATGCACACTAGAAAGGTGGGGTGATAGGTTCTCATGCAAAATGCTACCTTGTGATTCCATACATCACAAAGACACTCACCTACAACAAACACATACAAAAAAGTGGAATATATTATGGCTGGAAATACCGGACAATTTTCCAGCTATATTCAAAACTATAAATGATATATTAATTGTTAAAAATACTCCTCTGTATCAACATTGCAAACAAGGGACTATTCTACGCTAAATTGAAAAGTATTTGTGAATCATGCCAACTATAAATCACTTCAGCTCTCAGACAGTGGTCCCCTCAGGCCCAGTCTTGCTGGGTGCAACCAGAAGTGGGGCATCTTTCTTCAGATCACCCTCCCTCTCCCACAAAGTCATTTATGGGGAACTAGGAGTTCAGGCAATGTTTAGCAATCAAAGAATGATAAAGGTAGGAGGTACATTTTAGAGCTCGCTAGGTCCTGGTCTGACAATGAGATGACCACTGTCAGCCATGAGGTCTTCAGGTCAACCTGGGATTCCTCTCTCTGACACACAACATAGGTCAGAACATATAAAAGATTGAAAAGATTTATTGTATTTTATCAAGCCACACTTACATTTCACACCATGCATTCAAAGCTTTCTTTAGTAGTTGTAAAAACACAATTTGCATACAAACCACAAAACAAGAAATGATTTCAGACCATTCAATCGCTTAATTTAAAACTATAAACTTCACTTGCACCCTAACTTTGCAATACTTAATGACAGTATCTGTACCATTTCAAACAACAAAAGTTAATAGATATAAATAAATACATGAAATTACAGACATTGAATTTCAATCTACATTTACCTTAGAAAATGACCTAGTTTGTACATGATTGTTTTGGCAGCAAATAAGGAAAATTGGCTCTACAGCAAAGAAAGCTACACTCAACCCATCATCTTAGCGAGCAACTGAACACGATAAACCAGGCTTTTCAAAGGCAAGGCTGGAGTGTTATATTAATTTAATCAAAGACTGGCATTTCTTCACCAGTCTATGACCACTGCAATTCAAAGTTAAGATATTTTAACATGGACTCAAAATCCCTGAGTTCCCAGGCACTTACAATAGATACATATAGTAAAGGCTCATCAGTACTTTGTGTTCCAAGTGATCATACGTAAATCAGGGGATTAGAGATTAAGCATGTTTTAAATCAATCTCAGATCTACCATCCCCGCTACAATCAGTACGGTATTGTAAATAATAAGGACAGCCAAAAAGCAGGGAACACGCTGAAATCCCTCTTTTTAACAAGCTAGGGGTCTCAAGACTGAGTTTAAAGGTAAGAATTCTAGGATAAAGTTTTGAAATGTTTTTTAACCTTGTCTAATCTATAAATATGTTGTAAAAGATCATTTAAAAGGAACAGTTCTACATTTCTGATGTTTTGAAAAAGGATGGATTTTAAACTATGTGAACAAGGTAAGGTGAAACATCAAAAAGAGTGAACAACTCCTTTAACATTGGCATAGATACAGGAGTAACAGAGAAATGTCAGTAGGTGGACAGTATCCAGTATCCCTTTTGGTAAATCTTCTCATTGACCCTAGCTGAAGGAAAGGGGTTCAGTTGCATTTGTATAAATGATAGTGTCATAAGGACACAAGTAATCTGGACCTGGCAAAGCACATTGTTTAGCGGTTACAGTGTTAGACACCTGTGGAGCCCACACAATAGATCCACTCTGCCTCAGTATTATGGGTTCAACACACTCTGCCTATAAATAGTCTGTTGCCTGTGGGTAGGGTGGTGTTGCTCTGCGGCAGGCCAACTCTTCCCTCTCTTCATCTTTCTCCGTTAGTTCTGCATGAGGTACTGGTGGAAGTAGATCCCAAACAGACTGCTGATGACCTGGCAGGCCGCCACCCACCAGGTGAGGAAGGCAAACAAGCCCCTGAAGAAGATGGGGGTGAGGACTGTGCGCAGAGCGACGAAGGCCTCGGTCAGTCGGGCCACCGTGGCCTGGACGTCCTCCTCCATGTCCTCCGCCCCGTCCTCATCCTCATCCAGTCCTCCGGGGAGCACCGGCACAGGCGTGGGGATCAACAGGGCAGGCGTCACGCCAGGGACCTCCTCCACACCCAGACCCCAAGAAAAGTCACCTGGAAGAGGGGACACAGGACAGGGGACATGGTCCGTTAGTAAGCACCTTGACACTGATAACACGTTCTATAAATGTCCTACGGGCGGATTAGAAAACAGTTTGATGTTGCCAAAGGTCCATGAAAGGAATTGTATTTTACCAAGAGCCTTCAGGGTCAGTGTGGAGAAGAGGATTAGCAGGATGGGAATGAGGTACTGGAGAGTGACCACGGTCAAGTAGCAGAACACGCGGGTCACCTGGGACAAGGGACAACAAAGGCAAGTCTGAGCGGACTCGGAGGTCTTTTCTCATGACTCCGTTTTCAACACCAACTTCAAGGCCTCAAACGCTATTGCAGCATTTACCCTTTAGCCTATACTATCAATAATATTAACATTATTATTTATAGACTACATTTTGAACACCATCAATCACAAAAAAAAAATCTAACAAATTCCTCCACCAAAAAAAGGTGAGGTGGTGGTGACGTCATCCAATGTATTTAACACGACCCTCTGTCTAACCTTCCTCTGGATGTCGATAGCGGCGATGCGCCCCGCCTCCTTCTTCATCTGCTCCACCCACTTCTGGGCCAGGTTGAGATAGGCCTGCAGGTGGTAGCGGACCATGGCCAGCCGCAGCAGACACAGCACCACCACGGTCCACAAACGCACCGTGTCAAAGTTGGCACTGGAGATACTGAGGTGACACAAAGAGCAAGAAAATAAATGTCAATAAACTCATGATGATCCAAATAAAGAGCCCAAATGTCAACCCCCCCCCCTCCCCCCCCACATGATATTTTCCGGATATTTATCAACACTGAGACCCCAAATGGAGCAACTTTAACTTGCATGGTAATGGAGGTCTTTCCCATGGGAGCACTGTTCAGGAAGTCTCTGGCGATGGGTTTGATCCACAGAATGAGGATCATGATTGGCGATAAGAAACTCATGTGCAAGAGCATCCTAAAGACAGAAGAGAAGCGGATGCCAACTCAAACAAGAGTACACTAAAACGCTCTGTTTGTTGTAACTTTATCTGATAGGAGAACAGGCCTGTTTGTGTGTGTGTATAATTTGCCGAGATGCCACCCTGTTTCTTACAGGATATCCCTGGCATGGTCGTGTTTGATGTTCTTACAGGATAAGAGGGCGATCAGAGTTTGACTGAATAGCATCCAGGTGGGTCTGGGCCAATCGGAGTCCAGGGAAAGCCAGCAGAGCACCAATAAAAGCACAAACGGCAGCCAAGCCCAACTTCACAGTCAATTTAGTCACTGGGATTCTGGTGGAATAGATTAAGTAGGAGCACTTTAAAAATCGTGAGGGCATCTCAACAGTTAAGTAGTAACACTTGCGTGCCGTGTAAAACGGATTAAAGTGCTGAATCAGCAAATTCCTCATAAAACACATACCCATGAACTACCAGCCATAAACAACAAAATGTAATCCTAATCTCAAGCCACTTACGACCACTCGGCAAAGCCCTGCTGCTTGGCAAACACCTCCAGGTTGTCAAAAAGGCTCGAGAAGCCGGACTCCAGGCCAAACTCCAGGTAGTCCTCCCGGACCACCAGCACCAGCATGGCCACCAGCAGGGACAGGAAGCCAAAGGCCAGGCACACGGAGCGCTCTCCCCCCTCGTCAGAGCGGAAGTAGTGGCTCATCAGGGTGTGGAGGGACTTCCTGAGGACAGTCACTTAAGGACAACAGCTGAGGCGGCCATGGAAACAAACATAAAGTCCACCGTCTATAAACTCTGACCAGAAAAAGCACAATTGCATGTCAGAGTAATGTACACACGTCAATGAACTGCAAAATAGTTCCTGCATCTCCAAAAGTCAACCCTTGGTAAACGTGCAGCGAGCCAGACAAGGATACAGGCAGAAGAGAACGGTCAGGACACACCAGATGGCTCCAATGTTGACCTCCTTGCTACCGTCCACGACACAATAATATCCCTCTGTGAACAGGAAAACTCCCATGGCATACACAGCAAAGTCTATTAACCACTGGTACTCCAGGAAGAACCGCAGCACTGGAAATGAGGAGACATAAAGCAATTAGACGTCTTTTACATGCTGATAAATAAATAGTCATAATAACCAGGTTTAAATTATTTGGAGCCATATGTTTGGATATTTGCCCGAATGAGTCGGTGTACCTAAATATACTTTTTACAAAGCTTTTTCTCCAATGACCTTCAACTTAGATGATATACTTTTAGCTGGGATGCTTACAACATTTTAATATTTGCATATTACCCCAAGTATCAATAAACTATGATTAAAAAAAGAGGTGGCAGAGTTTGTACGTAGCGTCAAACCCAGATAAGGAAAGGCTTGTGTGAAACTGTGGAGTGGTTTAGCTTTTGTTTGGTTAGTTTACCGAGAGCGTCAAGGACGTTGACTGGAGCTTTTTCCAGTTGAAGGTCAATGTCCTTAGGTACTGTTAGAGGCTTGCTGTCCCCATTCTGTCTTCTGTTGTGCCAGAAAAAGAATCAGATAGGCTGGGTTCTCATGTTAACATGCTACTAGCCAGCTAAAGATCTGATTGATTTGTACGATGTGTTTGTACATATTCAGCTCCTACCTGTCTCTCCGGTTTGGTTTGGGCATTTGTTTCCCTGCCAGTGCACACAGCTCTCCTTCTGAGGGGTGCTTGAACCGAAACAAACTAGGGGTAAAAGCTGCTGTTAGAAAAGATCACACACTCCTTATTTGGACAAATTACAGTGCATCCGGAAAGTATTCACAGCGCTTCACTTTTTCCACATTTTTTCATGTTACGGCCTCATTCCAAAATTGATTAAATTCATTTTTTCCTCAGAATTCTACACACAATACACCATAATGACAACGTGAAAAAAGGTTTTTTGAGATTTTTGCAAATTTATTAAAAATAAATAACTAAGAAATCACATGTACATAAGTATTCACAGCCTTTGCTCAATACTTTGTTGATGCACCTTTGGCAGCAATTACAGCCCCAAGTCTTTTTGAATATGATGCCACAAGCCTGGCACACCTATCTTTGGGCAGTTTCGCCCATTCCTCTTTGCAGCACCTCTCAAGCTCCATCAGGTTGGATCGGAAGCGTCGGTGCACAGCCATTTTCAGATCTCTCCAGAGATGTTCAATCGGATTCAAGTCTGGGCTCTGGCTGGGCCACTCAAGGACATTCACAGAGTGGTCCTGAAGCCACTCCTTTGATATCTTGGCTCTGTGCTTAGGGTCGTTGTCCTGCTGAAAGATGAACCGTTGCCCCAGTCTGAGGTCAAGAGCGCTCTGGAGCAGGTTTTCATCCAGGATGTATTCATCTTTCCCTCTATCCTGACTAGTTTCCCAGTTCCTGCCGCTGAAAAACATCCCCACAGCATGATGCTGCCACCACCATGCTTCACTGTAGGGATGGTATTAGCCTGGTGAGGAGCGGTGCCTGGTTTGCTCCAAACATGACGCCTGGCATTCACGCCAAAGAGTTCAATCTTTGTCTCATCAGACCAGAGAATTTTGTTTCTCATGGTCTGAGAGTCCTTCAGGTGCATTTTGGCAAACTCCAGACGGGCTGCCATGTGCCTTTTACTAAGGAGTGGCTTCCGTCTGGCCAGTCTACCATACAGGCCTGATTGGTGGATTGATGCAGAGATGGTTGTCCTTCTGGAAGGTTCTCCTCTCTCCACAGAGGAACGCTGGAGCTCTGACAGAGTGACCATTGGGTTCTTGGTCACCTCCCTGACTAAGGCCCTTCTCCCCCAATCGCTCAGTTTAGACGGCCGGCCAAGAGTCCTGGTGGTTCCAAACTTTTTCCATTTATGGATGATGGAGGCCATTGTGCTCATTGGGACCTTCAAAGCAGCAGAACTGTTCCTGTACCATTCCCCAGATTTGTGCCTCGAGACAATCCTGTCTCGGAGGTCTACAGACAATTCCTTTGACTTCATGCATGGTTTGTGCTCTGACATGCACCGTCAACTGTGGGACCTTATATAGACAGGTGTGTGCCTTTCCAAATCATGTCCAATCAACTGAATGTACCACAGGTGGACTCTGTAGAAACATCTCAAGGATCAACAGTGGAAACAGGATGCACCTGAGCTCAATTTTGAGCTTCATGGCAAAGGCTGTGAATACTTATGTACATGTGATTTCTTAGTTATTTATTTGTAATAAATTAGCAAAAATCCCCCAAAAACTTTTCACGTTGTCATTATGGTGTATTGTGTGTAGAATTTTGAGGAAAAAAATTTATTTAATCAATTTTGTAATAAGGCCGTAACATAACAAAATGTGGAAAATGTGAAGCGCTGTGAATACTTTCCGGATGCACTGTACAAGTGTAAATGATTGTTCATCACTAAAGTGACCGGGAATGTGTAACTGAATGTCGTCATTTCAATTCAGCCAACAACATTACCTGCCATTGCATAGAAGCCAGCGGGCAAATGAACAGTGAGGAGCCATTCTCTGCATTATGCTAGCGGCCAGCAAGCTGACCACCAGCTGTACTCCCATCAGCGCCTGTTGTAGAAGACACACACATGTTGGTCAAGTAACAGGTTCCTCTTAGAACACATCTGATATGACACCCCTCAGCTGCTGTCTATCTCAAACGAACTCGCTATGCCAGAGAGAGTGGGGGCGGCCTCGCTACAACTGTGACAGTCATTCAACTTCCCAAGGAACCGAGAAAGTTCTTAAGATAGCAGCTCCTTGGAGGGGAGTGCAATCAGTGCATGAAGGGTGAAGCATGCTAGCACTGCACAGCAAACAGTAATCAACAACGGTGGCAAACTGTGTCAGCACTGCAGTTACAATAGGACATCATATAGGAGTTTAACAATGTCCAAATTAATGGAAGCCCTGGACAGAATATGCCAACTAATAGTTTTCGCTGTTTTCATGGGTTGCTGCTGCAGGTTGCTGGTAGTCAACTTTATTTTAGCAAGTAAGCTAATATTGCTAACACGCTATATGTATATGGTAATGAAAATGACTTAGCTTCTAGCTATCGCTTGCTAGCTAACGTTAGCTGCAAAGACTAATGCCTAAGTGGAAAGTAATTAATATAGCAAATTAGAAATAATAACAGATATAACTCACCATCTTTGCAACCGACTCGATCTATGAGATGTTGTAGCTATTAGCTTTCACACAAGCGTGCAGTTGAGTGTCTTGACAGCTGAAGCAACTAGCTGAAGCAACTTCAGCTGACATGTGAAACCGTAGCCTGTCTCCGACCGGATGTTGTGTCAAAGGACCTGCAAAAGCACGTGTTTTCATTGGCTATCATTCGGATTTCGATAGTGTGAAGAAGTGGTAGGATTATGGGCAAAACGAAACGTTTTCCAAACAAAAGTGGTTGAAAAACGTTGGAATCATGTGGCTCAGACCAAGCCAAAGTTGATGATGGAATATTTATCTTCAAACAATAGTGTGCATGCATGTAGTTATTAGACAACGTGTGTGATGTAGGACTTGTCACGCAAGCGCGCGCACTCGACCGTGCACAAACACACTCACACACGCACACACACACGCGCACACACACACACACACACACACACACACACACACATAAAAGGCAAGCTCATAGACTCCCACACAGTCACACACAGATTCACCCAAGCGCGTGCGGATCCTGGACATGCATTATAATGAAAGATCTCTGACTGTGAAGCAGCAGCCTTACATCCCTTCAATAGTGCAAATAAGATCTAACAACAAGTCATTCATGGCATTCAAATCTCATTTTAGCATGTGTGTTCATGTTGTTTGGGTGGTCCAAAAAGTTGATTGAATCCCCACTTGCTGCTAATTGGTAGTACCCCTCCTGGTGAATATGTGTCTGATGCTTTGCCCACAGAATTTGTGCAAAGGCCGTGCCATTTTAATGAGAATGGTGAATGTGATTAAATAAAGAATTGTTGAACAAAGACACAACATCTCTGATGGGCAACAACGTAACGCACCACTGGGTAGACATCTTTGAATTTAAATCATGGAAAGTGTTTACACTATGTTCAAATCCATGACGTTATTAATTTGGCTGTTGAACTAGAATGATTAATACATTGCAAAGCAAATATTTCCTTTGATAATTAACTTTTTGTAATGTATTCAAACTGGAGTGAGAAAGTGTAAATAAAGAGCGCCAGTATACGGCCTCTGTGTGTTGAATCAACCATACCACGTTCAATGTATATCTCCCACTAATGTCTATAATTACCAACCAGTTACACGAAAGGAAACGCATTTTGATAACTGGTTTTGTATGTAACTTGTAAGGTCAACATTTGTAGAACAGAGGCAAACAGATGCTGTTTTTCAGCCCAGTGTGTTTCTCTCTTTTATTCATTACTATACACATCTGCTACAAAAACTCTCAGATTTGAAATTGAAGCCTAAAGTCTTAAATTCAACAATTAAAAAGATACACGGATAGAAAAAAAAATCCTTCCATCATTATCATTTGATGCAAATGGTAATCCCTCCCATAGCCACACTAGCCATCTGTGTCTGGGCAGAAATGACTGGGGGGAAACACGTACAAATAAAATGCTAATTCGTTTGGGGCTACAAGTGTCTCCCCCTCTACTCAACTGAGGGGGCCCCTTGGTTCCCACACCACTTCCCTGTCTCAGTTCTGGGGTGCCTCTGTGATGCCGTGGGGTGGGCCTGGGCCGGCAGCAGAGGAGAGACTCTCCCATTGGCTGGCCTTTGTTCGCTACATTCATTCCCTATCTGAATATATGCAAATGTGGTGGCCATGGGCTGTCAGGGGAAACTCCCACCTCCCTCCATCTCTCCCTGTCCGTGTCTTTCCCTCGCTTATTCTCTCCTTCCTCCCACATGCTTTTTAACCAAGTGTTCTGCTGGGCAGAACTACGGTAGGTATAGCAACTAGCTATGGGAAGCAAGGATTGATTTCTCAGGAAGATGTGTGGAAAAGGACAAAGATTCATGCCTATGGTATGTCAGACACCGCCTTATAGGCCGGAAGAAGGAATGGACAGAAAGATTGGAGAGCTAGGAGTGGGAAGAAAAAGGCTCAATGCCGAAAAAGAGCCCCCGTCGAGATAACGCACAGAGCCCCTCCATTCCCTGCGCGGCCACAATTTATTGCCAGTACAGTACAGAATCCACTGAACGGCTCTCCAAGAGGAGCCTGATATGGGGGCGCCAGATGTATGGCTTCTATTCAGACAAGATATTGATGGAACAGTTTGCATCTGTCGCCCACAGGCAGTGTGTCACTTTTCCAGCGCAAATAATCTCCTGATTCAAGCGTGTCATGTCGCGTCACTTGATTCCATAAAGACAATGCTTTAGTATTGCTTTCCTCCTTTCTTTATTGTCGTATTGGGCGCAAAATACAATGGCGAATGACAAAATAAGAGCAGACCATGTTCTGATATACAGGATGAACAATACTTTTACATATACATACATTGTATATACATACATATACAAAATACATATATTTTTCATCTTGATATGGCATTGGTTGTCATATAATAAATAGCTTAAGTAATTACCATCTTTACAGATTTGAATCCATACACATGGAATCTGAATCCACACACACACACACACACACACACACACACACACACACACACACACACTCACACACACACAAGCTCTCTCAAAACATATTCTATAAAACACATTTCAAATCACATATATCAGATGACCACGTATTCAGTGGTTGTATCCAGATCATCTATGATTAGACGGTTTGAATAATTGGATAAACTTGCCTTGGCTTAGAAAGGATGGATAAAACACTAAGCTGCTACTATGGCTTGTCCTCACACGGATACAGGATTTGGACAGCATGGATGAGGGAACATGCATACAAGTGTAATTACTCACATGGACACTGGTAATTCTATTATGTTAAGGTCTTTTCAGTGTTTACTGTATTTCAGATTGCTTGGCCTGCACGAACAGATGGGTGTATATCACACATGCGCGCACACAGACAAACACACAGTTTGTTGCCTTTTTTTACCCAGATGTGCAAAATTCTGAATATGCATGTTTAGTTTTCTGCTGCTTCAGGCCCATCTTTGCAAATGCACGTTTAAGTTGAGACCATTTCTTTAATTATTTTATCTTTCAATGTGTACAATGAAATAACGGATATTATAATAAAAAATGTCCCTCCAATCTACTTCAGTATTATTCTGCAAAACAAAATGCTTGACAAACCAGGAATTTTGCGCTCCTCCAGTTTGTCCTGGTGTTTAAAAAAGAAACATACATTTGTTTGTATTTTGGTGTTACAAAGGAAGAAATACTTTGTAACAATGATTTATGTAATTGTTAATGTTTAATGTTCAGGAAGGGAGTTGAAATCTGATTATATGCTGACTTATAAAAAACGAATTTGCATCTCAATTTCCAATTTATTTTTACACAAACAGGGTAAGGATTTATTTAGTTTTTGACTGTATTCAAGCATACATATCAAATTCCTATAAGGGGGTTGGTGTTCCAAATCTCGGAAATGATAAACCTTTCTCAAGACCACCCCAACGGATTTTGCATATCTGCCATACATTTTCATGTTCGAATGACAATTGGCCGCACAAGCACTGTGCTTGAACTTGACCGCAGGAATTGCCTGGGAAAGGAGATGTGAATTTGGCCCTTGCGCCCTTCCTTTTATGCTGCGCGGGCTCTTCAGACTGATGTCAGTGCTCATTAGCATAAAATTCAGCCTTTTGCTAATTAAAGCAGAGAAGCACTTTTAGAGACTAGTCTTATCCACATGGCAAGGAACAGAAGAACATCTCTTCCTCTCTTCTCTGCAGGAACTAAGTGACCTAATATATGTACCGGTAAGTCTGTTTGTGGTTATTTGTTCAGACCTGAATCTTAATCACTGGCATGCTTCAATTGGATTATATGTTTATTAATGTGGTCAAACTGTTACACGTACTGGTGTCTCATTTGAAAAATAAGTTCATTTAGAAAATCAATAGGGTTCAATTGAGTCAGACATTTTACAGTGCAATTGTTTTTTCAAAACTGTCAATGTGCTCTTTTAGAACTCAGTTTATGAACCATCTGAATGCTGTGGAAAATGGGCCTGCATGACTAACTATGAATGGAGTAGAATCAGTTCAGTGTGAGGGTCTTCACCAGCTGGCGCTTACTCACTCAGAATACAGTGATCCCATTCTCTCCATGAAAGTGTTTACATAGACTGCATTAGCCCTATGAAATGTTTCTGCTGGCTGTCTTTTGATGGCGTGCCTAGGTGTTCGGCTGGGTCACATGTCAAATGGCAGAGGCTGTAAGTAAACAAGTGCTTCCCATTGACCAAGAATGGTGGTGAGATAAGTGTTAATGTTAGATTTGGCACAAATACTCCTTACTCAACAGTTGAATAGAGTAGATTATATAGTAAAAATGGAAGCAATGTTGCGTCCGCATTTTGAAGTCTTTTATATTTTGTCTCATGAGATTGAAATCTCAGACTCATTCTCGTTCCATGTGGAGCCTTTCCAAGTATGTCTCATTTAGAGCTAAAGACCAGACATGACCAGTCAGTAATGATGTTTAGTACCTTGTTTTCTCAGATTATACCTGTTGGGGGAATGAATGGAAGGTAATTATGGTCATTGGCGTGTTTTGGCCCTCTGATGCAATATATTCCATGGTAGACTTGCACCATGCTATTTACACACATCAAAATAGCAAGTGCCATGATGTTCATAGTTCTTAGTCTTATAAGCATTTTTACTCTCATTCCATCCAATCCATGGATTAATGGATGCGGCACATTAGCTTGTACAAGTTACCAATTTAACTTTAAGAGCCACCTTACTGAATACAATTAGGCGTGTTGTCTGTGCAGTGGGCAGGCAGGCTGTCATTTGGAATGACCCTACCTAATATTTGCTCTCTATGTGACCTTTCATGTAACCTTTGACATCATGATGTGATCCACATGATCAGTGTGAAGCAATGCCATAGCTCTTCCTATGGGGACACAACTGGTCACTTGACACACTCAGCCAGACCGGCCAATTACTACTCATTCTTGGAGGTGTAACACTTCATTTAAAAGACATTTGTTTTGTAGTGGATCTTGCACAACGAAAGTTTAAAGGATTTCTTGTATCTATCTCTCTCTCTCTCTCTCTCTCTCTCTCTCTCTCTCTCTCTCTCTCTCTCTCTCTCTCTCTCTCTCTCTCTCTGTATCTCTCACAGCAAAAGCTACTTAGAAAAGCAATGACATTACAGTAACTACATTAAGGTCAATATATTTTTATAAGAATTGCCTAAAAGTGTAAAGCACACCACAAAGGCGATAGATAGAATCAATATTGAACTACACGGCAGTATTTGGAAGAAAATGAGAACGATAACACTGTATTTGTGAATTTAAAGATATGTAACTATTGATAATAACAACATATTAATATTAATAAACATAATAATAATAATAATACAATTTTGTGTACCCTATTTTTACGCTCTTCTAGACATTTTACTATACAATTATAGCACAATCACAAGGCAGTATCACGTAAGCTGAATATTACATATTTTATCAGAAATACTTTTTATGAGCATGGGCCTATGTCTTGAATTTTAGATTTAGAGAGCTGTTCATTATCAGTTTGGTACAGTATACTAGTATTGATTTACATTTACGGTAATACTGAACACACATTTTAATGGCATCAAGCAATTTGGCATGACCATATGGAAAAACAATACTTCACTGATTTTCTGCATATTTGCATGACTTTTTGGTTTTTGGTTTTGCACCCCTACTGGGAATAGGGATATCCCAGTTATACCAGAATATCTGGAATAAAAAAGCTATTTTTATTTTAATGGAAGTTACACGCTAACCACCAGCATAGGATTTCAGCTGCCGTTTGTATTTACCCAGGACTCAGATAATAATTGTTTGTAGATTCAAATTTGATATACAGTAATGCTTTTTGAATGCCCAGCAGGAGGTCTGTGCCATTAGGATATATGTAAACAGTTAGGCCTACACTAAAAACTTAAAATATGCACTATACAATGCCAATATAAATTGATGACCTGACAGTACAATTAGGTACATTTTGGATTATGAATTCCTCCTGTTACAGGTAAATGTTGCTTTAACATTATAAATGTAAATTAAAGTGGGAAATTAAATTCCAACCTATTTAGCCCTACTTGTCTCTACAGTAATTTATAACTTACTTATAACATAGCAAAACTCAGATCTATATATTCCAACCGCAGTTGGTCTCTTTTTATCCACTATATCTCACTCACCCTCTTTCTCTCAAACACGCACACACACTCAAGACTATACTGTAACAGAAACAATTACACGCATAATACTATAATTATTACGGCAATTATTGTTGTTGAGCAATCTAAGATTTAATATTATACATCGAAGTGTATGTTTGATTATAGTTACACTCGACAATAACCAATAGACTTGTTCCAAAAACCTTTTAATGACCATGCAGCTCTGTGGTCAAACATAATTTAAAACAACTTAGCATTAGGAAATGCTGATCAGTAGACTTAAAATAAAATGTACATTGTACGTCCAAATTACCCATATGGGCTTTACAAAAAGCAGGTTTGTAAAGGACATTCTATTTTTCTATATTAAAAATTTATTAAATTTATTTCATATTCAATTTTAAATACCACAATAGTTTTAAGGCCTGACTTAATGAGTTCAGCGAGGAGCTTTAGAAAAAAACACAATGTGTTCACTTCAGTCGTTGACACCTTAAAATAAAGGATAAGTTTGATCTATTTCTCAAATGAAACCAGATGGCACACTACAAACGAAAAATAGGGTGTACCTTAAACATGACCATTGTTGGAGAATTATTAACCTTTATTTTAACTATTTAATAACCTTTTGTTTCGATCATATTAGAGTTTCTCTCCATAGATTGCGTCCTTTTAGTTCATTATGCATGGCTTTAAAAAAGTTAAAAAGGCCCAAGAATCTATGTTATAGATTACAATCTATACGTCTTTATCATCTGTATTGTCCAGCAAAAAATTATTTACCACACCTCCAGTTTGGACATTTTATCTCCATCGTCTAAAAGATTGTGTCCATTAAAATCGACAAAATGCGTATAAATAATTGTCAATATGAATATTTTTTTAGCTGTATGATAATTCTGTAGGTTACATTAACACTCGCCTACAAAGGATTTTCATTGACTATTAACTTGAAACGTAGAGGCAACTGTTTCACAGCGATTCTGCTCATTTTCTCCAATAGATGTCACTGTTTCTTTCATGGTGCAACCAACTGTACACAGTAATCTCGACCTCTATAAAATAGCATATGTAACTGGATCTTACTAGATCTTAAAGTACAAATGTGTGCATTTAGCGTTTAGAAATGTAGAAATGTATTATTTTATTGATTGGTAGGCCTATGGCTTAGAACAATTGATCATTTTAGATTTGGCAAAAATAACTTACCTTTTTCTGTGGTATATTGCCCATTCAATAAAACTTAGCTTACAGTATAAGTACAATACCTATTATGATTATTATTATTATGATTATTATTAGTAGGTAGTATTAGGCTTCTATTACTACTAGTAGTAGTAGTAGTAGTAGTAGTAGTAGTAGTAGTAGTAGTGTTTTGACAAGTCAGAATAATATTACAGGCAATGAATAACAAAGCAAAACAAATATACCCTAGATCTAGGGTATTTTCCCATATATTTTGATATAATAAATGCAATACCTAACTGTTGCAATCCAGTCATACACTTTTGCATTTGACAAGTTTTAACCGTTTATATAACCAAACGCCCACACAGTATATTGCTTAAAAGACAAAACTCGTAAACTTGTATCATTCATAAATAATTATTTACCACGGCCTTATTGACCTCAACGATTAAAAAAACGTCCTCGTTTCCAAACGTCTTGTTTTAGCTACAGGCCATTGGGCAACCTCCCGGTGAATGACGTCAGTACGCATTGGCTCATTCACGTACAATTTAGATTTTTGTGAGGCTCCTATACAACTATATTAACGACAGGAAAGGGTGTGCATTGTAGTTTTCCTTTGGTTTATGCACCCGATAATACGCTGATTAAAATCTATTCAGAAAGTTGTTAATTTGGCTAAATAATATTTTTGCGCCAAGACGCACAGAAGGAAAATGGAGATGTGCAAAACGTTATCGCAGGCCATTCACAACGCAAGGTTTCATCGCCGTCTCCCAGTGATCTTCGACTACAGAAGGCTACACTTTCAGGTGGCATAGCCTCTTGGTTCTTCTCAATACACCGCTAATCATTAGCACTCGCATTTTCGTTTATTATGGGACATTCTGGACGGCTGTTTTTATATTGCCATTGCCTAGGCTTAAACTGACGGTGTGTGACTTGATGCCACTTTTTGGCTCAGTGATCACCGATTTGACACCCCTTCTTGTAGAGGTGTACATAGTGGCAGACAAATGTTCCAGGACGTTTCAACTGTGTAAAAGGCGGAGGTGCAGGATAACACCAAAAAGGTGCTTAAATAGCTCCTTAAAAATCTTGTGCTGCGCACTGACAGACACATGACAACGCAGGCACATTACAAACATTGTCTTCTTGTGCATGAGTCCAAGACAGACGTTGTTACCTGCCTATCCCATAGGTCCTCTACCTCCCTCTAGCTCACCGTCTTCATATATGCAACGTCTGCCCGAGTGGGTATGCTATTTCTTTGAATTAATAAAAAATACAACGATTTTTTTTTCCACATATAAGGAATGCAACTCACGCTGAGTTAGAACAACGGATATCAATTCAATTCACAATGAACAAAGAAAAGTACAAAAACAGTTTTGGTTTCTGTGCACGTACTCCCTTGCCGGGCTACAGTGAAAGGGAGGGTGGGTGTTTGAAGGGGTGGGGGGTGCGGGGGACAGCAGTCCTCGAATCCTCCCTCCGTGTGGTGAGAAAATATAGCGCGGGGTGCGGGATTGGATACTAGCCTATAACAGCAATCAGTGCTTTAGCTTGAACCTTGTTTTAAGTAATTCAAGCAAAAAAAAATTGCCGTTTGTTAAAGACTGGACGACTGGATGGATTGACTCATTTTGTCTTCTCTTTCTTTTATACTGGCTCGATGCAAGGTTGCTCCGGGTTCGTGTTCATTGGACTTCTTTTATATTTGGCCTCAGAAGTGCCGTTTTAAGTGTGTGCATGTCTCTCTCTCTCTCTCTCTCTCTCTCTCTCTCTCTCTCTCTCTCTCTCTCTCTCTCTCTCTCTCTCTCTCTCTCTCTCTCGCTCTCTCTTTCTGTGTGTGTGTGTTTGTGTGTTCCTGACACTAAACGAAGATGGATTTAGCTGTGTTGTTGGATTACAAGTTCATGGCATGTAAGTAGTTCAAGAGACAGTATGGCTTACAGTCAATCAATTTGTTTCGAAAAGATTTAAAGCGTCACATGAGGAGTACACGTTTACTTGATTTTTTTTGTAGTATTTATTGTAAAAAGTATTCTAAATACAATTTCTCTACTTGGCCTATATGTGTCTAAGAATTAAAAAAAATATGTAGGCCTAGACCTACAGCGATATTACATAAATATCTAAAAACATGAGTAAGTGTATATAATTATATGTCAACGCTAATTTACCATGTCTTTACGGAACCTTCCATTGTGCAGTCTACACAGAGTAATTATTGGGCTAGCCGAGTTGCCCCAGAGCCAGTGTTTAAAGAAAACAGTTGTGCGATTGTTAGGAGAGCCTGGGAAAATGTTCCAGGGACTGGGAGGTGGAGTGTTTGACGCCAGACCCTCTTGTTGAGAAGACTTCTGTGCTCCCAGACATCATTGTCATGGTAATGAGCACCAGCACGTTGTTGAACTTGATGTTGACTTTTTTCTTT
The DNA here is from genome assembly GCA_026901105.3 of Galaxias olidus. Classification (NCBI taxonomy): domain Eukaryota; kingdom Metazoa; phylum Chordata; class Actinopteri; order Galaxiiformes; family Galaxiidae; genus Galaxias; species Galaxias olidus. The sequence continues at coordinate 57,489 of JAPMUY010009758.1, forward strand.
GGGACGACATTTTCCTCGGTCACTTGTTTGTAATCCTTCTCAGGAGCTGTAGTGTGCATGTAATGATTTAAGAGCACAAAACAATTAACAGAAATACCTTAAAACTAAGAATGCACCATTAGCCACTGTAAGAAGTGATTGCTCTTTTTAGGCCAATAGTTAAGCGTGTGTGCATATCAGAGCTAGCAGGGCAATTTATTTATTTATGATTTTCTTTAGATACCTTCTGATTAAATGTATTTACTTCGAGAGCTTTCATAGCATCAACAAGTTGATGTATACTTGCTTGCGTGTATTTGCTTGTTTTGTGTTTGTGTGTATGTGTATTTGTGTGTTTTTATTTACCTTGTTTACAAATCCTGAGTGTTCTGCGGCAAAATAGTTTTTCTGTTTTAACTTTGCATAGGGTATTGTTTGTAATAAAATCATTGTTTTCTATCAATTGCATTAAGTTAAAGCCTGTAAACCTAGTAAGCCTCTAGCTCTTGCAGGGACAGAAAACATATGGCTGCTCTAATTTTTTAATTCGTGGAACAGATTTATTCCCAACAAATTTATTGTTTTATTAGCCATGAGAAAATCTGACAATTATGTTATTAGCCTAATTACCGAGAATGTTTGCTTACACTGTCATATTTTGTAGAACTGACAGAGGGTTTTGCATCTCTCCAACAGGTGCGTAAATTAAACGTTTGAGAGTCTTTCAAGTTCGACAGGTAGGCCTAAATTGACCTATTACGTAATGAACATAGGCCAGTTTGTATCCGAACGGCTAGGGCTAACTTGGTTTCACTGCATAAAAATTAAAAATAAAAGTACCATATATTATTTTATAATAATAATAATAATAATAATAATAATAATAATAATAATAATAATAATAATAATAATAATAATAATAATAGCCTACGTTAACAGGATGTATAGGCCGAATAGGCCTTCATCAGAGAAATAGAGTAAATTTGTGTGGACTGTTTTAATACATTAAGGACAAGGCCATAAAGTGGTGGCAGCAAAACGTGGTTTCAGCACCAAGGACAGGGCCCAATGCCGGGTTAAATCGTTCCTTCTCCACATAGATAATATTGATTAGGGTATCGGCAATTATTTCTTATACAGTTATAGGGTAAAGCTATTTTAAACAGTAATTATGCTAACATTAGCGTTATTAACTCAGGGTTTTATAACTGTTAGTCCTAGCATATCTTAGCTTAGACTAAATGGGTATTTACATGAGTATTTAACATATTTTCAATTCCTTGACCCTGACGTATCACATTAAAAGTGTAATGGCAACATGCAGATAAAGGACCCAAAGGTTATGCTTTATATATGTGGACAGTGCACACATCATTATGGTACCTCTTACAGGACATGACGCAGATAGGGGGTGTGTCTAGTCTTCTGTCGACATTTTTACATGAAGCTTCTGGGCCATACAGACCCAAGGTATATATCCATCTACATGTCTGCATGACTTCGGAATTACCATTAATAATAGCAGGTGTAAAACAGGACACACACGCACACAAACACACATTTTAACAATTTATTTTTACAATTACTTTTGCATTATGTTAAGGGCTGTTGACTATATGCAGACAAATTCTGAAATATAGACTGCTCTCAGGTGAAGTAATTTATTTTATATGAATTACAATACAGTTTAGGATTAAGTACATTTTAAAATACAACTCAAAATGTGTAAGTGGTCAGTAAATTATTCAAACAGTGTTAGGTGGCTTACTTTGACAATTTAAGCAAAATTTCGTTGTATCAATATTCAGGCATTTAAGTTTAAATTAAAGAAAAGTCGCTTATTCTAAATGTGGAGGAAGCATGGCCTTATGGTGGCATCTTTGGAAATACCTATTTGGTAGGCAATATTTTTATTATAAAGAACTATGTATAGTAATCGAATGAGTAGGAAATGAAAAACACGTTTGCTATGAATCTATCTATAGTGCTTGACTCAATAATACGGCACCGGGCAAAGTCTACCTTTTTCGATTTCCTGATTTCTTGTTTGGAGGGAAAGGTTATTGTATTTATTGCGATATTTTAGCCTTACTGTGAAAGCCTTTTATTGTATTTTGCTTTTAAAAAGATAAATTAGTACTAATGAACTATCCAAAACTTGTAGGTACACATGTGACCTCTAAGTGAACTTACATTGGTTTATGAGTATCTCAACAAAGTGTCTCTTTCGGTGAAATGGGTCGTCCAATTTCAGGCTATATCTTATATTGGGACATTCCATTTTAAAGAGCTGAATGACTGAAAAAAATATGGTAGGTGGAAGCAATATAGGCCTACACTTCAACTACGCTTCTTAATAATTTTTAAGAATTCCATTTTCTAAGTTTACTTGTGTGTGTGTGTGTGTGTGTGTGTGTGTGTGTGTGTGTGTGTGTGTGTGTGTGTGTGTGTGTGTGTGTGTGTGTGTGTGTAGTGAGTGTGTGTGTGTGTGTGTGTGTGTGTGTGTGTGTGTGTGTGTGTGTGTGTGTAGGCTATATGTATTTCCGTGTGTCTCTCTCGTTCTTACTCTCTCTCTGTGTGTGTGTGTGTGTGTGTGTGTGTGTGTGTGTGTGTGTGTGTGTGTGTGTGTGTGTGTGTGTGTGTGTGTGTGTGTGTGTGTGTGTGTGTGTGTGTGGGTGTGTGTTCGTGTTCATGTTTCACGTTGCCTGTTTTTATATGCCATTGTCAAGGTTTTGGGTAAATTGAATAACTTTTTAAGCTCGCTTACTTCGTTAAGTAACAGGCTTAATATAGAACATGGAATGAATGCAGACCCTCAACGATTGCCAATATTTTCAGTAAAATTATATTTCAGTCTGTACACATTCAATCAATTTGGAAGGGGATGCTAAATTATGATATCTTTGGTTAACTTGTTTGGCTGGAACACTAGGGAGAACATTAATTATGCTTTACATCACTCCAAAGTAGTCGTAACCATAGATTGCCTATATGCTCAGCTGCATGATTATTACGCTTATAGGTTGCCTATATGCTCAGATTCAAGCGAAGGACCAAATTATTACGCGTATATGATGCGATTCATGAATAATATAAGCGTAATAATTTAGACCTTTGCTTGAATCTGAACAAATGGGCAACCTATAAGCGTAATAATGAATAGTGAATAGGAGTTCATGTAAGACATTGCCTTTTTAATGGACATTTATTTCAAACTATAAAATGTCCACATTGTCCATGTAAAGCCGTAGGCCTATAAAACAATCAGTTATTTAAAAAAAAACAAAAGTCAAGCGACTAAGATACATTTGTCTTTTACTAATTCCAATGTATAGTTGTAAGGGTGGAATATTGGGATTTTATTCTATTTTAAAGTACAGGTCTACTGCTGTGAGCTTGGTCACGGCGTAGTCTACTATGTCCCTGTAGATATGTGCCAATACAATAAGAATAGCTAATGCTGGTGACATCACAGTTCTATTTGCGCTGTGACCCCCTTGGCCTGTGCAACTCTCCCCCAGCCACAGCAAATCTCCGAAACACTGTCAGTTGCATCGCTTCGCCTCTCTTTCTTTTTGTCTTGAAACCTTTTGTGGGTGGAATTTAATAATAATGTATAACGGTTGTTATTCCTACGTGATCTAACGGAGATGATATGTTATGATCAACAAAGCTTTGTTTGATTTACATTCCAAACTCTTTTTGGAGTAGATTTGGACTCCGTTGTCGATCCGTGGCTCTCGGACTTTACAGCTGGGGAGGAAACTCCTTTTAGGGATTCAATCTGAGGAACTTTGCCTGCATGTATGCTTACAATGTCGAACATTTAGGTTGATAGAGATTTGCTCCGTTTCTTGACTGTTAATCTATTTGACGAGATGAATCCGGAGTATTGCACCTTAGTACAGGCTAATGATGTGAGTATATCATGATATTTTTTTCGATACAATTATACATAAAGGTTTGGTTTGATTCTGAATACAATGTTTCATGACATGACACAGTGGTCTGCAGGGTTGTCCACAATGTAGTTGACTATATTAATGCAGAAAATAGTATTAACAATGTCGTTTAATCAGACGGTTTTCATTATACAATGTTAAATTCTTGGATTTTTTGTTTAATTTATTATACTTTTTTGCTGGCTACAGTGTTTTTATTTATTTAAGAAATTTGCTAAAGCTTAATGGTAAATTGTCACATGGCCAGAAAGTATAAAAATAGGCCAACATATAGGCTTTGGTAATGCTGAAGTGATTTTGTAATTTAGCTGTATGCCGGTGGATTCACGTTTTATAAACATATTTAACAATTAATTTCGCACATTTATAAATTCTATTGTAATTTATAGGTGTCCAATGTGTCTGGATGAGTCTTTCGGAGCTCCCTTTTTAAATTAAATGGGCAGACAGCAAATAGCTAAATTGGTTGCAAATAACGCTGTATAGGAAGGCATCATAGTAAAACAGTATTTTCATGTTGCTTTTAGATCTTTAGATATAGCCACATGCAGCTCGAGGTTTGGCTGCTTAAATTATGTTTATTGCAAATAATGTGATTTGGGTCTTCAATATTTCTGCACTCATTAGTGCAGCTATTCTGATAGACCTACCAATTGACTTAACTTGGAGAGGGTGGCCCATTGATGACAGGTGCATAGCACTTATATAAGTGATTAACATTGTCACAATAGTGTTGCTCTCAGCCACAACATTTCCCCTGTGTGTCCCATATAGGGTTACAATCATGATTTATCTATAAGTCGCATTGAACAGTATAGGCTATTCATGCATTTTCCTGAATCTTCTTAGTCATGTTATCAGGCTACAGTGTGTCATAATATCGGGAGGCATATACGTTTGCCCAGAGACTAGCGTCTTTTACGGGCATGCAAGTTTGTGTGTGTGTGTGTGCGCGAGCACGCGCGTGTGTGATCGAGAGAGAGAGAGAGATCGAGCGCCTGCACTGTGCACACAATCAGGCGGAATGCAATGTCTCCTAGTGACCACAACAGAAGAAGCTGCATCTCTCTGGTAAGCGGCGGCCCCTTTAAGAGACGTGGGTTAGTTTTTCTCTTTGGTTATCTAGCTGTATGAGTTTATCAATATCATAAAGCTAGAGAACCGAAAGTATAAACTAATTCTACCGACTTCACAAATCGTTAATGGAGCGACGCAGATCTGGACTGGTGAGCATCCGAGGAAACAGGCAGCCAACACCGGGACCGAAAGGCTGGCTGTTCGTTATAGCGTAGAACATCGCCGTGGACGTTCTGTTTATGAAACGATTTAATAAGATGAATGGAATAAATGTTGCTCAAAACGGATTTATAGCCCAGGATATCTTTCAAGGAAATATGTAACGGCCATGAGCTATGGAATGGCACCGGTTAAAATCGCATCGCTTCAACTGGAGATAGCCTCCATTCACTCAATGATGAGAGGGAAATACGACAGCAGCAGGAATCCCCAAGGATACTAATTCTGTTGTTTGGTATAAGAAAATGTTGTTCAAGGCCCCGACCATGGTATATTCTTACAGTTCTAAGCGTTTTAAGAAATTTATTGTCATTGTGCTTTTAGATCCCAACGTGAGACCCCGAGGTGAGACCGAGCATGTTTAGGAGAGAGAACTACTGCAACTGATTGGACGGTTCCTTTGAGTCACGTGTTCACGTAAACTGTGGCACTATTGTACGGTATTAGAGAGTTTAACAATCCAAGTTTTTCTAATGCCTACCTATGGCAAGGTTTTATGTGGGCTGGCAAGCTGCATCTTTCAGATCGCAGAGCTCTGTAACGTTTACTCTCTAAAATGTCAGGGATGGAGTCTACAGTGCAGTGCAGTGAGTCAACATATAAAGACTGCTACTCTGCGTTGAAAGAATTGAAGTAACAGGAACAGGGTCCTTAGTGAAATGCTGTTGGACTAGATTGGGTTGTTTATTGGCAAGCGGTGCCATTTTCAAGTTAATCGGTAATACGCTGTACCCTGGCTAAAGACTGGATGTTTGCCTAATGGGCTGGCATAATTTCACTGGTTTTAGCTTGAGTGATGCCCTTATCAATCTGACCTGATATCCCCTGTGTGAATCCTATCACACAGTACCATCTGAGACTGTAAGCACGTGGACCACTTAGGATTCATGGACTCAACTATCCAACCAATCCTTATGACATTACTGTCTTTGCAAGTCATGCTGTGTACAAAATATGTTCACATTTGAATATGTCATTGTGGACCACACACTTCTTTTACAATTGGCTACCAGTGCAGGCCTAGTTATAGCTGTAATTGTTGTGTGCTTTGGTTAGTTAAGGACTGCCTTAGTACCATAACTGCAAGCCGTTCCTCAGAGATCTCCCTAAGTGTCATCTCCATAGGCTGCTTCTCCGTGGACCCCCTCCCGCCCTTCTCCGCCACGCAGGCACGCCCATGCCCGCACATTCACCCCGGACTGTCTCATGGACAGGCCCAGCTCTCTGCACCCGCACAGGGCTGCTCCTGGAGCTGACCGGATGAGGCTGAGATTCAGGGTCACAGATAACGGGGGGAGGCAGGCTTGACCGGGTGGCGACAGATCGGACCGATTGCGAACCTATTTGTGTCAGTCGGCTGCGACGGACAAGTGTCCACCGTCTATCTGGCTCCCTGCTCCGCCTCGGCCACTGTAGCACTACACACACTGTGGGACGTGATTTACAGTGGAGCCTGTTGAATTTTAAACACACTCTACCGGGCGAGCTGCCTCGGCAGGGTACTTCTCTGATGACCATTAGTTCTCTAGCAGTGGGAGAGGGTGGAGGAGTGGAGCGACCGCTCCACCGCAGGGCTGAGCGATAGGTCTGGCCCCTTGCATCATTGCCACGGCCGCTGCCAAGTGTTTGGCAGCAGCTTTAGCTAGCTGGTAGCCAGCGTTCTCCCCGCTCTCTCACAGGGTCTTGTTTTGTGACTACGAGCTTCCTTGTATGTGTGTGTGTGTGTGTGTGTGTGTGTGTGTGTGTGTGTGTGTGTGTGTGTGTGTGTGTGTGTGTGTGTGTGTGTGTGTGTGTGTGTGTGTATACAGTACATGGGCGTGTGTTTATTTATGTGATCCAGCATTGCACCTGTATTTGGCTTAGGTGCATAGAATACGAGACAGTTCCGAGGCCTTAGTGTTTTTTTCAGTCCCAAATGTAGTATGTCGTCTTAGCCTTATATTTCTTTATATGTAAGCATTGAGGTAAGCTAGGTAGCATGAGCCTATTCATTCATTCCACAAACAGGTAGAAGAAGATATGAGTAGTTGTGTTTTTTGGAATGCGTCACTGCTTCGGTGTGCTGCATCATTCATCTCATCTTATATTCACCTCTTATCGGCTCCCATGAACTTCACATATTACCATAGCTACCTCTGATCCAATGTGCAATGTATTTTTTTTGATTGAGTCCTACCGAGGCAACCTAGCACCCAGGCAAAGCATTGAGACCATAGTAAAAATGCATGTAATGCAGGGGGGTTGCAAATGAGTAATAGATGAGGATCCTTTGAAATTGAAATGCCGTGTGTGCGGACTGTCTGAGAGGCACGCCAGACGTTTTCCCACATTAATATGTGTCTGGTCTGCCACGAGCTAGGAGGCCCTCAGCAGATGGAGCCTAGTCTGGTCTGGTCCCATCTAGACACGGCAGCTGCCAGAAGGCCGCAGAAAAGAAGGGGGGGGGGGGGGGGGGTTCCACTGCCGTCCACAAGGGCTCCATATTTTAATCTAGGTCCAAATGTATTTTTACTTCCTCAAAATCCATTTTGCAGTTCATTACCTGGAAGAATCAAAAATATATTAGACAAGAGGCAATAGAGTTGGGGCTGCAGTTGCAGGTAGAATGAGATTAGATAAGACCAGTGGGAGGGAGTGGAGCTTGGTTGTTTATTCGCGCAGTGCACCTCTAGCTGTCATGTCAGTCTAGAAGGGCAGATGTGTCAATAGTTTGCATTTCTCCCCTCACTGTATTGACAGTGTTGCATGCCCTGTGTTCGGTATGGAAGCAATGCTAAATGGGTTGTTTCTCTCAACATAATTGTATCAGAGATTGAATAGTCTTGATCTATGGTTGTTTGGGGTCGGGGAACACAGCAGGTATTCTATAGGATGTAGCAAAGGCCTGCTGTTTCAGACTTACAAGACACCAATAGAGGTGTTGTTCTTTGAATTACCTATTTAGATAACATAAGCAGTGTCGGGGTTGCCACCAACATTAACAACATCTCTCTGTTTTTGATGTGTGTGTTAGAGAGAGAGAGAGAGAGAGAGAGAGAGAGAGAGAGAGAGAGAGAGAGAGAGAGAGAGAGAGAGAGAGAGAGAGAGAGAGAGAGAGAGAGAGAGAGAGAGAGAGAGAGAGAGAGCCTACATTATTCTTTATTTTATTTAAGGAGGCCTTGATTAAAGACTGGGGTATCCTTGTGTTTGAATGGTGATTGCACACTGAGACACATTTCAAAAAGTAGTACAAATGTAAAATATGTTTGTTGTGCTGCTTCTACATAGTTTCTAAAGATAAACTACATATTTCTTTACAATATATTCTGGATTGTTAAACTTTTTACATCACAGGTTTATGTACAGATTTCTAACACTCTAAATTGTTGTTACTGGGGCAAGGATTATAAGATAGTTTAGATTTCATTTCAAAATAAGTTTATAAACAATTGAGTATGTGCAACGTATTCTTTACATTTTACATGTAATTTTTTTACAGTTTGGGCAAAATTGTAATTATTGTATTATATATTGTATTATTATTATTATATATAGCATGTGTTATCTCAAAATAGCAAATGGTTTGTACCCTTTTCCCTAAACTAATGAATTCTGAGATTGGTAGCTTAGCAGTGGCTTCTGACCCTTGCAACTGGTATATGGTGGGGCAGGACTTAAAACCTGGCATGTAGGATTTAAACTATTTTTGTCATTTTGAGTGGATGTGCAATATAGGTGCATAGTTATCTTTCAGGATTTTGTGTGGAAATCCAAATGTCAAGGGTGTGCTTTGTGTGTGTGTGTGTGTGTGTGTGTGTGTGTGTGTGTGTGTGTGTGTGTGTGTGTGTGTGTGTGTGTGTGTGGAGAGAGCAAGAGAGAGAAAGGGCTGAATACATTGTTGTGAACCAGAGGTTTGTAGATAAATATTAAATTGCTTAGATGACAATCGAAATTCAACTAGTTCAATGCATGTCTTTCCTACATTATGCTACACCGGCAGACTAACCTAACCCAAATAGTTTGCTTTGAATTCGCATAATTATCGTGCAATGCATTGGAAATATTATTTAAATTCATATCAACACAAGAACAGCTGGCTGGCGACTGACAAGTTTATCTGCATTGGGGACCGTATCAACGCATTCTTTCTATCTTATACTGATGTTAAAATTACTAGTTTGACAACTTGAAATCATTACAGATATATACATTAATTGTAAGTTTTTATATTATTCTATCGCGGCTGAGCTTACACTGTTGGAGTTGCCTCGTAGTCATTATATTATAGTTATTTAAAGACAATAATTTAAACACAATACAAATATGTAGCTAAAGTCTGTAGTTACATTTTTGAATTTTTAACATGGCGCGAAGGTTTAGCCTTTTGGTAAACGGTAGGCCTATTCTGTAGTTTTCTGCAGCAATGTGGTAACTTTAACTAAAATAGACGACTTTAGTTTTTTTCATTCGTCAATAAATTCACAATCTACTATAAATGAATACGAACCCATGGTGGAAATACTTTGCATGCTGAGTCGTCAAATTGATGAAATCCCTAAACCAACTACATTTGACTAAACCGAAGGCCATTTGTAATTTGTAGTCCGTTTTCAATCGTATAGATTGCGTCCAAACAAGATGGGTTTTGAAAATAATTTATTGTCATAATAGCCTATATATTTAACCATATATTTGCATCGAACATGTTTTGTTGTAGGGTTCATGTGAAAGGATATTTAATATATTACATTTGTACAAAATCATTTTAGACTATATTGACTATTTAAATTTCATCATCAATTTACTGCATTTTGAACAGGCAGATTAGATTATTATTATTATTTATTTTAAAAGCTTAAAATCACAGAATTAACCTGCTAAATACTACACAAACCAAATGATGCCTAATTTTTTTTGTGTGTCAATGATGCAGTTATTAGTTTTGATAAGTATAAAAATGTGGTATGTTAACCATCATGTTCTTGTGGTTACCATGCTAATGCTCCAGCTGAATATTCTTTGTTTCCAGGAAGCTGTGGACCAGGTCCAAACATACACCCAGGCGATCACCAGGCCTCATGGGCATGGACAACCAGACAGCACAGACCTTTGCTCTGAGAGATAGCATGAGAGATGGAGGTCTCTGGGTCAAAGGATTACTGATCTGCCCTATGGACAGAAAACACAGGTGAGACAGCATTCATAGCATGCTAACTGTGGGCACCATGCTATCTTAACATCCATACAGAAACTTGAGTAGATCTCGTCAGTCAGTTCTACTATGCTTTGCCATTGAGTAAGAATATTTTGTCTGGCCTCATCTATTGACTGATCATGAGGAATTATTCTATAATTTCTGTCTATTTTAATTGAGAAAATTCTTATTAGTAAGATGTTTTAGATAAAAATATCCAGCTTATGTTGCGAGGTTGTAATCGACTTACATTCATTCTCGTAATTATCAAATGTTATATTTGAAATTGAGTTAATAAAAAATATCAAGACGCTACAATGCGTTAAGGTGAGAAAAACTATTTTGTTTAAATTGCTCACAGGCTTTCTTCAGGCCTTTTTAGTCCTTCTTAATGTTGACATAGTTAATTGGTATCAACAGTGTGTTAGTCACTTTTCTTGTATACACTCGCTCTCTCACTCACTCGTTTGTCTCACTTTTTGCCCCTGTTTTTTATAGTCTGATCCAATTTGTTAGATTCTTCGGTTTTGGCATGATAAGACGCAGGGTGGCCGCTTGTGTAATCTATATTTTAATTCCTTTGTCCGTGCTCTTTATCCCTTTAAAGATACTTAAGGGGGACCTTGGCAGGGTGTGTGTTCAAGGTGTGCTCATGTGGAAAGACTGCCAGGGTGGCTAAGTCCCTCACCCCTCTAATTCCCTCACTCCCACCCTCTCCGTTCCTCCGTCCCCTCCTCTCCTCTCTCCCCCTGGACCCTGCTCTCTCGCCCCCGGCCCCATACCCTACACACACTCTCTTTCTCTCTCTCTCTCTCTCTCTCTCTCTGTCTCTCCTTTCTTTCCACAGTTTCCCTCCCTCACTCACTCTGGCGAGTTTGCATGAACTGGAAGGGGCTAGTGGCTTGAGTTGGTCCCCTCCCTCCCTACCCTTGTGAACTTTAGCTGCAATTCTCTAGGCACACATGCATCGTGAAACACAGATTGAAAAAGAAATGAGTATTTCTTTTCTCCCAGCGCATTATGTGGGGCTCCTTCTCTCCCTCCTCTGCTGGGCTTTCATAGCAGTGATGCTCTGATCGTGGACCATTTTCACTTTCTAAGTGTGATGACTGAGAACGCCATTTGGCATGTCATAAGTGAAAACAAAAGGATTTTTTTTGGGGGGGGGGGGAATAGATTACATCAGTGCTTGGATGTATTATTGAATATCCTCTGTGCACCTCTCCATAAATACGTACCGGATGTCTTCTAAACTCTATTGAGAGACCCGCTGTCTCCACCGGCAGATAGAATCTGACACAGTCGAAGTTTGGCATAAATATTAGATGGAGGCTGATTAGCTCGCGGAGACGGGGCTGGTGTTGCCGCGTGAAGTCATGTTTCTGTACCCCTCCTTTGTCTGTGTGTGGTGCTGGGTGTGATGGATGGCTGGAAAGAAGAACGGCGAGGTGACTCATGCTGTAAGGGTCTTCCCCTCTCCCTCGCTCCCGCCTTGGCTTTGAATGACACTCCTAAGATTACCGGGCGGTACGCTAACGGCGAGCGGGCCCCTGAAAGGCAGGAACGCTGCTGAACGCGTGCTTGACCTCCTGGAGAGAACAAAGTAGATGGAGGGATGGTGGTGGTGGTGGGAGGAGGGGGGGGGGGGGTGGTGGGGCAGAGAGATGGAGCTGCTCCATCAGGAAAGGGAAGAAAAATGTTTGTTTTTTTGGGTTGTTTTCCCCTCAGGGCTGGTAGAACATTCTGTGACATTGGCCTAGTTCTATATCCGCAGTGCCCCAGAGGAGACGTTGCGTTTGAGAATCAGACCAGAGAAGATCAGAGGAGATTTTCACAGCCCGTGGCCATCCTCCTCCATAGCATCCCGACCACCTCTCCACCCGGCTCCACTCCTCCTCCACTCGATCGGGGCCCTGCCCGTGCCATCTTACCTAGTCAATATTGTATTCACAAAGTAGGCGAGATCGATGGAGACATGCTTTGGTGGGAGAATGCTTCGGGGAGCCGCCGCGTAGGAACAACCACGGGGCAAATATGAAGCAGACGTTGTCCATTCAATAGAAGGCAACCGCTCGCACGCCTTTGTACCGGCCCCAACGCAGATTAACATGCGCTGGCTCGCCAGCGTGCACGTCGCCGAGGCCTGGCCTCTTTGTAGGGCTGGTGCGGGTGAGCGGTGGGAGCCGTAGGGTACGCAATCCTCCTCTTCCAACCGCCGACCTCTCGTATGTTAATGGCCACGTTGTAGGAGTGAAGCGGTAATCCGCTCGTTCCTGGAGCCTGGGATCCGTTCCACTGTCTTCATCATGCACACGCGTAGGCTAGCTTACGACGCAGGGGCCGTGCGTTCAGCTTTTCTACCGTTACTTCTGGCCCAGGGTTCCCCGGCACGCATAGCGGGCCCTTTCCCCCTTCCCAATCGGGCCCTGGATGTCAGTGTGTGGCTCCGCGTGCGCCGTACTTAAAAGCTCCCACCTGAAAATGGCTGAAGAAGGCCGTAAAGGAATTGTAAATATGAATTAGTTTGGGAAGTGGGAAACTGGATGATGGAGGATGATAATTAACAGGTATCTTATTTTAGTGCGGGTCATAGGCAAAGTGTATATTTTCAATTTTGGCGTACCTTCAAGCAACAAAGCGTGTGTTCTATGTGTGTTAAGCGGGACCGATCGGAGGTGTTAATCCTCAACACGGGCCTAAGCACCCGGCCACCGCGGCTCGGCAAAGTTTCCAATCCGCCTGAAAGCCGTCTGTTTGCTGGGGAATTTTTCTCAAGCCTCACAGATTTGTATGCATAAACTGTGCCGCTCGGCTGTTCTTAAAAGTTGATTTAAATTATACCCTCTGCATTATACGGCTTGATAGGAAATAAATCTCTTCAAATGAATTCAGTGAATGGATGGAAGGGGTGGGCAGTGTAGTGGGAGGAGGGGGCGTGGGGGGGAGGGGGAGGGAGGGAGGGGGGTGTGCTGTGCGGGGAGTAGTGCTGTATGTTAACATAAATTAAAGTCTATCTGCAGTGGGGCTCGCCTCTGCTGAGAGGGACGGAGGGAGGGACGGGGGGAGGGAGGGAGGGGCGGGGAGAAAGGAGACTGAGGAATAGAGTGAAATGGAACGAGGGAGGCACGGAAGGAGGGAGAGAGAAAAAAAAGAGGAGTTGAGTGGGTGAAGGAGAGCGTGTGGAGTAAAGAAAGGCCCAATGAGGAATCAGGTATCAGTGGCGCTGGCTTTAGCAGAGCTGCTGGAGGGTCAAGGAGGGCCAGTTTGTCCAGCAGGCGGGCTGAAGGACAGGCGCCAGGGGGAGAGCCGTTGTTCTCCCATCCCCGGCTCGGAGCAACTCCAAGGTCTCGAGGGCTGCCCAGGCCTCTGGTATTTCAATGCAAACCGCGGGCTGAATGGTGAGGTGTAGTTATTAAGGGGGGGGCAGTTGGGTACAGAATGGAGGGACTGTGTGTGTGTGTGTGTGTGTGTGTGTGTGGGGGGGGGTTGCCTTCTGAAAGGCAGCAGGCTGCAGAGTGAATGGGAAAGAGGGTGAGGGACAGGGGGGCTTTGGAGTAGGGGCAAGGGAGCAGGGGAGGGAGGTGGGGGGCTGTCGAGGCCTCCATTGGTCCAGTGTAACGGCCGAGGCAGATGTGAAAAGAGGTCTCCCCTTTTTCCCACGCCCAGCGCGACGCAAGAGCCCTGCCTCAGCCGGCCAGGGTCAAGTCATACTGCTAATATATACACTGGCCCCGTGGACTTGCACAATGCACACACACAGCTCATTTATTTTATGTGTGCACACATACAGACTCACAATCATGTTCGCACACAGACAGGCCTCAGACAGGGGAGGGGGGGCGGGGTGGGGGGTGGGGTGGGGGGGGGGGCAGGACCCTCATTTCTGCGACTTTGGTGCCATTGTCTAGTTCTAGACCAACAATCTTAGGCTTGGCAAATTAACAAGCTGTCTGGTGTCTAACATGCACTAGCACAGGCACACCATAGCCTTAGCCTTCCAGGGCACCTGCTGTCTGTTGACCAACTATCAAGTCTGTGGTAATGGTCAAGCGTAACTTTATTTTTCGCAAAATACTTATAAATGGATTCATTCTAGAAATGATAGAAATCAGTAAGTCTCTCTTTTGAATGATTGGTGTTCGTAACGGCTGCTCTCCGTGCGGACTGGGGTTTGTGGTCCTAGTGAACGGCGCTTGATCCGCCGCATCAAACATTGTAGCGGTTTGCTCTTTATTCCCAGACTGTTCTCATGTTTACAACCCGAGCCTCCATTTACAAACTCTAATCATATTCCGTAGAGGGGGGGGGGGGGGTTGTATAGCTGCTTTGTCCTGAGCCCACTGCCAGATGCCCTGTATTGTGTTGGTTTGGGTGCTGCGACGGCTAGCTGGCCCCCTGCCTCTCCCTGGTGATGTCATCCTGTCTGTCTATCTGTCAGAGCCTCGGCAAGACCTTGACTGTGGGAAGCAAGGGGCTCCGAGGAGGGCTGGAGGTGGTGGGGGTTCAGGGTAAGGTGGGGGGGGGGGGGTTTTGGCATTGAAGTAGGGGTGACAGGGTGTGAAGGGGTTGCGTGGGGTTAGTTAGTGGCGGGGTCTGGACGTC